>JAPKLW010000167.1:210677-260675 GCA_026898455.1 Plectranthus barbatus
ACATTTTCCGCTGCCAAGTTATACCCTGATAAACCGGGACCAACAAGACTGCATAGTGTGCACAAGGATAGAAAATGATCTTAGGCCATCTTTGTTAGCCAAATTATCCTAAACACTATCCCTTGTTATATTTTATCCCTAGATTAGCCCCTTTGAGCCTGTTACTTTTTCTTTCTTGGTCTATGAGTTAAGAAAAACATTGTAGTTCTATTTTGTCTATGAGATAGTGCTATTAAAAAGGTAAATTGTATCATGTCTATAGGATTTGGGTGAAATAAGGATAATTGTTATAAGTGGATGGGAAAATTTTAGATTGGTGAGCAAAAGAAGGTTGATCGATCGATAGGCACGGAGGCCTGAAAAGGCTGTTTTTGGCCTGTTTTGGCAGTTTTTGCTATTTTTACCCAATACCCAAATTAGGTGTTCTACCTCCTCTATAAATATGAACTCTTAGGCACGAAAATGATATCTTCTTTTCACTGTTTTTGCTGAATACATTGGAGTTTTTCAAGACATTAAAGGTTCCTATTTTATTTGTAAGTTCATTAATAATATGTTTCTTTATTTTCTAGTCATGTTTTGTGACTAGAACCCTAAACTGGTTCTAGGGTTATGATTTCTTTTCTGATGCATGTTTAATTAAAATCAACTCAATAGCATGGTTCAATTCCTTATGCTTAATTAATCGAATCTAGATTTAGAGAAGGATCGAGAGATGAATTTGAAACTAGGTTTGTAATTATTAATTGAAGGACCGAGAGGTGAAAATTGATAATAGGAAAAAGGAATTGGATGCAATTATTTTCTGTCTTAAAAGGAAGAATTGATTTGTAGGATTTAATTAGATAATTATCGAGATTGACTAATTTGGTTTTCTTGAGACCGAGAGGAGATAGTCACTAATTAGTAATCTAGGGTTTAATTGTCTGAACAAGGAATTTAATCCATCTGAATCTTAATTTATCCCCATTGCTGAGTTGATTGAGATTGCATGTTGATGATCAGATTATCTGCCCTAGGATCTGTGCTTTCCATTATTGTTTTCAAAACCTTTAATTTTCTGCATTGTCATCTTTAATTTACAAAACAAAACCCCTTTTCAAATTTCCTCAAACATCTATGTTCTAAGAATTATAGCTAGTAGTTTAGATTTATCGTTGCACAGTCTCTGTGGGATCGACCACCTTCGGGTGTAAGAATATTATTTGCTACTATACTTTACAGTTATCAACACACCTCCACAATTTCTCAATCAAATACCATGCATTATTTGAGAAGGAAGAGAAAGGTGGCAGGAAAAAGCACTGAGAAGCTACCTGCCTTGAGGGTGATTCAAGTTTGGATTCCCAAAAAGTGGATCAAACACACTAACTCTTCAGGACCCACAGTTACTTAGAGACCTAAAACATAATTTATGTTTTGCAGGAACAGGTACGCGCAGGTCAATCCCAAAGACTGTGGAGCGTGTGGATATTAAACAGTGGGTATTTTGCGCACATGACTTGAGAAAGAGATCTTCTTTAAGATCTCATAATGGTTAAAGGACCAACAGTCATGTTTGGAGATAACTCTAAAGGTAGAGTGATAGGGAAGGGATACGTCGAACATAATGGAATCACAATCAAGAATGTGTCTCTTGCTGCCAACCTAAAACATAACCTTCTAAGCATCAGCCAGCTTAGTGAGTGGTTATGTCGTTTCCTTTACTGAGTGGGAATGTCAAATCCGAGATATAGCTTCAAATGAAGTCAAGCTCAGTGGTATAAGGAAATGTGGATTGTACGTGGTAGACTGGCAGAGTGGAAAAACAAGCTCATGCTTCAAGACAACCAGTTCCAGTGAAGCAAACTGATTGTGGCACAAAAGGCTGAACCATTTGAATTTCAAGACTATCAATCATTTGGCCAAGCACGAGCTGGTAACAGGTTTACCGAGGCGAATCTTCAAGAAAGAAGGCATCTATAAAGCATGCCAACTCGGAAAATAGACCAAAGTTTCGTTCAAAAGCAAGCCAGTTAGCGCAAGCACAAAAACAATACTGAAATTGATGTACATGGACCTATTTGGACCAGTGACTCCATCCACTACTGGCGGAAAAAGGTATTCTCTTGTATTTGGGACAACTACTCGAGATATACGTGGGTAAAGCTCCTCAAGACTAAAGACGAAGTGAAGATAGTACTTCCTAAGCTAGTCATGCTCGTCCAAAATGATAAAAGAGGCAGAGTGAATAGAATTAGGTGATGGGTTTTGTATACTGAAAGCATTTATTACAATGTGTATACAATGGTTTATTTCTCCTATCTGTTAACAATCGTACATGTATGAACAAAGGTATCCTCTTGTCTCACCGATAGGGACGATCATACGGCGTGATGTAGATCGCAGAAGACAGTATGATCACTTGACCTAGTGAGACATAAACCTGATCACAGTCGAGACAGCGTATGAGGATACGTCTGTCCGGATAGTTGCGGCATTGTCGGAATAAGTAGTCTGTCTTGGTTACTTGACATGTTACTTGACATGCTGGTACGCAGAGGTGGCGTATTAATGGACCGCAGTGAGATATATTCGTCTGTCTGACATCAGCGAATAAAAGATCTCGTTATATTGATTGAGTCCAAACCCTAACGAAGGTTCAGGGGTTTGCACGGGTTGACTGTTGCTTTGACTTGCCATGGTGGAGAGCCAACACAACGCGCTCGTATATCCGCATCTTGGGTAACAGCAGTTCGTGTAGTACCGCCTGAGACTGAACTTAGGTAACCATATCCGAGTAATAGGATGGGGATATTCCCTGAGGAGCTCAATAACATTCATCGTGCCAAAGTCCTGCAGGCTGATTAAGTTCAGCCACGAGTGATAAGGTTTGAGTGGTACTACTCAGGAATAATAAGATATTAATTAATTGTAGTTAGAGCTTGTCAGAGACTCCGATTAATTAATGGATGTCCGGTAACCTTAAATATGGGGATTCTCAATTAATGCAACCCGTTCTCATAACGTGGTAATAAAGGGGTAGGTCAGTATTAATTCTGTGGTGAAAAAGAATTAATATTAATTAATTAATTGTGTCCTGGGTTGTGGACATGGGAATTAATTAATTTATAGGCCCACTTTATTATTTGCATTAGGTCCCAGGTCTGGCCCAAATAAGTGTGCTGAATTGAGCCAAGTAGCCCATTAGGGATAAAACCCTGGGTCTATAAATAGACCACTCTCTCTGGAAACCCTAGCCACCTTTTTGAAAACATTCAAATTAGTGAAACCCTAGAGGCAGAGAGAGGGGCGCCGTTTTTCACTAGGAGAGGAGGAGAATTTCGATTCTGGTCCTGCTCAGATTACAGATCTATGGAGTCCTCACCAGTAGTAGATTTGAACAGCACCGGGATACAGATCTGAAGATCTAATCTGGAGAACAGATTCCTTTCTTTGTTCTTTCTTGTTTTCGAATTTGTTTGAAATTAGGGTTCCAATTTCTGTTTCCGCAGACAAATTCGGATTGCGTGGTTGAATTGGATTTTGGAATTCAAACGCAAAAGATCGGTTCAGAGACTACGGAATTACGGTAAATCTCTCGATCCACAATTATGCATTAAATTCATAGGAGCATGCTAAGGTTTTGAGAATATTTAATTATGAGCAATATCCATAGATCGATCCGGTTCAGTTTGGTTTTGGTGATTCGGTTCACGGTAAAACCCTACATTAGGTATGATTATGGAACTGAGTTCTATAATAGACCTCTCATGGATTTTTGCGTTGAAATTAAGATAGGACATGAGAGATCATCCCCAAGGACTCCACAACGAACGGGCTAGCAGAAAAGGGGAATCGGACTCTCAAGGAGGCTGTGAGGACCATTCTTGCGGGAACCAGTTTGGGTGAGTGGCTTTGGGGAGAAGTTGTAATCACAACCTGTTATATACAGAATAGAAGCGGGCTCAATAGTCGCTTACACAAAACCCCCTACAAAGCTTGTCATGGTCGTAAGCCTTCTTTAGCTCATCTTCATGATTTTGGTTCTCATGTTATATTGACAACAACGGGAAGTCGAAGTTAAATACCTTCTCTCACAAAGCTGGTGAGGGTGTTTTCCTGGTATATGGACACCCCTCTCACAAGGGATATACAAGACTACTGGACTTGTGGAAATAATATGCAATGTTATTTTGATGAAGCTACCTTAGTGCACAAGACCATAAAAGAACTGGTTGAAGAGTTTCACGAGATCAATGATATCAACGAACAATTGGGCCTAGAAAACTCTAATCATGAACCAATTGCTCCGACTAGATCTATGAATGAATCCTCTTCACAACCAGCTGCCTCAGTTGGTGATCAAACAACTGAGAGGGTCGGTGATACTAATGAACTTGTTGAGGCCTTGGATCGCATTTCCCTAAATAACAACACAAATCATGGGGGAATCAGACCTGGAGAGTTCGAGCTTAAAGAAAAAGAACTTGAAGAAAAATCTCAAGAGACAGAAGAACTGATAGATCATGAGGACCTAACTGGCGAGTTAGGAACTGGCGAAACGGAAACTAGAGATCAAGGAACTAATGACATCATCACACCAGCCCTTGGTGAGTCACAAGCTAGAGATGTTCAACCTACAGACGTACCAGTTCTAGATCAAGAACATGTTTCAGAGAATCAGATCGTGCAAAAATACTTTCATCTTACAGAAATGATAGTTGCTGGAATGTTCACTCCAGAACCATTCATCCAACCACTTGAAGTCAGTGAGCTTCAAAGACCCAAGTGGTTGAGACATCATCTAGAAGGCGCAGTGCTAAATGATGTTGCTAATCCAGTGCGAACAAGGCAAGGAAGTATTTTGCTTACATGCTTCATTTCTCAATCAGAGTCAACTAAGATTAGAAAAGCTCTACAATCAACGGACTAGATCAATACGATGCAAGAAGAACTGTCGGAGTTCACCCGCAACATTGTCTGGTACTTGGTAGATAGGCAAACTCATCAGTCAGTAATAGGCACCAAGTGGGTCTTCAAGAACAAGCGGGGTGAAGTTGGAAACATAGTCAGGAACAAGGTGAGACTAGTTGGGAAGGGATATGCTCAATGTGAAGCATCGATTTCGATGAGACTTTCGCACTAGTTACTAGACTAGAAGCTATTAGGCTCTTCTTAGCCTATGCAGCATATCACAACTTCACAGTTTTCTAGATGGAAGTGAAGAGTGTCTTTCTTAATGGATATCTCTAAGAGGAGGTGCATGTTGAGCAACCTCCTGGTTTTAAGCAATGTAATAAAGTCTACAAACTAAGAAAATCTCTATATGGATTAAAGCAAGCTCCGCAAGGCTAGTATGAGACCTTATCTCAGTCTTGCTGAAGAATAGCTTTAAGAAAAGGAAGATCAGCATGACTCTCTTCCTTATCAAAAACACTGAATATATACTTCTGGTTCAGATCTATATTGATGACATTATCCTCGGATTCAGGAACTCATCTCTCTGCAAAATGTTTGCCCAGCTCATGCAAAGTCATTTTCAAATGAGCATGATGGGAAAGATGACATATTTCCTAGCACTTCAAGCTCATCACACAAAAAGAATTGTTATGCATCAAAGGAAATATACCAAAGATCTCATCAACAAGTTTTGTCCAGAGAAGACAAAGACACACAGAATTCCTATGAGTGCGAGTGTTAGGATCACTCGGATAAAGATGGAGAACCAGTTGATCCAACTAGTTTTAAATGTATCATTGGATTCTTACTCCACTTGACAACCAGTAGGCCTGATATTTCCTATGTCGTTGGAGTATGCGCAAGATTTCAAGCGAATCCGAAGAAATCACACATTGAGGTTGCTAAAAGGATCATCAGATACCTGAAGTGCACAGAGTCACTACGAATCTGGTATCCCAGATGTGATGAGCTAAAGCTTATTGGGTACTCAAACTCAGACTTTAGAGGCTGTTGAATTGATCAAAAAAGTATCAGTGGTAATTGTCAGTTTTTGGCACACAAACTGATAAGATAGTTTAGCAAATAGAAACACTCAGTTGCAACTTCAACCACTGAAGTTGAATATGTGGCTGCTGCAAATTGTTGTGCTCAAGTTTTGTGGATCAAGCAACAACTAATAGATTATGATATCAGTTCTGGTTGAGTGCCAATCTATTATGATAATATCAGTGCAATGTGCATCACGAAGAATCCAATCCATCACTCCAGAACAAAGCAAATTGATATACAACATCATTTTGTTCGGCATCACGTGGAGAAGAAGGACATTCCCATGGAATATATCTAAACTGAAGATCAGCTTGCAGATATCTTCACCAAGCCACTTCTCGAAGAAATATTTGGAGAATTGTGCATCAAACTCGATCTTTTAGAGTTTGACGAGATAGCACATGAAGAGGAATAAGTTCAAGCTCTTATTCTTGATTTTCTCAAGAAGCAGAATAAAATTGAGTCCAAGCTCTCAATTTTGGTATTCTAAAGGAAACTTAAATTGGCTTTATCTACCAGTTTAAAAGAGCTTATCAGTTTTGCCACGTTGGCAACCAGTTTGAAGAGAGACTAGTTTGCCGAGTCAACAAAGTCTACAACTCAGTAGTGGCAGGAATTATTTTAAAAAATGAGTGCGAAGTGTCAGTTGCACGTCGCATTAAATGCAGAAATAAATGTTGCTCAGACAACAGAGTAATAGGAGTGCGCCATGTCCGCAACTCCATGACTCGAGGACACATGTCAGAGATGCCAACAATCGCAAGATTTATCGACCGTAGATCTCCTAAACCGTTATTAATCTAATTTATCCATTTTCACCCAAATTTTTCCTATGTTTAGGGTCGATCATCATTTGATGAAAACCCTATTGCATTCAAACTCTTTTTAAGGCATTTATTTCTCTGAGATAAACTCTCTATTCTTCATCTCAATCATTTGACATAAATGGTCTGAACATCATCTCACACCGCCGAACTGGTTCACCACTTGGAGCATGATGTCTCTTACACTGGCATCATGAAGCTAGAGGATTTCGATGAGACCAACCCCCATTCAAAGTTGGTGACCATCTACAAGAAGGACAAGACCAAACTCACATATGTGCTAAGGAGGGCAGCGCATGCAAAGAAGGAGAAAATCTTGTATTTGAAACTGGCAAAGAAGCACTTTGCTACTGGACTCATGAATATGCTGGAGAGGGTGGGACTAATTGAATACCTCATCACCCATCCCAAGAGGTTCAGACCCCACATGGTAGCAGAATTCTACGCCAGAGCAGTCTTGACCAAAGATGAATCGTACTTTGTCACCTGTATTTTTTCGAAGAGAATCACAATCAGCCCGCAAATGCTGGCAGATCTTTACAATCTACAAAATGTAGGGGAAGATGTCGCCTCTTATTTTTCAGAAGATAAAGAAAAGATGAAGCAACCCATGCAAATGCATTGGTGAAGGTGGAAAAAAGAAAGTGTGAAGTCCTTCTTAGAATCATCCACAAAGAATTATGAACTGGATGAACCTTAATAAATGTTGTGTGATATAGTTGTTCATATTCTACAGTGCGATGTTGGCTCATTTTCGGAGCTTAGTGTTAGGAAGTACACAGTGATGAAGGCCATAAATGATGGCATCAAGGAAATTTGGCAGAGTTTATTTATGCAATGCTAGTGGAGAATGTGCGAAAGAATGTGACGATGAAGGAAATGCACATGTTCTTCTCTGTGGTATGTTTCGGGTTGAAAGTGAGCCACGTTATTGAGAAATTGTCTGATAAGCTCGACCAAGGTGAGGAACTGTTCAGCAACGACTACATTCCTCCCAACCATTCGGCACAGGAAAAAGGTAGAGCAAAGGACCCAGTTCATCTCACTTGGAGGGAGAACGTGAATCCGGATGAACCAGTAAGTGAGGATGAAATTCCTCTGAGTGTTCTTGGTGAGCAGGTTCCCCAACTTGCTCTCCCTCCGACTGAAGAGAAAAGAGTTGTGATGGAGGAGACTAGGAAGAAGGAAGAAAAAGAAAGCTTTTCCAAGATGATGGAGAATCTGACTCCCCATCACCAAAATCAAGGAGATAATAGGTCTTTAAACCCCTCAGAAGCAGAAAAGAAGTCTCTCCTCACAAACAGCCACCACAGAAAAAGCAGAAAAATCAATCAGTCGTTGTAAGAGGCCAATCATTGAGTGGAACTTGATGCGGCTAAAAGTTCAATAAAAATTAAACTCTTAGCTACACAAGAATAAAATTTGTCAAATCCAGGTCCTTCTTCCCTTCGCCCGCTAGATTACCGGGATACTAAAGCAAAGTCTAATAGCTAGGTAAGATAAAATCGTTGAGTAGTTTCTATCAATCTAAGCATTCATTTAAACCTATGCTAACAACATATAACAAACATTGAATTAAACCAACAATCAACATTCAATCAATTCTCTCTACACTTTGGTAAACCAAGACAAGCAAATACTCAAATGAGGTAGATAGGATGTTGAAATAAACGTAGATGTAATCCAATTAGGTTAATCATTGATGTAAACACATTTTAATCCCTAGGAGATTGAGCAATCGACCCTACACTCGTTAACCCCTTGTCACGGCGAGCTAACGGTTGATGATGCTAAGACTTGCAAACAGCTATGTTATTAAGCCCTAGACCACTCCAAATAGAACGTCAATTATTGCCCTACGACCTAGCACCGCACAGGGATTGGAACTAAAATCATATGAATCTACACTATTCACGACGATTCCGCCCGCGTGTTGGCAGCAGCGTTCACGTCAACTACCTCCTAAGTTGGCTATTACCTACACCTAAGAGGTAAGGAACAAGTTCTAGTGCAATTCAAGCTCTCAAAGGAAAGTAAACAAACAATTATCAAACTTAATTTTCATGCATCCTTGTTCAAATCAACATCCAAATTGAATTAGAGCATCATACCTCTCAATTGTAACAATACAAAGTTGAAATCAATTACATCCATTACAATTGATAAGTAAAAAGTGAAATCTTCCCCAATTGGATTTGCTAGGTCTTGATCTACCCCCTTGGATCTTCAATTCTCCTCCTAGGATTGATGATTTAGCTCCTTGATAGGTTTTGGAAGAGATGGAAATGGAATCGTAGAGAGAATTTAGGAGGTGGTTATTCAAAGTTATGAAAAGTTATGAAATTCGTTCTGAAAATAACTGTTTTCCCCCTTTTATAATGAGCAAACAGGGCCTCGGATCGCCCGGGCCAAAGTTGGCACGCCCGGACGAGCACAGAACTGAAGAACACCAAAGTCCCGCTTTGGCTCGGCCGAGCCAAGGGTGGCTCGACCGAGCCACCTCTCTGAAGGGCTTGGCTCCACCGAGCCAAGTTGGCTCGGCTGAGCGGAGTCTCTGAAATGCCCCCTGCACCCTTTCTGCACCGCTCGGTCGATCCTGCTTCCTTTTGACTCCTAGCTCGGGCAATTTTCATCCAAAACTCATCCAAAAGTGTTGTTTTATGCCCAAAACACGTCCTACAACATTTCAAACACGAAAACAAGACAAAAGAACAATGAAAGCATATGATATGAGGGTAAAATGGCCACAAACATGCATGCTCACACATCGAAAAATAGGTCATTTTACACACATATCAGAACTGTGGAACTGGCAAAGGCATAGGAGATGCCTTTGTAGGTTAGACAATACGGGTGCAAGTTCCCACCATCGCCAGTTATTCAGAAATTCCTCCTAAGAAGCCACCAACCAAGAAAAAGAAGACGCTGATTATAATGGCAGAGGCTGAGGCTCAAAGGAAAGCCAAAGCAGATGCAGCAATTGCAAGGCCCGGAGAGGAGAAAAAGGCTAAAGATGAAGCACTAGCTCGTGAGCTGCAGGCCAGGGATGAAAATTTTGCTAAAATCAAGGTTGAGGTTGAAGCTAGAGAGAAATCAGCCCGAGAGAAGCAGATGGCTGAAATTTTGGCCAAATCTGCTGCCAAAGGAAAGAGTACCTTCTTAAATGTGCCAACTGGATTTCTAGACATCATGTCTAATGAACCTTCAACGATCTGATGAATGAACTAAATTAAGTTTATGATGAGAAGGAGGTTGACATTCTCATGGAGACAATGGAGGATAGGGAAGCAGAAGTCGTGCTCGGAGAAACAACTATCCCCATGGAAAGTAAAGTTGAAAAGGTGACCACCAATAAAAGAATTGGCGTTGCTTTGACTTTGTCTCTTCAGGAAGAACAAGTTGCGCAAAGGGAAACTGGGACTTCTCAAACAGAAGTTTCCCGAGCGACCACCTCTGACAAAAAGTGGCTATGACTCTATCAACCAAGAAAGCACCCGTTCATACTGGTAAAATTGACGTATCTTTTGATAAACCCTTCTTTTTAGATGATGAGAAGAATGTGGGATAGCAAGGATAAACATGTTGGATCAAGAAGACCCTGTTTAGATCCAACCTTCAGAATTCCACTATCGGGCTACTGCATAATGATTTTTCAGCTGAACGCATTAAACAATGGTGTCCACTAGTTCCGGTGATTGATTACGCCAACAAGGATCTCATTCCTTGGGCTGGAACCATCTCCAAACGCATAGAGGAGGAAATCACTGCAGAAATCAATTCTAAAGAGTGGTGACGAAGATATTGGCGTACTGAGGAGAGAATTCAGGCGCTGGAAGAGATTTGATATCTGCACCAGAGAACTGCAGTGGGAGGACTTTGCTATTATGGAAGCTAGACTCGGACTCACATAGGGCTGGCAATTTCTGACACGACACGATAACACGACACGAACACGCACGATAAAAGCGAGCACGAACACGACACGAACCTGTTAAGCTCAAATACGAACACGACACGAACCCGTTAAGCTCAAACACGATAATGACACGACACAAAAACGACCCGACACGATAAAAATTAACCTTACTAAAATTGTTAGTTTTACACTTGGGACAAAAAAAAATTAATACGACACGATAACACGACACGAACACGCACGATAACGATGAGCACGAACACGACACGAACCTGTTAAGCTCAGACACGAACCCAACACATACCCGTTAAGCTCAAACACGATAATGACACGACACGATAAGACACGACACGATAACGACCCAACACGCACGAATTGCCAGCCCTAGACTCACATTCTAGAGATCTGAAGAAAGCTGGCTTGATGCATGGATTGAGCAAATTCATCGCCATCAACTTTCTGTGGAGCAAGTTCATGCTAGACTACATAGGATCAAATTGTACAGAGAAGAAACTGGCAGAGTTGATATGCCCTTAGTGGAATCAATCCCGAAGACTCTAGCCTCTACTCATGTGTTGCATATCTTATCTCCCCCACCTCCATCTCCACCATTTTCAGTCATCATATGAACCTAAAATGATTAAGTTTGCCCTCCGATCAACAGACGTGCTGAAATCAAGAGTGAGATAATGCGCGAGGAATAATAGAATAGAGAAGCTCAAGCTAAAGCTCAAAAAGAAGAAGAGAGCAGAGCAGCTCAAGCTAAAGCTCAAGAAGAAGAAGAGCTTAAAGCAGCTCAAGCGAAAGCTCAAGAACAAGAAGAGCTAAAAGCAGCTCAGGCCCAGCACGAAGTAGAAATTATCATTATCAAAAATGAAGAGTGTTGATATACCAGATATGGATGTCTGTACTCTTGGCATTTTGGGCTCTACCATGATGGGCTCATCCTCAAAATTCTTTCAAGAGCAGGCTTCTGCAAGCACATCTGATTTTTCACATGCTCAAGCTCTTACCGCCGGTGTACTCAGCTATATCAACACCCATAGATGGCATTAGGCGAGAATTTAGTGATCAGCTCCAGGAATCTCGTACCACCGTTGCCATAGAATTAGATAAAACTCGTACAACTACTGCTAAAGCCAGAGTAGGGGTTCATCAACTTTCTTCTACTATAGCCTCCTGAATAGCTATTGTGAAAGAAGGGGAAGAGGCCCACAGAAAAGAAGATGAAGAGCTTAGAGTAAGAGAAGAAGCTGAGAAACTGGCTCACAAGAAAGAAGACGTTGAGCAAAAGGAAAGAGACAAAGCAAAAAAGAAGAGAAGGCAAAGAGAGTTGGACCATTTACTTGAGTTAGTTCAGAAGTTGGAAGCTTTGCATAAGAAATAAGTTGGTAGCACTATTCTCTCTCGTTTTCCATGTTATCAGTTTTTCTCTCTACTTGTAATTCTCTCAATCAATGAACGAAGAACTGGTAAAGTTTGATGGTTTTTAACTCATCTTACATGTTCAAGTGTAATCAGTTTTTCGCTCTGAAACTTTAATCGAGAAATATCTTTCACCTGTTAAGGGGGAAGATCTATAGGGCAAGTTGAGTTAAAGAGTTTCATTCCTCGAGTATTAGATTTGTTAGAATATGCTTTGTAAACTCGAGAATCTGGCTCTTTACAAGCTTAGTGACGGTTTTTGAGAACATAAAAAGGGGGAAATTGTTAGTAATTATTCCTACCTATTTGTTGTTTTGATGTGTTAAAATAATGTATAGATTCCATCAATTTAGAGTGTCACTAGATTAGCTTAGTCCGTACAAGCTCGATGGAGCTTTTCAAGACAAAATGGGTAGGAATCTAAACCACCAGTTTGGAACATGTGAAGGATAAGAAGAAACTGGATCTTAGTCTGAAACTGACAAATTTGAGAAACTGATTGAAGACACCAGTTATTTTTTTGTGTTCTTTCTTTCCAAGAAGAACACAACAGTCACTGCATATCTCCATTAGTGATTATCACGGGCGTCTAGCCAACCAATTCAATAGTTCGGGAGGAACTATAAAGCTCTCAATGTCCAGATGAGGAGGCTTCATGGTGTGCCCACACTCCAAGTCTGTGAAGTCGAAGGAACTAAAGGTCTGGACGAGTGAGCTAGTGAACTGGTAGACATTGGCATCTACCAGCTAGAGATAGATCGTGAGATCATCTTTTAACTGAGGCTTAGTGAATTTCTAGACCTTGGTGTGAAGAGAGGACGTAGGACTTGTTGTCCAAACCTCTACAAATATTTTGCTCTCTTTACTGCTTTTACTTTCTTGCAATGATTTTGAAACTCAATACACTCTAATGTTGAAGTATATTCGAACTGAACCTAAAACTCAAACTCACTAACAAACGGTTTTACAAAAACTCAAATTGGTCAAGAACCACCAGTTTGTGATTGCAAGTTGTTCTTAAAATTTTCGATGTGCATCAAATTTACTCTGATCTCGGGACCAACAAAACTAAAACACATTTTTAATCTTATTTTAATTACTTTAATTATATATATATGTTATTCTTAAGATATTTTGTATTGAATTATGATATATATTGTGTTTATTTTTGAATAATTAATAGTTTTTTTTTATTTCAACCATTGATGGATCAAAATAAAGAATCAAATTTATTCCTATTTAGTATTGACTTTATTTTTAATACTTTAAATGAGTTTATATTTAACATGGACTTTATTTTTAGTTCTTATGCATCTTCTGAGAAGTTGTGAATGATTTTCGATGCGGGGTTCGCATAGTAAAAGAGATGGAAGATGAATAATTAAGGATGCAATCGAACCGAATTGATTTGAGTATTGTATAATTAATTTTAGTTTAACTTATTTAATATTTAGTTAAGTATCGAGTTTTCTAATTAAATACTTTAAAGTTACGAATTTAAGTGCACTTTATTCGAGTCTAAATAAAATTTAAATTGAGATTATATTTAAAATATTAATTATTTTTTTAAGAAAAAATTATTTATTACAAAGAGATATCGGATTTATAATCAAATTAATTTTTTTCTAATAACTACAAATATTTACCAGTCTTTTTATTCTATATTATTTTATATTTTTCATGAGCTCACGAGTCGATAATATAAAATTCAAATTTAATAAACTAGTTTCACTAAATGAGTTCGAACGAATTTTTATCAAATTGAAAATTAATGTACAATAATAGACTAAGAATTCCCATTATAATATGTATGACACCTCACTATATATATTGCGATTATAATGAACTTTAACATGTATTATATATATATAAACCACACCTCTCACACCTCTTTGCGAAGAAAGCCAAAGAGACTCTAGAGTTGAGACAATGAAGGAAGCAATGGCGGCGCACGGAACCCACTTTCCGACAACCATAAATGCTGAGAACAAGGTTGGTTTGGCGATGAAGAAAATGGCGGAGGAGAAGGCGGTGATAGTGTTTGCGAGGAAGGGGTGCTGCCTGAGCTACGTGGCGAAGAGGCTGCTGCAGGCGCTGGGGGCCAACCCCGCCGTCTGCGACGTCGACGATATGTTTAAAGACGACGTCGTCAACGTTATCGAGCTGCGAGGGGCCGTGCAGTTGCCGGTGGTGTTCATCGGCGGGCAGTGGTTCGGTGGGTTGGATCGGATCGTGGCGAGTCATATCTCGGGCGAGTTAACTCCGTTGCTGAAACGGGCTGGAGCCTTGTGGTTGTGATCATTTAATTTATTTACTCTTTCACTCCTCCACTCTCCATTTCTGTTATGCTTCTCGTGAATCCGAATTAATCGCATTTTTTTAAATTTCAATCCCATTTCCTATTTTATATACTATAATGTTTTTCTAAATCATAAAACTTCGAGAACTTCCAATAATGTGCATCCTCAAATTGGTTTTTTAGCAATTAGCATAACATCAAAATAATTTATATATTCTTCTAAAATATTATGATTAAAATTAATATTAGAAGAAAATTGGGCAATATATTTAATGTATTTTTTTAGGGTTTTGACATTAGAGAATTATTATATCTCATATTTTATTTCTATGAAATAAATTATGTTATAGGGTTACACTACACGAAGTTTTCATTCTATGACGCAAATTATATTACAAAACAATACCATTTTGAAGTATTTATAAAAGAGTGGGAATAATTTGTTTTTACCGTCTATGTGTGATATAATATTGTACTAAAAATTTACAGTAGGATAATGGTATGAAATTAAAAAACTTAAGGGTATATCATATAATCTTGATATCGGTATAATTGAACAGAGTTGAATTTAATAATGTCATGCTCAAATTTGAGTCATTTATTTTCTAGTCAAAGTTCAAGTTTGTTTGTCAAATAATTTGAAATTCATGAACTTAATTGATCCTTAGTTAAATCTAATTAATTTATTAAATTTAGATTCTTTTTTAAACATTATTTGTTTAAAATATTATCCCAAATAGATTTCATACTCAAATTCAATCATTAATATAACTATAAATATTCATCGTACTTGTTACTTTAAATTATTAATTGGGTAAATAGGGGTCAATAAACTGATCGATGGACATTTTTGGGAAAATATCATAATGTATTGTCATCAAATTATAAAAATATACAAATCTTTATTTTCATCTATGAATTACACTAGAACGAGTTAACACCGTTAATTATTGATGATTCAGTAATTATACGCAACTTGACATCTCATGTGGCAATTCAAACATGGTTCAACCGTTAAAAGTCACCTTGTCATCCCATATGACAAATCAAATGACATTGTTTTATGGGAAGGTCTTGGGTTAGGCAGGCCTGAACGATTTAGGCGAATTTTATCCATTAACCCAAGTTTAAACCCATATAATATACCCTAATTGGAATTAATAAACCCTATTTGGGATAGGTCAACCCATTTGGGTAGGACAAAACCCGCCTAAACCGTTTAGGCCTGCCTAACGCAAGTTTTTGCCTTGTTTTATAGTTTCTTTCTCCATGACTTTTTCAAAACTGTTAATGTTTAAAAATGCCCTATTTTATAAAACATGTAATGAAAATACCCCTTTTTATAAACATATCCAAGAAATGCCCCAAAGTACAATATCTGACATGTTTTTGTGTTTAAAAATGCAATCAAGACAATCATTTGGTGTTGATTTGCATTTAATTAGGAGAAAATATTTTTTAAAACTTGATTGTGTTTAAAAAAAGAAAAAAAAAATAAAATTGGATCCCACCGGTTTTTGGCGGTGATGACCGGTCGGCACCGGTGATGACCGGTTCAGACCGGCGGTGCCGACCCAAAATTGCAATTTTTGAATTTATTTTTTTTTTTTAAAAAGGCGGTGATGACCGGTTTTTTACGATGCCTACCGGTCCATTTGCGGTGATGACCGGTTTGAACCGGTCTGCATCCCTTCCCCTTTTTTTTTTTTTTAATGTGGTGATGACCGGTTTTTTCACGATGCCTACCGGTCCATTAGCGGTGATGACCGGTTTTTTGACGATGCCTACCGGTTTTTTTTTTTAATTGCAATTTTTTTGTTTTATTGTATGAATAATGTAATTTTCAACAATAATTTAGGGCATTTTTATTTGATAAAGTTGTGTTGGATGAGTTGTTACTATAAATGTACAGTATTGGCAGGCTTGCTGATAGCCTTTTTTTGGACTAAATCAATGAACAATGAATTCAGTTGTTGAAAAATACAGTGAAATGCTCCTGAATACTGAATTCATTTGTTGAAAAATACAGTGAAATTGAAATTAATCGTACGCAGAATTGATGTTACCTCACTGCAGTACACTGCACTAATCAATTCAATAATTTTACTTTTGCAGACTTTGAAATCATTCATTGAATATAGACCTAACTCTTTACTTTATATACTCTCATTCAGAAGAAAATTTTCATTCACCGCAGAAACCAAAAAAATTCTATCATCATTCTGTCATTCACATTTTCTCTGAACCCCTTTCGAACCCATTTTCAAGCAATTCAAATGGAGAATTGGTGCAACATGTTTTTGCACTATAATGGCCATTTTGATCATTCGTGGCACTATATTGGTGGCCAAGAAAGATTGATTTACCTATCAATGGCTAATATATCAATAGCTGCATTGAGAAGCACCATTCAGACGATTCTTGATGCAGAAGGTATTGGAGGTGAGTATAATATCTATTATACATCTCAGACTCAAAGTGGAAGAAATGGAGCATCATTGCTGACAGAGAATGCGGAGCTGCAACGACTCCTCAATTTTTACTCGGAGCCTGATATTTACATTATTATGAATCCCACAATCAACACTGGTGCTGGTACTTCTCAGCGGGAGCCATCCCCCTACATTCCGTTCGTATCCTCAGTCAGTCATCCACCATATGCTCGATACAGTCCAACTGAATCAGAACTTCAGAGATTTACATCTTCTATGCATTTTGATATTGGTTCTGAAGGTGGTAGTCGGGGTTCACATATTCCTGACTTGAATGATGAGCTCCCTGAAGATCATAATGATGACGAGGAGGCCCACTTCATTCCTGAATACCACACAGGAACTGATGGTGGTGTGTTGGAAGAAGAAGCAGACGAAGAGGCTGATCTAGATTCATCCGGATCTGATTATGATAATGAAGGTGAAAATTTCTTGATGGATTGCACAGTTGCAGAATTTTCTGCATGGATCAGATCAGCGGGAGGTATGAGTGCTTTTATTTCAAATCTTATGCCCACTAACCCCCTTTTAGAAGGTTGTCCAGTTCAAGGTGATATGAATAATTGGATAGTTCCAATTATGCCAGTGGATACGACCGAGGCACCTGTTGTGAGAGATGTGGCATCCATACTTGATCAGGAATTGAGTTTGGGTGCCATGTTTTGGAAGAAAGATGACTTGCTAATTGCTGTTGGTTTGTGGCATATGGAGCATCGTCAGGAGTTTAAAGTGAAAAAGTCTGATAGCATCCGACTTGATTACATTTGCAAACGAAGTGAGAATTGTTCGTTTCACATACGTGCGAGGTGCAGGGATGGTTGCTGGATTATCCGTCACTTTCAACCAAATCATAATTGTATGTTGAATCTTGCGGGAATTGGATCCAGAAATATCCGTTCAAAAGTAGTAGCTGCCTATTTTGCTCGAAAGATGCGTCGCCAGGGTCAAATCATCAAACCAAGAGCAATAATGGCCGAACTTCAACGAACTTTTGGGATTCGGGCGAGCTATGCTGTTGCATTGCGATCCAGAAATGCAGCCATTTCCCTGATGTATGGCAGCATAGCGGATTCTTATAAGCTCTTGCCTAGATATCTCGAGGTGCTTCGGCAGTACAATCCAGGCACGATGATAGATCTGGATATTGAGAATGATGGAACATTCCGACATTGCTTTGTTGCACTCGGTGTTTCCAGGTTAGCTTTCAACAATAATTTGTTAAGACAAGTCATTGTCATTGATGCCACGCACTTGAAGGGCAGAAGCAAAGGCATCTTATTGGTTGCTGTTACGAAAGATGGAAATGAAAATGTTTTTCCATTGGCACTTGGTGTTGGGCCAATCGAAAATGATGAGACTTGGACCTGGTTTCTCTCTAGATTGAGGATGTGCTTTGCAGTCAGCGAACAATTGTTAATTGTTTTAGATCAGCACGTTAGCATCGGGAATGCAGTCAATGCTGTATATCCGGGTACGGCGCACGGTATCTGTTTTTATCACCTGCAAAATAAATTGACAACCCATGGTCCAACCATTGTGAAGCTATACCATCGTGCTGCTTATGCTTATCGATTGTCGAGCTACAGGCAGGCAATGGATCAAATTCGATCGTCAAAACCTATTGCGTACGAAAAGCTCATTTCAGTAGGTCCTGAAAGGTGGTGTAGGTCGAAGTGCCGTGTCCGTCGTTACAGTTTCCTACTAATTCCTTCACCCATGCGTCTCCACGCATCATAGTTGTCCTCTAACACGCAACTGATTCCCATCGGCCGTCCATCATCGCCCTGAAATGAAAAGAACATTACACATCATATACTTAAATTAAAGAAATGTTAATATGTTACATCAAATACCTGCAGTTCAATATCGCGTGCAAGCAAATAAACCATTTGGCTTGAAGAAGGTTGATCCAAATCAGGTATTTGCTGGCGAGACAGGCGCTCTGTGCTGCGTCTCCTCTCAGTAGAACGACGACCGGCACTCCGTCTCCTCTCATCAGTCCGACGATCTGTGCCAATATGAAACTGCTCTGGGACAACTAAATCAGTATCTCTACGAACCTCTCTGTCTACTGATGTGCTAGGTCTAGCAGAGTGGTGGGAAGTACTGGGCCTAGTAGAGTGGTGGGAAGTACTTGGCCTAGTAGAGTGGTGGGAAGTACTGGGCCTCTGCTCGGGACTGTCCATCTGTATCCCTCGCCCAACTGACCTTTCTCTAGCATCAGTACAGTTACCACATCGCGCTGAGTTGATCAAATCTGTGACTACTCGGGTAACATGAGGAATAACTCTATCTGTCAATGCATTGTTCACTGCAACGTCAACCGCCCTTTGCACCGCAGCGTCAACTGCCTCAGTAACTATATTCCGAAGCCTATCCATAAAGGAACGAGATGGCCGGAATCTCCTAGACTCACTTGACTCTCCACTAGATGAAGTCCTATCCCTCCTCGAACGAGTGCGCCTATGTGATGCTCTCGAGCTCTGCCCTTGAGAATGAGATTGTGCCCCAAAACCTCCCTGAACACCACCCTGATCACCGTGATCACCTCCCTCATCACCCCCATCAGCACCCTCATCACCACCCTCATCACCACCCTGATCACGACCCTCATCACCACCCTGATCATGACCCTCATCACCACCCCTTTGTCCTCTAGACCCCTGTCCTATAGAAATGCTCTGTGATCGACGATCACCTCTCTGTCCAACAGGACGTACTGGATTTTCTGGTCGTCGAAAGTTAACACTTAGGGACTCCTCCGACTGAGAAGAAGTGTAGTAGAAAAGCTCTTGTTCATACGGAAATGGGATTAGGTTGGAGAAAACTTGAATCTACAATAAAATAAAAGACAATTAGAAAATTTGTTAGTTTACAAATAAGTAATTTAGATAAATGCAATACCTGTGCACGAGCAAACCAGGCTTGCCAATCAATCGTAGCTGGCCTTGTAAACTTCCACTTCATAAATCGGGGAATTAGAGCAGGATTCTCTAAAATGGCACAACTACCACCCAAGTCCGGAATGGCCTCATAGGCCCAAACCTACAATAGATTTGTTTGAATTATAACTCATCAACTTTACATATTTACTAAATACATAAAAAAAATAAATTATACCTGCAAAATCCAAATAGGACCGCCCAAATGAAGAGTCCCTTTTGCTTCTACCCTCGTGTGAGCCTGCTCTAAATAGTATGATAAAGACTTAAACGCATATGCTCCCCACGGAAATTGGTTCCAACTAGTCCAATTATCTACCAAAACAAAGACCCAACTCTCGATCTTACGTTTTTCAGAAAACCCTAACACAAAGCTCCACATGGCTAATATGTTGGCCACTCTCAAATACAATTCATGATTATTCTGGTGAACTAAACCAGCCTTAAATTTGTTTAATAACTGCTTAGCTGTGATAGATTGACCATTACAGAACAACCTATACACCGACGAATCAGAAGGATCATGATCAGCACATGGATCAAAATGAGTGGGTCCAAATGTCAAACCGGTCACTAGTGCAAACTCACCCACCCCTAAAGAAATAGTCTGCCCACCAATATGAAACCATAAAGCTTTTGGGTCGGGACTTGTAATTTGGTAACTTAACAGTTGCAGTAATGGCTGCGAGGCACTAGGTCCATTTTTTTTCCACATTAACAAATTTCCAAATGGGCCATTCATAAAACTAGTAACCAAATTATCACCCCCTATTGAATACAACGTGTCACTAATAGTCTCTATTGTTGTAACCTTAGTGCATAAATTAATCTTACAAGTAGCATTACGTAAAGCGGGTCTAATAAATTCAACCTGCACAAATTCATTACAAAATAATCAAAAATCAACCTAATGTTCAATTCCAAAATAACATATCCTCAATCTTAATTTCCAAAGCAACATAAACAATTGTACTAGCATAAATAGCAACAATCATACTCATTTTCACTTCCAAATCAACATACAAATGGAGAGAGAAACAAATTTCATGCAAAATTTTTGAATTTAAGGCCAAAATTTCAACAAAATTTCAACAAAATTTAACATAAAGATTAAGAATAAACAATCAAAATAAAGGTAGAAATGGAGAAAAACAAACTGACCTCATCCATTTCTTCAAAAAAACCGATGCCGACTTCGAAAATTGGTGGAGGTTGCCGACTAAGATTGGGGGGAAAATGGTGAAGAATGGGAAAGAATGGGGAAGATGGGGATGGTTCGTGAGTGAAAATGAAAGGGGAGGAACTCAAACCAATAATACAAGTGAGTCAAAAAAAAAAAAATTTGATGAGAACCGGTCGGCACCGTGCCTGACACGGTCGGCACCGTGACGGTGCCGACTCCTTCACTTTTTCTTGTTTTTTCCCGGTCAGCACCTTATACTTTATATATTCTCTCATTTTTTTATTTTTTTTTTGGAGTAGGGATGGGATAAGACAACAAAATTGTGTTTTCAAAAAAAATTTGGTTTGAATTTTACAACTTTTTCACAAAAGTTTTCAACAAGATTCGAAAACATGTCAGAAAAATGTCCTTTAGGGAATTTCTTGGATGATTTCATAAGATGGGGCATTTTTTAGATGTAAGATAAGGAAATTGGGTATTTCAGATTTTTTCTCTTTTGAAAAAGTGGTTAAAAAAGCAACTCCACGTTAGAATATTTACGAATTTTCCAATATTTTTTAACACGATGATAAAACAAAATCGTTTTGATTTGTCACGTGGAATATTAAGTAGTGTTTAATTGGTAAATCATCAATATTTAATAATTCGTAGATGAGAGTAAAAGTTGGGGTATTTTTTAATTGGCGATATTGAGATTTTTTCCCATAAACTCCAATAATTTGGGGTATTATTCTTATGTATCTTTATTAATTTTATATATTTATTAATTATTTTAATTAATGAATGATTACATGAATTGATTACTAAAAATTCTAAATTTGGATTTTTTATTAAATTGCGATTCAAATAATTTATCGAACTTTTACAACTGATGATATAAAAGAGAAGGCGGAAGTTCCCTCACGTTTGGTGTGTAGAGATGAGAGTGCATTGTCTGAATTAAGAGGTTACAAATTAAAATTCTTTTAAAAATATTTGAATGTATAAATTTAAATATATGTATTTTTATATTAAAAATAAAAAAGAAAAGAAAAAGCGGTGGCAGTTGGAGAGAGAAATCCTAGCAAGTCTAAATATACATATTTCTAAAAAAAAAAAATGGCGGTGGCAGTTGGAGAGAGAATTCCTAGAAAGAGATAAAAGCATAGGTTGGAGTAGGGGTGGCACGCGTCGTTGAAAAAGTGGGCAGCGCAAACAAATGTCGGCCCAGCTTCGTACGGATAAGCTAAGGCGGCTGATTATTGGATTGGATTAGACCGACGGTAGGGGTGAGCAAAAAACCGAAAAAACCGAAAACCGAATCGAACTGAATAAATTTCGGTTATTTCGGTTTTCGGTTCGGTTCGGTTAAAATTTTTTAAGCAATTCGATTTTCGGTTTTCGGTTCGGTTTTGTATTTTTCCGAACCGAATTAACCGAAAAACCGAAATTATATATATATATAATATAAATATATTATTTATATATATATAAATAAATATATTTAACAATATTTAAACTTTAATATTTAACTATATTTAACCAAAATTATATTATATGTATATAATATTAATATATTATTTATATATATATATATATATATATATATATAAATATTTTTTTAATTGCTGAAAGTTTATTTTTAATTTTTTTATGTGCATTTTTTAATTTTTTTCAGATTTTGTATTTTTTTATTAATATTTCGGTTTAACCGAATTACCGACGTAAAAAAACCGAAAACCGAACAGGAATTTCGGTTCGGTTTTTTTTCCTGTTCGGTTCGGTTCGGTTACGAAAATAAAAATTTCGGTTTTTCGGTTCGGTTTTTTTTTCAGGCAGAAACCGAACCGAAAAACCGAATGCTCACCCCTAACCGACGGCCTATTTCTCATTCTCTCTCCTCTGCGTGCGCTTGAGTGACTCGTTTAAATTAATTAATTATGAGTTTATATTTTTTTTTTTAGGAAAATTCTAAAATAGCACTTTCTCTTATATTAGATGCAAAAAATATCACTTCCTATGAAAAAATACAAAAAATAGCAAAATTGTCTGCTTACCTTGCTTTTAATAATCAAACCTGAAATTTGTTATCTAAGTTGTCATATAAATATTTTATTTTTATTTTTATTTTTGCAAACATTCACAAAGTCTGTTAGTTTGAAAAATTAAATAAATAAATTAAATTATTTACAGGAATACATAAGGGTTGAATTTAAATAATTAAACTGAAATTCCAATTAAGTTTTAAATTCTCCACAATGTCAATTACAAAACCAAATATAATTTAATTAAAATTTTAGTAGAATTTTTAAATTCACGCCAAATTTTTAATTGTAAATCTAAATAATAAATTAAAACTCAAATCAAATTAAATTCACGTTTATTAAATTTTAAATATTAAAAGAACCTCAATACATTTCATTTTGAATTATTCAAAATTTGAGCATTTTTATTGGAAAATATTGGCATAAATTAATGTTGTTATTATTTCAATTATTAAAGTGAATTGAAATTAAAATCTAAACAATTAAAAATGTGAATTTGGATTTCATTTACAATTAATAGTCAATTTTAGTCTTTTTAAAGGAATTGCTAATTCATTTCGATAAAAAATTGAACAAATAAAGGGTGACGTGAAATCATATTTTTATGATACAAATAAGGGTTGTGAATTAATCAACTAATTAAATAGTGGTGCAAATTAATTTTTTTTATAATTAAAAAGGGATATAAATTAAATTAATTGAGGTTGGCATAAAATTATATTTAATGAATTAATTGTAAGTTTGTTTATTTTAAGCGTGAATTAAATAATATTTCTATCATTAAAACTTGTTATAATGCATCCAATAATTAATTTAATTTTGTATAAAAAAAATGAGTAAACTATTTAGTCGTTATAATTCTGCCCAAAATTGAGGAATTTGATATGTTTGATTATATACTTTAAAATAATTAAATGTAAGGGTAAATAAGACTTTTCTTTCAATTTTTGCTATTTTTTGCATTTATTCATAAGAGTTGTCATTTTTTGAATATGCTTTTAATTTTTTGCTATTTTAAATTATTTCCTTTTTTTTTTGTTTAAATTATATATTTTAATTTATAACAAGAATTGTGTGTACTATAACAAGAGATTGGAATACAATTAATTTAATCAATTTAATTAGTTAAATAAAGTAATTTAATCAATGTTTGGAAATCTACAACTAGACTTATAAATTAGGGAAGGTCTTGGGTTAGGCAGGCCTAAACGATTTAGGCGGGTTTTATCCATTAACTCAAGCTCAAACCCATATAATATACCCTAATTGGGATTAATAAACCCGATTTGGGATGGGTCAACCCATTTGGGAAGGATAAAATCCGCCTAAACCGTTTAGGCCTGCCTAATGCAAGTTTTTGCCTATAAATTAATATGTTTTCCTCTTCTCTGTTTCATTTGTCCTTGCTCATTTTTCTTCCATTTATTGCTCATGATATACTATAGTACTCCCTCCATCTTAAATTAATAATTACAAACCAAAATGACACAATAACCAATGTTTATGAGTATAATACAATTAATATTTTATTAGTGAGTGAAAATGTTTGTTATTTTAGAAAATAGGACTAATAAATGGAACAGACAAAAAAGTAAGTGAGACTAATAAATTGGGACAGAGGGAGTATTAATTTTTAATATTTGATTCCATTATTTATTGAATCAGTATTCAAACCCACTAAATCAACAATTTAAATCGTTCAGCTATAGCCAAACTGAGTCATTTAATATAGTTTGATGGATATGATTTGGAAAAATTGTTTGATTAGTTTAATTTGAAAAACCTTCAACCATGTCTTTAATCCTATTGATACATTACTATTTAAATTGACTAAATTGAATCTTGTACATGTTATTATTAGCATTAGCATCTAAGAGTGTCTAGTTTTCTACGTTTGAGATCCACCTGGTATCAAACTTGAATAAGATTGATTGAACTCAATTTTTTTAATAAGAAATTTAAAATTTTATTATTTGATAGGGATTGGGGCTGGTCTAGAATCATCAACAAACCCTAGCAGATTTTGGCATTGAAGGAAAGTAGTAATCTGATTTTCCAAAGTAAATAATTAGAAGAAGATAACTTGATGGTTATCATATGGACAAGAGTAGAAACGGGGAGAGAATAGGATTCAACAACGGCCATGAAGCTGAACAGATTGATGCCGAGAAGAAGATGGTGGGCGACGAGATGATGATAGGATCAAATGGCTGATACCATGATAGCTAGGGTTTCAATATTTGGCTCAAAGATAATATGATCGATCTTATTAAGGATATATATATAGAGTGATTACAAGAGAAATAGAGATATGCATGAGCATGAAAGTCTAAACAAACCCTAAAATAATCTTCTAGAATTATATGTTATCATTATTATATAGTAAGTGTAAAGATCTTCACTTCTCCCTACAAAACCGGCTTATAAGAAAAGGGAAGCTTCACCATTATATAGTGGTATATTCCCAGGTCTATGGCCGATATGAGATAACTCAATATTAAGTTTAGGGAAAATTTTAATTATAATAAACTCGTTAAGGTTGGTGAGTCTAAATTTAACCCAAGCATGCCTCAAGCCCTCGATTTAAGCTCAAACTTGCCTTGCAAATCTATCAAGTCGAATATCATAAAGTTCGAACTCGATAATTACTTGAGTAGCTCGAGCAAGAGCTCAAATGCGATTCGTTCAATATCGAGTTAATTTTATGTCAATCTTGAATAGTTTATAAGCCAGTCTTAAATAATGCTCACCTTTAGTTTATATAGTTAAACAACATGCTTTTAATGAAGAAATTAAAAGATCCTTGACATGCATTTAAATTAGTTTCATTTTTGTAAGACAAAGTTAGTTTCAACTTTAATACAACTTTATATTCGAGATGAGAAGAACCAACTTTATATTTTGCTAAAAAAACGAAAACAAATGACAAAAAAGACGTGTAATTAATCAACACATTTATGATTAACATGGTCTTTGGGCCGACCACCACAAACCGTGCATTGAGTAAAGTATCTAAGGGAAAGAATAGTAGTCTTCAATCCCCTTCTTCTTCTCAAGGTGTAGTTGTGACTTGTAAAAATAATTTATTTGTGACCAAAAGAGATTATGGATTTAAGTTTTTTCGAAAATATTTGATCATTATATATTAATGAAGTTATTATCGTATTGGTATTTAAGTTTAATGAAGTAAATATTTTTTTTATGAATCAAATATAAATAAAGGCATAACATAATAAAGATTTGATTGGTGGTGATTCCTAATTCTAGAATGATTCCCAGAATTATAGCATACCAGAAAAATGAAAAAAAAAAAAATAGAACAATTATTTTTGGGATTTATTTAATCACAAAAAAAAAAAAAAAAAAAAAAACTCCTTTGTCTGTGCAATTGAAAATATAGACGACGTCCCTAAGAAAAATAATAAAAAATTACAAATTAAAAAGAAAAGACGAACTGAAACCAAAAGCATCGCACTCAACTACTCGGGTGGCGCCACCTCCCCCGTCAAACACCTCGCTGACCGCGCCACCCACCCCCTCTATATGTACTCGCTCCGCCCCCTTTCTCCTACAATCCCATTTACTTTTATTTTTTCCACCCAAAACAAATATTTATGGCGATGAAGGAGAAGCATGGCGGCGCAAAGGTCAAGTTCCTCGCCGCCAATGAGGCCCACTACAGAGGCGTCAGGAAGCGGCCCTGGGGCCGTTACGCTGCCGAGATCCGTGACCCTAACAAGAAGACCCGTGTCTGGCTCGGCACATTCGACACCGCCGAGGAGGCGGCGCGTGCCTACGACGCCGCCGCCAAAGAGTTTCGCGGCTCTAGGGCCAAGATTAACTTCCCCCTCCCCGCCCACACCCCCAACCGCAGCACCGTCGACTCGTTCGACGCCGCCAACGTAACCCCTCATGTGCCTGTGGAGCTCGACCTGACGCGTCGCCTCGATTGCGCTCCCGCGAAAGCGTTTCAGCCTTTTCCGGCAGAGTTGCCGAACGGGCAGCAGCTTTTCTATATTGAGCAGTTTCAGTCCTACTGGTACATGCACACTCATATGGAGGCGATGGGTGGCGGCACCGCCGCCGTGCAGAGTGAGTGGGAGTCGGCTTCGGTTGTGGATGGGAATGAAGTGGATGGGTGTGAGGCGGAGAAAGAGTTGAATCTTGATCTAAACCTGGCGCCGCCGCCTATGGCAGTTTGAGTTAATCTAACCGAGACTAACTGACATTGATGTCATGATGTGTAGATATTTTGTCTTTTTATGAGATTCAAATTTCATTTTTATTTCTGCTGTAATCTTTTATTTTTGGAAGTTTGCTTTATTGGATTGAACACGTGGCACATAAATTGGCAAATTGAAAAAAGTCGTGTATATATATATATATATATTAATACTCCCTCCGTCCCATATTATTAGTTCCCAATTGAAATGGCACGATAACCAATGTTTGTGAGTATAGTGGAATTAATATTTTATTGATGGGTGTGAAAAAGTTTACCATTTTAGGAAAGAGGACTAATAAATGGGACAGACAAAAAAGGTAAGTGAGACTAATAAATTGGGACGGAGAGAGTAATTGTGTAATAGAATCGGGTCGAGCCGAGTAATATCGTGCTTAAGTTTGAATTATTCAGTATCGAATCGAGCTTCGAGTTTTTCTATCGAATACTTTGAAGTTCACGAGTTTTATCGAGCCTTAGTCGAACCTAAACGAACATTTTAAATTAAGATTTATTTAAAAAATTCATTATTATTTTGAAAGTGTTAATGCGATTCAAGATCAACCAAACACCACAAACCCACCTCAAGTCACAAACACAATCACGCACGCGAAGACGAAGCAAATTTTTACGTGGTTCGGCACTAACACCTACATCCACGAGAGAGTTGTATGCTATGGTATTATTTAAGAATGAAATTATAGAAGGTGACTCGCTCAAACTCTCAAGATTCTCACACCAAACATGTCACAACTGAACTTCCGAACTAAACCCTAAACAAAAATGAACAAGAATATCTCTTCACAACAGAATAACTAACATTTAGTTATTTCCTCCAATCATCTAATGCCACATGGACTTCTACACTACAAAACAAATTGGAAATGCGAGTTTATAAGTTGCACACGCTTCTGTATCTTCCTTCACAACTCATCAGACCAGCTGACTTCAATTTATTTTGATCGACTGCATGAAGTTTATTCTCAGGCTCAACCATGCATTCACGTTCACAATCCTCCCACCTGAATGCTAGGCTCACCATTCACATTCTCCTCTCCAAGGAGCTCCATTACAGAGCTTCACTCCAATCCTACAATTCAGAAAACACCCACCAACTTCAAGCACTATATGAACTTAGAAGTTGGTATCGCTTTTGTCAATGTATCTGCCGCATTGTCTTGTGTGGAAACTTTCACCATCTTGACATCTCCTTTGTCCACTATCTCTCTCACAAAGTGGAACCTCACATCAATGTGTTTCGACTTATCATGATACACATGATGCTTAGTAAGTTGCAGTGCACCCTGGCTATCACACAACAAGCTCACTGATTTCTGCTGCAACCCTAACTCCAATATCAACCCTTTTAGCCACAATGCTTCCTTGACTGCATCCGTGAGTGCCATAAACTCAGCCTCAGTAGTAGATAAGGCTACCACACTTTGCAGCTTTGATTTCCAAGTTATTGCAGTTCCAAACAATGTAAAAACATAGCCTGTCTGAGATTTTCGAGTATCAACATTGGCTGCAAAATCTGAGTCTACAAAACCTAGCAGAGGTTCAGGTACTTCACGATTTATCTTCTCAAAATGTAGCCCATAGTGTGGAGTTCTCTTCAGATACCTCAGTATACCAATCAAGGCAAACCAATGCTTCTTTCTAGCTTTGACATATACCTACTAGTCACACTAATAAAGTATCCCAAATTGTAGCCCATAGTGTGGAGTTCTCTTCATAAAACTGACAGGTTCTAGCCTCTCGTGCTGCTCCACTTCAGGCTCATCTCTTTCACTCAGGTAAGGCATAACTTCTTCATTGAATTTGACATCCCTGCTCATGACGATCTTATGATTGTTGGGCTCTATATACCAAAGCCTGTAGCCCTTTACACCCTGCGGGTAACCCAAAAATATGCATTTCACAGCTCTTGGCTCGAGCTATCTTACTTTATATGAGCATATTCTAAGCAACCAAATGTCCTCAATTATGAATAATGAGGTGTTCTTTCAAACCGTAATTCATCTGGGGATTTGAAATTGAGCACATCTGAGGGAGATTTCTTAATCAAATAGCATGCAACAACATCTGCCTCTCCCCAAGAATTCTTTGGCAGCCCTGAGCTATAAAGCATGCACCTTATTCTCTCCAATAAGATGCTATTCATCCTCTCTATAACCCCATTTTGCTGAGGGTTATAGGGAACCATTATGTGCCTCCTGATTTCTTTCCTTCTACAGAATGACTCAAGCTCTTCATTTATAAACTCAAGGACGTTATCAGTTCTCAGGCACCTCACTGCAACTCCTTTCTCAGTTTCTACCATTTGACACCATTCTATGATTTTCTGGGATGCCTGATCTTTCCCCTACAAAATCATCACCCACTACTTCCTGGAGTAATAATTCATGATAGATAGGTAGTACCTACCTCCACCAATAGTTTCTATCTTGGACGGCCCCCACAGATCACCATATACATTTTCTTGTGGGCTCTTACTTCTCATCTGACTGATTGGTGCTCTTTGATATTAAACTGTCATCACATTTGCTGAGATCTTCAATTTGACTAACTTGAATCAGACCTTGTTTTTTAGTTCTTGGATCCCTTTCTCTCCTATATGCCCGAGACTTAAATGCCACACCTTGCTGCTGGTTCCTAGAATGGGATCCAACTGGCCACTCACAGTAGTTGCTTGAAGGTAATATATGTTGTGGATTCGATTTCCCCGCAGTACCTCAACTCCATCCTTGTATATCATGATCACTCCTCCATTATCTATGAATTGGTACCCTTTTGACTCCAACGTTCCCAGTGATTTCAAGTTCCTTTTAATGGAAGGTATATACCTTACATCCTTCATCACTTTTATCTGATTAAGGTGATTCTTAACTCTGATGGATCCAACTCCTTTCACCTTACAAGTCTGGTCATTACCAAGCATTACAGTACCATAATCATCTAGTTTGATATCAGAGAACAAAGAAATGTCTAGAGTCCAAAATCCACTTATTTTCAGTCTTACTATCCACCACATTGAGTGCTTCATCAATGACTTCCTCAGCTGCCTTTACATCGTTCATCCCTTGGCTATATTGAGCCTTTGTTTCAACACGGGACACTCTCTTATAAAGTGTCCAGGTTTCTTGCAATAATGGCATGCAAGAGGGTCTGCTACAGCTGCAGGAGCCTTCAAATCAACCTGGGGCCTGAAGGTATTCACCTTCTCTTGGGAGCTCACCTGCTTTGCTTCATTTCTTTGATCATAAACAGGTTTTTCATAGTTATTGCTCCGTGTGCTAGCTCTAGCCTTCTCCTGAAATCTGTTATTCTTCATCTTTCTCACGAACAAACCCACACCACTGCCATCATGAACATTTCCATCAATAAGCTTCTCCATCACCTTTCCTTTCATAGCAAACCAGACCTCTTCAAGGTTTATTGTTCCACTTCTACTATAAATCATGGCATCTTTGATTCTAGCATACAATTTGGGTAGGGCATTAAGGAGGTGGATAGCTTTATCTTCATTTCCAATCTCCACTCCAATACTTTCCAAATCATTCACAATTTTATGGAATTCATCAATTTGGTCTGTCAAGCTCTTATCCTCCATAAACTTGCACGTGTAGAGAAGCTGCTTCAGGTATAACTTATTGGCAAAAGATTTAGTCATGTACAATGACTCTAGTTTCTTCCATACGGTTGCGACAGTGGTTTCCTTAGCCACTCTCTTATCACTTTATCATCTAAACTCAAGAAGATGGTGCTCCTTGCTTTGTTGTTCAGATTTACCACCTGTTCATTCTCATCATTATCCACCACTGTTGTGGGTTTCAGAACGGCAACATCTAGCCCTTGTTGGGTTAGAAGGGCTAACATCTTTATCTTCCATAGTCCAAAATCGTTTTTACCATTAAACTTGTCGATTTCATATCTGGTTGTGCCCATCATGGATTCTAATAACATATATTACAAGAAACGACAGCAACAAATAACTTCCAACTCCCACTTGCACAGAATCACAACAAAGAACCCAACACCTTGCGAGGAAGATCGCAAATTATTCAAGACTACTATAGTATCTAAAACCCATTAGATGTGTAGGCATACAAAACTCCACAAACAACCAGAAAACCATAGAGACACACTTCCCAAAAAGTTTGATGCTACCACAATGCAAATATTCCGATAATGTATCAGTTCAGAACCTTACTTGTTTCAGACGAACACGCGCAATACGTAGAAGCAAGCATGTTACGCTTCACCTTCGCAGGAAATCTTGTCTTGAAACGATCCTCCTCTAACGTTCCCACAGACGGCGACACTCTGTTAATGCGATTCAAGATCGACCAAACACCACAAACCCTGCTCAAGTCACAAACACAATCACGCACGTGAAGACGAAGCAGATTTTTACATGGTTCGGCACTAACACCTACAGCCACGGGAGAGTTGTATGCTATGGTAAAATGTGAGTTTATAGGTTGCACACGCTTTTGTATCTTCCTTCACAACTCATCAGACTAGCCGACTTCAATTTATTTTGATCGATTGCATGAAGCTTATTCTCAGCCATGCATTCACGTTCATAGAAAGAAAAAAAATATTTATTTCAATATTAATATCAAATCAATGCTCAAATTCAAAATTTTCTTATTACTAAAAATATTTATTATTATTAATACTATTAAATTATGAAATATCATTTTTATGAAATTATTTATTTTATATTTTTTACTAATTTTAGCTGACAAGGCTGCTCTCGAGCTCACGAGTTGAATAGTATGATGTTCAAATTTGATTCGTTTAATAAATGAGCTCGAACGAACTTTTATCGAATCAAGATCTGAGTAATTCATATACAATTTGGTTCATTTACAACCCTATGTATAAATAGAAATAGAATGCATGTAAGTTATATTATACTTCATTATTTTATCATAACTCATAATATAATAAACTTAACTTGTATTATAATGATACGAAACTTAATATGTATTAGAATGAAAAATCACATACATAATCAAACTTAATATGCATTATAATCAATAATTTAACTATCTTTTGGATTCAGAATCGATAATTCTCCTAAAAAATGAATTTTATCGATTCAGGACCCGAAAGGTAGTTTAATTATCGATTTAGGATCCGAAAGATTAGTTGTCAATTCAGGACTTGAAAGATCACAAAATTTTTTAATCCAGGACCCGAAAGATCATACAACTCTCAATCTAAAACCTCAATATCAGATCCTGGATTGACAAATTATCTTTCAGATCATAATTTAATAATTTAATTATCTTTTGGGTACAGAATTAACAATTCTCCTAAAAAAATTTAGTTCATTCCTAAGCACAAGTTCACATGTAAAATTTCTTGTAGTGGCGGAATGCCACGAGTCCATGAGAAATGGAAGGTAGTTGGATTTGTTAGTAATTGTCATGGGAATGGTTAGGGGTGTAAATGAACCAAACTGTTCGTGAGCTACTCGAATCTCGACTCGATAAAAGCTTGTTCGAGTTCGTTTAGTAAAGCTCGTTTATTAAACGAACCAAACCTGATCATCATAGTATTCGACTCGTGAGCTCGTTAGCAGGCTCGTTAGCTAAAATTAGTATGAAATTTAAAATAACTACTTTTATAAAAATAACATTTTCATGATTTAAGAGTAAAAATAATGATAAATCTTTTTAATAATGCAAAATTTAAGAATTTGAACATGAATATGATATTAATTTTGGAATAAATAACTTTTTTCTTCACAATAATAAAAAAAATTGAAATATATTCTAAATTTAGAAAGTTCGTTTAGGCTCGATTAAAGCTCAATAAAGTTCGTGAACATCAAAGTATTCGATAAAAAAGCTTGAAGCTCGACTCAAAACTAAACGAGTCAAACTTGAGCACAACACTACTCGACTCGACTCGGTTCGATTACACCCCTAGGAATGGTGCCTAGAGGAGAATGCCGACAATTGCAATGGGCCGTGGAATTTTAGTTTTTTCCATTTTTATTGAAGTAGCTTATATTTTGGGATAAAGATTGGTGCTGTGCACACCTATAATCATTCCACGTGGCCATTTTATTTTACTTTTTCAAATTTCTTTTGTTTACTCAATTTAATCTACATTCAAAACATTATTAACATTAATTATGATAATTACCACTAACTATAGTCATTGAAAAATACTGTCAATTTATTCTTCAATACCAAATATGAATTAAAAATATATTTTTCAAATGATAGTTTTAGTTTTGGTAACGCAAATACTAATATATAATTACCATTTTTACACAATTATTAAAATTATGAAAACTAAAAACTGCAATAAAACTATTCACCATAATTATATAAAGACAAGATTAAATTTCTAGATTTTTCTTTTTTTTTAAAAAAAGAATAAAATGTCAGTTTAAAAAATACCATGTGCTCAGAAAATTATTATTTCATAATTATTTTTAATTCATCATTTTATTAAAGAATAAATTAGGCATTATTATTTAATAATTAGTGGCAATTATTATAATGTTTTTAAATATGGATTAAATTACAAGATGTGTCATTTTAGGGGTGAACGCGCACATTAGTGAAAGTTGATAAGTTTTTTGGGCTGTTTCATTGCTTTAAAACCTTAATATGCGAAAGAAAGGAGGCAAGCAAGAAATTATTGAAAAATATGTTCTCTCTCTCTATCTATCTCTACAATTTTGAAATGGAAAGTAACAGAAATATGGAGAACATTACAAGGAAATTATCCATGGCTAATTTTAGCGACAACAAATAATTCGTTAAAAAATGTTTTGGGACAAGAATTTTAGCGACATATTTCTATTTTCTTATTCTGTTGCTAAGAATATTTAACTATAACATTTTAGTGAAAATACATGAAAATAACTAGTTTAATTATAAAAAAACCTTAAATAACCAATCTTATGTACATATTTGTTAGGAAATTTGCTAGAAATTTTCTTATCTATTTTGTTTTGGTGGGTCAAAATGTAAAAGCCATCTAAATAAGTCTCTAGATTAAGCTCCAGTATGAGTTTGAAATGTAAGGTCTTGTAAGGTCTTTTATCGAGTTGTAAGCTAGAGTTGAATTGAAGACATACTGATGATTCAGTCTGGATGCGCAAGAAAACTCAAGCAGACTGGAGCTCAGTATGGAACCGACGAGTCTGGGTCTTAGAGAAACTGGCGAGTTTGGAACTACAAGTGGAACTGACCAGTCTCAGACTGATCTGCCTAGGACTCACCAGTCCAGGACACCAGACTTACCAGTCTAGGGACCAAACTTATACTAAATGATGACGTCAACTAGCATGGACTTGCTAGTATGACGACATCAGAATAGAATCCTAGTTCCAGTTCCGTCGCATTGAGACAAAGATAATGTTTATGAGCAATGGTACTGACAAGTATAAATTTTAAGGATTGAAGATTCCTTAAAGTTTGCAAGCTCAAGACTTTAGTCTTGATACCTCAGACTGACTAGTCCAAGCTTCCTCAGACTGACCGAATACTGTCGTTCTGACCAAAGGTGAACAGTCTTTGTCGTATTCAAAAAAAGGGTGGAGAAGCGGGAAAAGACATTGTACCTTCTGGAAATGGCTACCTACCTGCGCAGAGTGAGAGAAAATCGGATTGGTCGAAAATTAAATATGTCTAACGGTTCCAAAAGCTGAATCTCACTCCTCAGCCTATGAATAATAGAGGATTTCAACAAATTCAGAAACCTAACACCTTGCTATCGAGCTTGCTGAAACTCAGTCAAATTTTCAATTCAAAAGTTAGAGGCTTTCAAAGTTATTCTGTGTGTCACTATTGTGAACACGAGACTCAAAACAATCTGTTCTTGAGTTATTTCTTTGGTAATCTTTCTCCCCAAGAAATATTACAGCAGTCAAGTACATCTGGTACTTTGACTCTTACGGGCGATCTACCATCAAGCTGACAGTTTCGGGGAAACTATAAACACCCTATTCTGGGGACGAGTAAAGGACCAGGTGAGTGAGCTTGTGGATTGAAGGACGTGGCATCCTTCAGCAAGCGATAGATCGTAGGAGCACCTTGTGTAATCCAACACTTAGTGGATTTCCAAACTTCTGTCTGAAGAGTGAACGTAGGACCTTTAGTGTCCGAACCACTATAATCCTTCATGTTTTTATCGCTTTCAGTTTATCAACTTACTTATCTTAAAACTCAACACTCAAGTGTTGCAGTATAAAATTAAAACTGACGTTAAGACTTTCCGGACTTAAATCGCATTCTACGACTTGACAATCCAAACTGAGACTGACACTTAGTTTGGATATGTGCAAGTTTACTATATAAAATACTTCCGCTGTACAACTAAGTTTCCATTGGCGGACAAGGATGGATGTGAGTGGCTAAAGAAGATATTCGAGCAAAGAGTGATCACTGCCAAATTCGCAGATTAATTGCAAATACAGTGACAAATAAATTTATAAAATACCCAAAGGTAGTCGAACCCAGAGGAATTGTGCAACAAAACTATCTCATATACTAACCACAGTTTTAAGAATTATTGTTTGAGTAAACAGAAAATTGGATTTGATTTTGGAATTTAAAGATAATAATGCAGGAATTTAAAGGGTTTTAAAAGCAAATTAAAGAAGCACAGATTCTTCGGCAAATAATCAATCAGAATACATGCAAGATAATCAACTCTACAATGGTGGGAGATCAAATAAAGTATTAAAATTCCTTGGTTGGGCAATTTTAACCTAGGTTACTATCACATGACTGTATATTTTAATCTAACGGGAATTGAAACTATGCAATTTTGAGTTGATTAATCTAACATGCAAACATGATTAATTACACATAGCCCTAGAACCCGCTAGGATTTCTAGCCACTCATGATGGAAAGAAATATAAGAAATATATTATTAAATTGCATAATAAAACTTACAATGAAAAATAAAGGTTGTTCGAGTCTTCAATCTAAAAAAACATGAATAAACACTAAATTGAGGAGTGAATTATGACTGAATCCTCTCTAAACTCGAGCTATATGAGTATTTATAGAGGTAGAGGTGTATAAACTAGGATCTAGGGCCGAAAATATGATTTAACCATAAAAATCTCGATTTTTCCTTTTTCTGGGTCTGTGTCGATCGACACGAAGCTTGCGTTGGTCGACGCGGATTCTCTTGCATCGGTCGACGTGGCCTTCACGTCGGTCGAGACAAAGACCTTTTTCCCCCTTTTGATCCTTCTGCGCAGTCTCACAGTTTTGGCCATAACTTTTGCTTCCGAACTCCGATTGACCCGATTCCAGTTGCATTGGAAAGATAACTCAAAGATATTTCCACTGCCGTGCTCAATTAGCTCAGATTCAAACTGTGGAAGAAGTCGTGACTGTTTCTTTGAACATCAATTACTTTCGGTACGGGTTTCCATTGAATTCGGTCTAAAACCTGCAAGAACACACCATGACAAGCATAATACTGATGGATTTATATACTGAAAGCATTATGATTGGTATATTATGTACAAGGTTTATTGGTTAATATACTGGGAATCATAATTGTTGTATGTTCATCTCCTGTCTGAATTAACAAACATGTGTCGCAAACACAATTATCCTCTTATCTCGTCGATAGAGAGATCATACGGTGTGTAGAAGATCACGGAAGATCGTATGGATCGTTTGACCTAGCGAGATATAAATGGTCATCACAGCTGAGACAGTTCCAGGATAAACTGTCGGTATAGGCTGCAGCATATGCGGATAAGCATCTTATCTTGGATGTCTTGGTATGCTAGTGTGGGGCACACATTGATGAGGACCTAAGTCAAGATCGATTCTTTTATCTGACATTAAAAGAATCTAGATCTTTATGACTCGATGGAATCTTAAACCTATATGAGGATACAGAAGTATACATATATAGTATATCACTTTGAGTTGTAGAGAGGGTTCTAGTTGAACCTGTACTTCTGCAGTCTTGGGTGATATCAATCTGTGTATGACTGTCTGGTATCTGAACTAGGTAACCACATCCAGTATAGGATGGTGACATTCCCTGAACAGCTCAAAAGGTTCGTTATGCTAAAATCCTGCAGGCTGATTAAGTTCAAGCATAAGTGAAAAGGTTTGAGTGGATTGATTCAGGAATTAAAGATGTTAATTAATTAAATAGCTTGTCAGAGCTTAAATTAATTAACGAATGTCTGTAACCTTAAATGTGGGGATAAACCGAGTCCAATGCAACCCGTTCCTCAAAACGTGGTAGCAAATAGGTAGGACAGTATTGATCCTCTGGTGGCATGAATCAATATTAATTAATTAATTATATTCTGGGTTGAATATGGGAATTAATTAATTGATAGGCCTTATTTGCTATTTGCATTCTGGTCCCTGGTCTGGCCCATGATAACTCAAGCCCAATAGAAGCCAAGAATTTCCTATAAATAGGCCTCAGTATCTCAGACCTCAATACACCTACAACTCATAAGATCACAAGTTGCACACAGCAAACCAGAGCATTGGGAGCTGTGGTGATCGATTGAGTTTGAGATACGAGGAGGAAATTCTGCTTCTCAACCGAGCAAAGGATCTGATAGATAATCTTCACCAGATTTTCAGATCGAGTTGGGATACAGATCAGAAGATCAGATCAGGAGGATTCTTCTTCTTCTCTCTCCTCTTATTTTTGAAAATATATTATTATTTTCTTTAGATTAATTTCCTCAATCTGTTAGGAAATTAAATCTTGGTGCGTGGGAAAGATCAAAGGGCATCTCCGCGCACGCGTTCTTCATCGTTCATCAATCCAGATATTCCGCATAACCTTCTTATGCATAATAATATAGGAGCATGCTAGGATTGTTCATAGGCATAGCAATTTATTTTGATATTCCAATTAACGATCATTGGCAAACGGACTTCGTGATTCAGTTCACGAATCCCTTCAAATACATCATAAACTCGACTCATGCTCAAAATATATAAGTAAACTTAATAAAACTAAATAAAACACTTGAAAACAATAGAAATAAGTGAGTCAAAATCCGAGCTTATCAAACCCCCCCAAACTTGAATGTTTGATTGCCCTCAATCAATAAGCAAGAAAGAAATCAAAAGATCATGTAGTTAACACATGTATGAAGAAATAAGCTGGCCGACTCAACAAAATCAAAACCACTCTCTAACATGATCACCTCATCTCATTAGATACATCAACAAACTCATCATTTTTTTTTTCATTTTCCTAACTCTTTTGAATCTCTTATACCCTTCAATAGTTTACACACATATTTTTTTTTTCAGAGGGCTTATGAGAATTCTAATTTCGTTTGAGCTATTTTAACACCTAACTTTGCATCAACCACTAATTTGACATATCTTATCTCCAATTCACATCAATCTACCCCATACAAACCACAACTCAAGACACGAGCAAAACCATCACATTTTTAAGCTCATAGACAAGGAAAGAATTGTAAAGGATTAACGTGGCTAACTAGGGAAAATTTTATTATGAAGGGACTGTGTTTAGGATATTGGGTTAACAAAGATGGTCTAATATCATCTCCTAAACAGGTGCACACTATGCAGCCTCGAAACAGAAAATACCAAGTTCGAGAGAAATCAAAACATACATGAGAATCTCACATCAAGCAAACATTAGGCTTAAAAATCTTACACAAGGGTTTAAATTTTCTCCACAATCAACTTCAAATCAACTCAATCATCATGCAAGTGTAAGTTTCAAATCAATCCTACCATGCGGTATTCTACTTTCATAGGCAATTAACCACAATCACAATCAATCCAAACTCAACCACCAATCGATTCTATCTCACATTATTATTCAAGTTGCATCAAAACTCAAAATTTTTCTCACAAAATAGCATAAACAAAAATTATAGGCAAAAATTAAATACTGAAAGCAGAATAAATAAAAGATAGAACGTTCCATCTCTTGTCCACATCCCCACAAACTTATTTTTCACTCAGAGAGTAGAAAAACTTTGAAAATCAGACTAGAGAAAGAACGGTGCCTTGTAGTTGATCTCTGATATCAACATTTTATCCCGGAACCTTCAGAAATTGCTCGGCATGAATTTTTTTGCTGTTGGCACTCCGCATCGACCGACACAGGCACTGCATCGGTCGACGTGGAGCCTTCTCATTGATCCCCATGTTTGGTCGAAATGCTACACGTCGAGCTACTCTGCGTCGACCAACGCCAGGCCTGCATCAGTCGAAACAGAGTACTGTTCCTCGATTTTTTTTTTCAAAATCAAACAAAAGTAAAACAAATTAAAAAAAACAAAGATATAAATTGAAAACAAATTGCAAAAATGAAAATAACAAGAAATTTGAAAAGGAAGCAAGTAAACATTGGGTTACCTCCCAACAAGTGCTTGATTTAGCGTCGCGGCTCGACGATACCTCAAATAACCATGCCCACGGGGGCCGGGTTCAGACTCTTCGTCCTTTTGCATCCACCATGTAGACTTTGTGGTCTTGAATGACAGTAGTAAGCTCGGAAAGAGATGGCTTAGTTGACAATTTCACCAACCCATTTCCTCGCTCCCATTCAATGGAAGCTTGCTCCTCATTTTCTTCCTCGGTGTTTTCCAATTCATTTTCAGAATCTTCAACAGAGGTGATCCGGTTTCACTCCGACTGCTGCTGGCTTTTGTCGATCACAAAGGTGATCTTTTCATTATTGGCACTAAGGGTGATCTCTCATCCTCTGCAGTCCATCAATGCAGCACTGGTGTCCAAAAATTCTTGTCCCAAGATCAAGGGCAGTCTTCCTTCATATAAAGCGCTACAAAATCTGCAGGAAAGATAAGATGACACACACGAATGAGAACATCCTCGAGTATACCTTTGAGGCGAGACACAGATTGGTCTGCCATTTGCAGAGTAATTGTAGTCGGCCTCAGTTCTCCAATATTGAGGCGCATGAAGATGGAATAAGGCACAAAGATTGATGCTGGCACTAGTGTCGCACAACACCCTTTAGAACTCTATCCCTCCAATCTCGACTGTAATCGAGAAACAACCTGGATCACTCCTCTTGATAGGCACTTGCTTTCGAAGTAGCAAGCTGCACTGCTCATGTAACTTCACATTTGAGTTTTCGTCAAACTGCTTCTTCCCGCTCATCAATTTTTGGAGGTACTTCATGTAACACGGAATCTCCCTCAAGGCTTCAATGAGTGGTAAGCTGATACTCACCTTCTTCAGATTCTCCACAAACCTTGAAAATTCGGAGTCCTCCTTCTGTTTGGCAAATCTTTGAGGGAAAGGCATAAGAGGAATAGGATCATCTTTTGCAGCTGAAGAATTGCCCTGAAGAGCCTTCTATGTTGACCGACTTGAAGGAATCTTGGTCTACGTGCTTGGACTCTGTGTCGACCGACGTGTTGACTGAAGTGCAGGTGTGTCGGTCGACATGACTGCGTCGCCCGTCTTTTCCACATCACTCGAATTATCTGCATCGACCGACGTGGGATGTGCGTCGATCAAAAGTCAAAACAAAGGCATCCCACGTGGGATTTTCCTCTTCTTCTCCCCCAAACTTGTCTAAAATCATCCCGGGACCTTTGTAGCTCATGTCAGACCTCAAAGTAACCGCCTTGCATTCTTTTTTATTCTTCGGATTCACTTCCGTAGTGCCTGGAAGTTGCCCTTACTTGTGCTAGACTCCAATGGTGCTGGCAATCTAGCTGACTTGAGTTTCAATTATCTGAACATGTTTGCCAACTCGATCAATATTGGTGTGCACTCCAACCACTTCTTGCTCAATATTGGTGTGCACTCCAATCTTGTGGACTAAAGGACGAGGCATCCTTCAGCAAGCGATAGATCATAAGAGCACCTTGTGTAATCTAACACTTAGTGGATTTCTAGACTTCTGTCTGAAGATTGGACGTAGGACTTTAGTGTCCGAACCAAGTATAATCCTTCGTGTTTTTATCGTATTTTTATCGCTTTCATTTATCAGCTTACTTATCTTAAACACTCAAGTGTTGCAGTGTAAAACCGAAGCTGACGTTAAGACTTTTCAAACTTAAACCGCATACTAAGATTTGACAAACCAAACTGAGACTGACACTTAGTTTGAATAAGTGCAAGTTTACTATTAAAATATTTTTGTTGTGAAGCTAAATTTACTCCGAAAAATGGAGACCAACAACATTCAAATAATGGCCAAAATAATGTAAATGAACAACAATATCACTATTATTAACCTAATATTTTTAAGATTTTGAATTTTATATATCATTATCTCGTTTTAACTCAAATTACATGCTCAAAAATACATTTAACTAAGGGTAAATAGGGGAAAATACCCTAAATTATTGACATTTTCAGAAAAATACCTCAATCTATTGTATTAGTTAAAAATACCCCAATTTTTACTTCTGATTATGAATAATATTCCAATCTATTTATATTTTTAAAAAATACCACAATCTATTATTATTAGTTAAAAATACCTCAATCTTTAATTTTATTTATGAATCATACCAAAACAACAAATATTATTGGCTCACACAAAGATGACAGTCAAACCAACTATGTTCATCCGTATTAAAATTTAATATACTAAGCAATTAATATTTGCTATATATTCAAATACATTTATCTTCTGAAAAATATTTTAAAGTTCATGTTCTGCTATTTTTTTTTTGTTTCCTTCGGCTAGTGTAATGTCTAACTTTTGTGTATATTGCTTGAATTCCTTATTTTTTTTCTCTCAATGTGTATTTTGACGTGTGATCTTGTACCGAAAAGCATGCGCATCTGTATGGATTGGAGGTTTAAAACTAAACAAAACAATAAAATTTTAAATTATTTTCAGAAGATAAATACACTTGAATATATAGCAAATATTGATTGTCTAGTACATTAAATTTAACATGAACGAAGATAGTTGTGTTAACTGTCACATATCTTTGTGTAAGTCAATAATATTTATCATTTTGGTATAATTCATCAATGAGATTAAAGATTGAGGTATTTCCAACTAATAATCCTCCCTCCGTCCCATGTAATTAGTCTTTGGTTTTGACACGATAACCAATGTTAGTGAGTGTGGTGGAATTAATATGTTATTGATGAGTGTAAAAAAATTTGCCATTTTAGGAAATGAGACTAATAAATGGGACGGACCACAAAGACAAATGAGATTAATAGAGTGGGACGGAGGGAGTAATAGATTGAGGTATTGTCCAAAAATATCAATAGATCAGAATATTATTCATAAACAGAAGTAAAGATCGGGGTATTTTTAACTAATATAAATAGATTGGGGTATTTTTCCAAAATTATCAATAGTTTAAGAAATTTTTCCCTATTTACCCTTTAACTAATTCCATTCGACAGTATTTCCAATTTTAAACTTATATGTACAATAATGCTATAAACAAATTGAAAAAAAATCATTAATATAATTAAAATTGTTTAATTAATTTCAATAAAAATCAGATTAACAATAAATTTCAGATATATTCTATCGTTTGCGACTTGAGTAGCACTCATTTTATTAATAAGTCAAAAAAATCCAAATTAAAAAAAAATGGATCAGACATTTACAACTAGAAATTTTAAAAAAGAAAATAAATGCCAAAAAAAGCAAACAATAATACGTGCTTTCTCAAAATTTCATTCTGACACTTTCAGAAAATAGCACGAATTTATTTTTTATTCAATTATTCTATGTGGAAATTATATTTAAAAGTAAGAGTATTTTTACAAAAGTAGTTATTCTATAAATATATTTTTAAGAATGGTCGTTTAAGGTTTTTACATCGTTAATATGGCTTAAATCCACTCAAAGTTTTATTGGTTAGCAACGCAAATTTCTGTCATTAGATTGTGTTTTTTTGGTGTTATATATTTTCTCAATATATTTATGAGCCCATAATCTAAAAAAGGTTGGCTCGAAGTTCTTTAGATTCGAGCCCAAAACAAAATAGTTTTTGGAAGAAACTTACGATTTCTACATTGGCCATACGTCGATTAAATTATAAATATGTTTGGTTAGTAAATTATCGATTAAATTAATAAATATGATTTGAAAAACTTATAAATTAAGTTTATTAAATAATTTTCTCCTAACTCTATTGGAACGGCTTGAAATACAAATTCGCCGAACGATCCAAATAAAAAAAAATTAATATACAATTTCAACGATTTAAATATTGATTGCGTGACTGATGCAATGAATATATAATGCATAGTCTTAATCATAAATTGAAAATAGAGAGAGAGAAGGAAAAAAGATATTAATTTATTTCATAATTAAATTGTCAATTAATATATGTGACATGAAAAATAAATACATTACAAATTTCATAATGTATGAATAAAGAGAATCGCTAGTAAAAATATGGACACACATATGCCTAAATGCAAAACAAATGACTTGACATTTGCGAATATATGATTGTAAATACAACATAATATCAACGATTAATTTATTTAAATTCAAATATTTTGAACCGTTATGTATTTGAATCAGTAAAAGAGATTAAACAAATTAACTACACAAACATAACACTACGAAAGTGAACTCTTTTTTGTGCTAATGTGTTTATATATATAATTACAATTAAATTTTTAATATTTGTTCATAAAAATGACTTGTTGTTTTTTTAAATCTAACTTCTCCCACCTAGTAGCTAAAATAATTAAAGTAAATGTTAGAGGTTCAATTTGTGATGAAACAAGAACCCTTGAAACTTATGAGAATTGAAGTAGAATATGACTAAAGAACAATGCAATAAGATGAATATATTATTGATAATAAGAAATTTCGCAAAGCAAGCTCAAGAGTACAAGTGTATTTATTAGCAGGAAATACCCACTATACTATTCTGATATTTTTCACTATTATACATTATGAAAATACCAAAAACATTATATACATTCAAGAAATACTCATTGCACAATTTTGACATTTTTCAGAATTTCGTTATTGTTTTTTTTTAAAAAAGTTGATAGAGACACTTTAAATAAAAAAATTAAATGAATAAAGTCTGTGCCGTGGTCGGTTCCAATTTATGCCACTGACTGAGGACACCAACTCATAATTAAAACTAAATACTCCATTCGTCTCAATTTATTAGTCTCACTTTCCTTTTTGGTTAGTCCCATTTATTAGTCTTATTTTCCAAAATGACAAACTTTTTCACACTCATCAATAAAATATTAATTCCACTATATTCACAAACATTAATTATTATGCTATTTTAAAATAAAACTATTAATTTAAAACAGAGGGAATAATAACTAAAAAATTTAATTAATAAAGAGAAAGAGGGTCTTTGTCAAGGGTAGGTGTCGCAAAGCAAAGACTCCAACACCAACCCAAGGCAAAAACCCCCTCTCTCTCACCCTTTCTCTCTCCTCCCCTTCAGACCACCGACCCCACTCCTTCCCCTCAGCCATCTACCTACTCACTCTTTTCTTACTCCCTCCTCCCCCTCCCCCTCCCTAGGCCACCGACCCACACCCATGACTTCTTTCTCCCTTCCACCAATTCTTATAATATAGCTAAATATTTTACATATTAATTCTAATTAATTATATTATAATTATATATTTTAATTATACATATATTTTTTAATATTTTTGATCACACTCTCATATATATTAAATTTATATATTTTGATATTTTATTTTGATATTAAAATTTATAAATTATTTAAGAATAGGTGATGTGATTGTTGGTGATTCATAATTCTAATCATATTCTCATAATTAAAAAAAAAATCAATCCCAATGCTAAAAAGTTAAAAATGGGTATTTTTTGAAAGAGTTTAATAATTTGGGTATTTTTATAATGTGTTTAGTGATTTTGGATATTTAAAATATTTTTCACAAAGAACAATGCAATAAGATGAATATATTATTGATAATAAGAAATTTCGCAAAGCAAGCTTGAGAGTATAAGTGTATTAGCAGGAAAATCGTGTGAAAAATGAACTATTGACGACCCTTTTATAGCTCAAGGGAGCCGTTACAACCCTAATGAATTTCGGGGTCGTTTGGTTAGAGTTTTGACTTGGTAAGACGTCCTTCCCATTGAGGGCGCGGAGAATCTAGGGGTGGTTCTGATTCTCATGGGGCAGTTGGAGTAGGGTTTCAACCTACCTTCCGAGCTTTGTGCAACCTGGAATCCGTTCTTCTAACCCTCTCGATGGGCCGTACGTGCTGGCTTCGGAACTCCTTGTCGGGAGGAATGGGTTGTGGAAGCTCTCGGTAGTGCCCTTACAGGTAGGTCGTGATCCAAGGTTCTGGGTCGTGGTCTTTGGGAGCTAGACCCTGCTGGTTGGTCGTGATCTATTGGGCTGGTCCCATTAGGTAGGTCCTTGTGAGCTTGATGGGGTTCGGTACTTGGAGGTTGTAGAGCCCGCTCGAGTGGGCCTTCTTGGGGCCGTTGCCGTCTCTACTGGGCCTGAGCCTAGTTTTTATAGCCCTAATCTTTTTTGGCCCAACGATAGCCCCTTCGGGCTTGGGGTTGATCGCCAGGGAGGCCCCAAGGTCTAACAGTTTGGTCGTACCCGTCATACGCAAGTGCTCAAAGCACGAAAGTTCTGAGCTCCTTGTGAGGAGACATCGGGAGCCCTGGAGGGGTCCTCGTAAGGTCCTTATCTCATTTGGATGGTCAATCCCCCCGTGGGTGAGTTTGATGGTCGTAAGGTCCCACTGGATGGACCTTTTGCGGGAATGCAAGTGACTCCGTAGGGTCATCTTGCGGGCTCGAGTCGTGGGTCCAGAACCACGAGGTAGGAGGGGGTACATCTCGTGAGATGTCTTGCTTTATGGGAGTCGTGCTCTCATGTACAACGCTTTGGGCATCCACGTGAGGAGTTCGTGCGTAGAGGTTGAGGACCTGCTTACCCGGTGGAACCGGAGTTTGTTTTGATTAGAATGGAGCTTAAATTCATAACTTACCGGGTTGAATTTGATGGGTTACGGGTCACCAGGTTGCAGCTTCGAAAAACGCACGCGGGAGTTTGAGAGGCAGTTTTGTTGCGTAGTGCAATCATAACCGTAATTGTTGGTGGATCGTGGGAATATGAACCATCGCCGGTTATGCATGTCACTTCACGTCACACTCTCTTAATCTTCGCGCGGCCTTCTTCCTTCAGAGTTCTTGGAGAGTTATCCGGCGATTATGCGATTTTGATTGAGGAAGATCTCTTCTGCTGTAAGCTTAGTCGCGTTTGCCCTCTTTTTCCCTTTTAATTATTCTCTTCTAGACGATTTTGTAGTTGTTGGTCTGGTGTGGCCAGGGTCTTTTAGGAGTTCCTGAGCGAGTTATCCTTTAATGTCTCCTACCTCCGATTCTCAAAACAAGGGGAGTAGTTCTCCCCCTCTATTTTCAGATTCATTGCCTTTGGAGTCGTCGACTTCGGAGGAGGTTGGGTCCCTTTCTTTGAGCTGAGGTTTGCGGAAATTCGAGCCGAGCAAGAAGGTTGCCCCGACTTTCGAGGGCTGGGTTGTATAAGTTTCATCCACTTCAGGGGGCGAACCCCCGGTGCAATCCACTCGGACAATGAAGGGAGGCAGGCTGCACCCAAGAAAGGGCAAGTGCTGGAGGCAAAGTCCATCGTGGCGGAATTACAGCTTCGTGAGGTTATGAAACAGGTCTCAAGAGAGGCCGTTCCTTTTCGGGTTCCCTTGAGCGTAGAGAGATGTTACAGTCCTCCCTTAGGCTATGTAGCTTTCTATCTCCCCATTATCGAAAAGGGGTAGATCTGCCTCTACACCCTTTTTTTCGCAATGTCCTCAACTCCTATGGTCTCTCCCCCTACAACCTGTCCTGTTACTTAGTGTCATATGATGGGTACTTTGTTCATCTTCATGGATAATGGTCTGGGTCTTTCCACCATTCAGGAATGGCATTACATGTACATGCTCAATCATTTTTACCCCAGGTACTATTATGCGACGATGTGGACGGGGGATCTCCCTCCGCTGGTTCAGGAGGCTCCATACAATTCCTCAGGGTGGTGGAACAAATGATTTTTTCTGGGGATCGATCCTAATGACCCGAAGTTCACTCCTATTGCTGAAGATTTTTTATGTTAGTGCTCACTTCATGGGTGATGGCTTGCTTGTCTATCTGCGTGCCTTCTTTTTAACGTTCATTTTCTTTGTTGCTTTTGCAGGTCAGCGTCGCATTGAGTTGACTTGGGTGGAGCTAAGGAGGGTTGACAAGGCGTAAGCTGTTGAGGTGAGGTCGTGGAAGGACGTTCAGGCGGGTAGGAGCGTCTCAACTTATTGCATTCAACATCCATACAGCAATGTGGTAGATCTTCCTGCAAAAATGAGAGGGAACAAAGCTACGAGGGCCGCATTGTTGGAGGCACTAAGGGTGAAGGAGCGTGCCCGAGAAGAGGCAAGTCAGTCGGATAGGAAGCACCCTTCCTCTGGTCGTCGGGCTGGATCCCTGATAAGCTCATATTTTGCCTTACTTATCACGTTATTTTCTTATTGATTTCTTGTATTTACTTGAGTTTTTAGTTAATAATCAAGCATGAACTGTTTATAGGGGATATTACGCTTGTTGTGCTCAGATTTTGTAGGTTTGAGGCCAAAATCAATGAAAACCCATACCGAAAGTAGTTGATGTTCAAAGAAACAATCACGAATTCTTAACACATGGAATCTGAGCTAATGGAGCATGTAAATATAAAGATCTTTGAGTTAGCTTTCCAACGCAACTGGAATCGGGTCAATCGGAGTTCGGGAGCACAAGTTATAGCCAAAACTGTGAGACTGCGTAGAAGGAGTCGAAGGAAGGGATTTATGTCGACACAGAAGTCTCCGTATCGATTGACAGGGCCCCTGTTAATCGACACAAAGGACAAAATTTTGATTTGCAGCTGTGTAGATTGAAATGCAGCACGTCGATCGACACGGACGCCGGAAAGGCAGATTTTTGCCCAATTTGGAGATATGTCCTTCCCAAGCCATTACCTTTTGAAAATCTAATTTCTCCCTCTATAAATAAGACATTATAGCTCGAAAATTGGGACATCTTTATCATCATTATTCAATTTTATCTTTATTTTTCAGCATTAAACACTTTAATTTTCATTACTCTTTATTTGTTGCTTTGGATTCAAGACAATTGAAGGTTTAAGATTCCTATTTCCAATATGATTCAAGTAAGTTCCTTTATATTTCTTGCAAACTATGTTTTTAATATGTTAGGCTAAAAATCCTAACAGATTCTAGGGTTTTCTCCATCCTTTTCAGCATGTTGTAATTCCATTAAATCCAACCCTTAATTAATTGGTTCAAATTCTATGGCTTTGATCTTAAAATCTATTTTCAATTGAAGAATCAAGAGATGAAAATTGGATTACATTTATAGTTATTAATTTGAGACCGAGAGGAGATAATTAATAATAGGAAAATATAATTTTGATATAATTATTTTCTGTCTCAAAAGGAAGAATCAGTTGTAGCGTTTTTAATTTGTATCTTTATCGAGATTGACTAGTTTGTGTTCTTGAGATCGAGAGGTAAAATTCACTTTCTAGTAGTCTAGATTTTAATTGCCTAACCAAGGAGTTACTTTTAAAATATCATATTTTCCCGCCTAAGTAATTATTTTGGGTTTGGATTGATTGTTTATGCATATTGAATTGGATTGGTTGATTTCCCTAGAATCTGTGCTTTTCATTTATTGAATTTTATTTATAAAAGTTATTTTTGTGTTGAAAAACAAAACCCTATTCAAATTCGGATTTGCTCAAACAGCGAATTGATAAACTATATCCAGTACATGAGATGACTTCATTGCACTGTCCCTGTGGGTTCGACCACCTTAGGGTGTAATTATAAATTTATTTGTCTGCTATTTTACAACTTGTCAAATTGGCGCTTGATAAGCTCGTTTTTCTACTCTCTTATCGCATTGTTTTTCCTTTCTTTTATGCATTTTAGTACGTTTTCTTGAATAAACTGAGCATGAGTGTATATTAGAGGGTATTATGCTTGCCATGGTGAGATTTTACAGGTTTTAGGCCATATCCAATGGAGAACCCGTACCGAAAGCAGCAGATGTTCAAAGAAACAGTCACTACTTCTTCCACCATTGGAATCTGAGCTAATGGAGCATGGCATTTTAAAGATCTTTGAGTTAGCTTTCCAACTCGGAGTTTGGATGCGAAAGTTATGGCCAAAACCGTGAGACTGCGCAGAAGGGTCGGAAGTGGCGGAAACGTCTCTGTTTCGACCGAAACGAAAACCATCTCGGCCGGGCCGAATTTTCCATCTCGGCCGGGACAAGATCCATCTCGGCCGAGACAGACATGAATGGCGAGATTTGGCGAGATTTTCATATATTTTGGGCGAGAATTGCTTGGGGAACAAGATATACATCAATATGAAAGCAATCAATCATACCTTTTGAAGATATCTCAACCCTACTACTATATAAACTCTTCAATAGCTCAGAATTAAAAACCCATCTTTTATTCCATACTTTATTTTCTGTTTTCTTTAAGTTTTGCTAGAATTCCTCTTTACTTTTTGTTGAACCTTTACTTTTTAATGCAATCTTTATTTTTCCTCGCAATGTCTATTTTCAATATGTTAGGCTAGAACCCTAAACAGGTTCTAGGGTTTCTCCATCTGTGATGCTTGTTTAGATTTATTTATTCA
>JAPKLW010000167.1:260685-320198 GCA_026898455.1 Plectranthus barbatus
GTAGGAAAATCTAGATCTTTTTGAAATTGATTAATTGGTGTATTTTGTGACCGAGAGGAGATAGATCACTAATTAGTAATTTAGGTTTTAATTGCCCGACCCAGGAATTAATTCCACAATAACAGATTTTCCACCAAAATTGTCTTTTATGGGTTTGAATATTTATTTCTTGCATGTTGATCAATTTGGTAGATTTCCCTGGAATCTGTGCTTTTTAATATTTGTTTTAATCTCTTTAAATTATTTGTTTTGAAAAACCCAAAACCCTGAAATTTGAATTACCCAAACAAAGGTTTCAAAAACGTTATCCAGTATATGATTTTCCTTCATTGCACTATCCCTGTGGGTTTGACAACCTTCGGGTACTTATAAATTTATTTGCCCTTTGCTATAATTTGTATGCAGATTTAGCATCGATCAGCGCTGTTGCCGGGGATAGTTAGATTTTATTTTGTTATTGGATTGTTTTGATATTTTTTGGATTGAGTTTTTTTTAGTTTATTTTCGACTGAATGTGTGATTTTCAGGGTTTGCGCTCTGTTTCTATCAACACCCCCGGTGTCGATCGACACAGCTGCATCACCCGTGTCGATCGACAGAACCCTTGTCGATCGACACAAAGGCTGATTCCCTGCCTTTTTTTCCAGGTGCATGAACACAAGAGCTCAGGGCAAGAAACTTGAAGCCTTTAACCTAGAAATTGAAGCCACCTGTAGGAGAAACAAAAGCAAAGGAAAGAACAAGGAAATAGAGGCAAAGATGGAGCACCCACCAGAAGCACCACTTCAAAACATGACTCCTGAAGAGCAAAGACAGTTTGTGGATGAGGTCCGACATCTAAGGGAGCAACTCAAAGCACCACAAGCAAGTCAAGCAGAGCAAGCTGGTAGACCGATAGCCATGAACAATGGAGGAAACCCCAAAAGACAGATTATGGTGCCCCTAAGATCCATCCTTGACCACTTCCTGCCACAAAGAGTGGAGCCAGGATTCCAAGTTGGCATTGATGCCAACAACTTCGAGCTAAAGACAAGCCTGATTCAGATGGTCTAGCAGAACCAGTGTGCAGGGAAGGCCATTGAAGACCCGTACGCCCACCCACCTCAGTCAGTTTATCGAGGTGTGCGATACAGTGAAGCAGAATGGAGAGCCTCAAGACACCATCCGAATGTTCTTATTTTCTTTTTCTCTCAGGGATGTGGCCAGATCTTGGTTTTCTAGCTTGGACAAGAGCAGGATCGCCACTTGGGCACAACTTCGACCAGAGTTTCTCACCAACTTCTTCCCACCCAGTGTCATCATGAAGAGGAAGTCCGACATCACTTACTTCAGTTAGAAGTATGATGGGACCCTCTATGAAGCTTGGAAGAGATACAAGGAGCTTTTGAGAATGTGCCCTGGTCATGGGATTGATTTGGAGATGCAGGTATGCCACTTTTATGAGGGACTGACCCCTCACCTGAAAGAGTTGGTAGATGCTTCAGCTGGAGGCCTTCTCATGAAAGAAGAGTGGAGAAGAGCGGATGCAACTTCTTGCAGACATGGCCCTCAACAGTCATTAATGGCCCACTGAAAGGCAGAAAACAGTCAAGGCAGTGACCCCTACTCCGGAAATTGATGTGGTGGCAGAAGTAAAGAAGCTCCGAGAAGAGTTCACAAAGTTGGAGGCTGGTAGAGCTTCGGTAGCAGCTATTTCAGATCCCAACACGGCCATTGTTCCCATTGAGGCCAACTACATCTACTGAGGAAGCAGTTCGAGCACCACCAATACCGCTGAAGTGAATTATGCCAATGGAGGTTACAACAACAACAACAACCGAGCCAACAATTAAGGGTACAATTACAGTGCTAAGAACCATCCTGGTTTTTCTTATTCTAACCCTTATACAGTAGAGAATCCTCTACCGGGATTCAGTGTTGGAGCCTGGGGAGAAATTGTGGAGAAGAAGAGATCCATGCTGGAGGACACACTTGGCAAGTTCATCAAAAGCTCCGACTATAGGTTTGGCAAGGTGGAAACTGAAGTAAAGAACATGTCCACTCACATGCAGCATATGACAAAGCACCTTCAGATGCTCGACACACAACTCAGTCAGATTGCTGCTACCTTGAGCAATCAACACAAGCCAGGCCAGCTCCCCAGCACCACAGAAGTCAATCCAGATAATGCGAAACAAGTCAATACCATTTTCTTGAGGTCTGGTACGAGGTACGATGGTCCTAGCATGCCCGAGAATGATTTTGAGGCTGAAGAAGAGGAAAATCCCACAGGAGATGCCTCTATTTTGATTGACACAGAGCCTGTATCGGTATACAAAGAGGACAGTCAGAGAAACAGAGGTTGACAAGCAGGCCAATCGACCGATAGGGGGATGCATCCGTGTTGATCGACACCTCCCTATCGATTGACATGCATGATAGGGAGCAGCGGTCGACAGACAGGCACTTCGACCGACACAGAGGCCACTTGAAGTTGGAAATTCAAAGAAAAAATGTGATCCAACTCCTCCAATGCCCTTCCCTAAAAAATTTGCCAAAAGGAAGGAGGATTCAAAGTTTGCTCGATTCGTGGAGAATCTCAAGAAGGTCAACATCAACATTCCTTTCATCGAGGCTCTCCGTGAGATTCCCGGCTACATGAAGTCCCTGAGGAAGATAATAACAGAGAAAAAACCGATAATAGAAGATCAAACTATTTCTATTCATGAGCAGTGTAGTCTTATTTTGTAGAAAGAGGTTCCAACAAAGAGGTCCGATCCGGGATGCTTTTCTATTCCGATCGAGATTGAGGGAAAAGAGTTTAGGAATGTGCTCTGCAATACAGGTGCAAGTATCAATTTGATGCCCTACTCGGTGTACAAGAAGTTGAAGATTGGCGAGATGGGGCCAACCACAATCACTCTCCAAATGGCAGATTGTTCGATTTCTCGACCAAGGGGAGTAGTTGAGGTGTTTTGATTAGAGTAGGCCATCTTATTTTTCCTGCTGATTTTGTTGTCTTGGAAGTGCAGGAAGAGCAAGGGATGCATCTGATACTTGGAAGGGAGTTCTTGAGGACAAGTGGTGCCTTGATTGACTGTCGAAGTGGAGAGATTACACTTCAAGGAAGTGATGAGACAATCACCTTTGTGATTGAAAAGAGTTTGAAGGAAGCAGCTTGCCATAACATCTCTAACATTGAGGAAGATGAAGAAGCCGCCGAGATCGAATGGGAGCAAGGAAATGAGATGGCAAAATTGCCAACTACACCATCTTCTTTCGAGCTCACCACTGTTATTCGTGATCAGATGGTTTACATGATGGATGCAAGGGGGCGGCGAGTCTGAACCCGACCTCCTTCGTGAAGGATCAACATTGTCGAGCCATGATGATAACCAAGTCACTTGATGGGAGGTAACCCATTATTTCAATTATATCCTTTCTGTTTTTCATTGTTTTTTCGTGTGTTTGTTTTCTATTTTCTCATAAAAAAAATCAGAGCGCTGTTTCGATTGACACACAGGGTGTCGATCGAGGTAATAAGCAGATTACACTTCGACTCGAGCAAGGATTTGACAGGAAGGCTCTATGTCGATCGACATGCAGCCTGTCAATTGACATAGAGTGCTAGCAGCCCAAATTTCTATCTTTCGCATTCTGCAGCCTCTGAGGGATAAAAAGTTGGTGTCTGCGACCAACAATGAGGTACAATTTCACTTTTAGTCTGATTTTCAAACTTATTCCCTTTGTCATTTGAATAAGTTTGGGGGGGAGGAAGACTTGGATTTGAAACTATTTCTTCCCTTTTACTTTATGCTTTTAGTTTGTTTAAATTTATGCCTAGTTTAAAAATTTGTGCATGATTTTGTTGCATTGTTTGAATAAATTTTTATTTTGTGAGGACAACTACGTAGCTATGAGATAACCTTAGCAAGAATGTGAGATTTGAATTGATTGACTTTAGTATGCATTGATTGTGATAGTGGTTGAGTATGTCTATGAATGTTTAAAACCGCATGATTACTTGTTTTGAAACTTACAAAGGCATGATGTTGATGATGATTTGATGTTTACTATGGAAGAAAAATTGTCCCAAGTGTGAGAATTGAGCTTTAAATTGATTGTGAGTGTGTCTGCATTATTGAGTATTTCTAGAACTTGCTTTGTTTCATTTTTAAGACTGCTAAGTGTGCACATGTTTAAGAAATGATTTTAGGCTATCTTTGTTTAGCATTTATCCCATACACTATCCTTATTGAATACTTATCCCTAGTTAGCCATTTTAAAGCCTATGTATTTTTCTTTCTTTGTCTATGAGTTTGAAAAATGATAGAGAAATCAACTCGCGTCTATGAGAGTGGGTTGAGAGTTGTTGGAGAAAGGATAAGACATTATTAGAAGGGTGAAAACAAAAGAAAAGGTTGGGCTATAGAAAAATGAAAAAAATATAGATAGAAAAAGGTAGTCGAACCAAAGAAATTGTGCAACAAAACTATCTCATATACTAACTATAGTTTTAAGACTTATTGTTTGAGTAGACAGAAATTTGGGTTTTGATTTTGAAATTAAAGATAACAATGCAAGAATTTAAAGGGTTTTGAAAACAAATTAAAGAACACAGATTCTAGGGCAAATAATCAATCAGAATACATGTCAAATCAATCAACTCATCATGGTGGGAAATCGAATAAAGTATTAAAATTCCTTGTTTGAGCAATTTTAACCTAGGTCACTATCATGTGACTGTATATGCTTGGTTGGCCTCAAGAACACAATAATAATCAACCTCAATAAAAATATAAGATTTAATCCCTATAATTGACTATTCTTCCTTTTGAGACAGAAAACCAATTATATTCAATTCCTCTTCCTATTATTAATCTTCTCCTCTCGGTCTTTCGATTAAAAATTATGAATATAGAATTAATTTCATCTCTCGATCCATCATCAATCCTAAATTCTATCAATTAAATCAGGTATGAAACCATGCAATTTGAGTTGATTAATCTAACATGCAAACATGATTAATTATACATAGCCCTAGAACCCGCTAGGGTTTCTAGCCACTCAAGATGAATAGAAATCCAAGAAACATATTATTAAATTGCATAATGTAACTTACAATAAAAAGTAAAGTTGAATCCTCTCCAAAATAATTAAAACATCAAAAACTCCAGCTCTCCCGGAGAAGGACTCCTCAAAACTCGAGCAAACCAAGTTTTTATAGAGGTAGAGGTAGAGGTGTATAATTTGGGACCTAGGGCCAAAAATTTGATTTAACCATTAAAATCTCGATTTTTCCTTTTTCTGGGTCCGTGTCGGTCGACACGAAGATTGCGTCGGTCGACGCGGAGCACCTTGTGTCAGTCGACGTGGCCTTCACGTCGGTCGAAATAGAGACCTATTTCCCCCTTTCGATCCTTCTGCGCAGTCTCACGGTTTTGGCCATAGCTTTTAATCCCGAACTCCGATTGACCCAATTCCAGTTGCATTGGAAATATAACTAAAATATATTTCTATTTTCAAGATACATTAGCTAAGATTCCTTGCGTGGAAGAAGTCGTGACTGTTTATTTGAACATCTACTGCTTTCGGTACGAATTTCCATTGAATTCGACCTACAACCTGCAAAAACACACCATGGCAAGCATATTACCCTCTAGAATGCACTCATGCTCAAAATATATATATAAACTTGATAAAACTAAATAAAATACTAGAAAACAATATAGATAAATGAGTCAAAATCCGAGCTTATCAAACCCCCAAACTTGAATATTTGATTGTCCTCAATCAATAGGCAAGAAAGAAATCAAAAGATGATGCAGTTAAAGTGCAATGCCTCACAAGATTCATCACAATCAAGAATAAAAAATCTACTACACACAAACAATTTGAAAGAGATAGACAATCCATCAACTGTGGAAGAGCTTACGGGAAGTGTATCGCTCAACTCTCAAGTGTTTAGGATTGGATGAAAGCACTCAACACATGTATGAAGAAATTTCTACCATAGGCTTGCAAATTCTCTAATATCTCCACTGCTAAAATGTGCACACAAGTATTGGATCAAAAAGGACTTTCAACAGGTTGTAATGTAGGCTTTTTGTGACAAGGTAGGGAAATTTGGTCAAGTGACTAAAATTCATCAAGCTGGCCGACTCAACAAAATTAAAACCTCTCTCTAACATCATCACCTCATCTCCTTAGATACAACAACAAACTCATCAATTTTTTCTTTTCTCCCTTTTTTTCCTTTTTTTTCTTTTCATACATCTAGCTCTCTTGAATCTCTTATACCCTTTTAATACTTTGTACACATATTTCTTTTTTTTTTTTTGAGAGGGCTTATGAGAATTCTAATTTCTTTTTGAGCTATTCTAACACCCTACTTTGCATCAACCAATAATTAGTCATATCTTATATCTAATTCACATCAATCTACCCCATACAAACCACAACTCAAGACACGAGCGAAACCATCACATTCTTAAGCTCATAGACAAGGAAAAAATTGTAAAGGCTCAATGTGGCTAACTAGGGAAAATTTAATTGTGAAGGGACAATGTTTAGGATATTGGGTTAACAAAGATGGCCTAATATCATCTCATAAACTTGTGCACACTATGCAGTCTTGAAAAAGAAAATATGCAAGTTCTAGAGAAATCAAAACATACATGAGAATCTCACATCAAGCAAACATAAGGCTCAAAAATCTCACACAAGGGTTTAATTTTTTTTTCCACAGTCAACTTCAAATCAACTCAATCATCATGCAAGTGTAAGTTTCAAATCAATCCTATCATGCATTATTCTACTTTCATAGGCAATTAACCACAATCACAATCAATTCAAACTCAACCATTAATCGATTTTGTCTCACATTCTCGTTCAAGTTGAATCAAAACTCAAAAATTCTCCTCACAAAATAGCATAATTTCAAAAAAATCTAGGCAAAAATTAAATTGCAAAAAATAGAATAAATAAAAGATAGAATGTCGTAACTCTTGTCCACATCCCCCAAACTTATTTCCAACTCAAAGAGTGTAAAAAGTCTTAAAATCAGGCAAGAGAGAGAACGGTACCTGGTGGTTGATCTCAGATATCAACTTTTTATCACTCGGAACCTTCAAAGGTTGCACAATGTGAAATTTTGGTTGTTGGCACTCCGCATTGACCGACGCGGGATCTGCGTTGTTCGACATGGAGCCTTCTTGTCTATCTCTTCTTCAGGTCAAAGTTCTTCACATCGAGCACTCTGTGTCGACCGACGCTCGGTCTGCATCGGTTGAAACAGAGCATTTTGATTTTTTTTCAAATCACAAATAGAAGTAATAAATTCAAAAATAAAGATAAAAATTGAAAACAAATTGCAAAAATCAAAAATAAAGAGAAATTTGAAAAGAAAGCAAAAAAAAATTGGGTTATCTCCCAACAAGTGCTTAATTTAACGTCGCGGCTCGACGATGCCTCAAAAATTCTCATCCCAAGATCAGGGGCATATTGCAGTCCTCCTTCATGTCAAGCACTACAAAAACTGCAGGAAAGATTAGATGACCCACACAAATAAGAACATCCTCAAGTATACCTTTAGGGTGAGACACAGATCGGTCTGCCATTTACAGAGTAATTGTAGTCGACCTCAGTTCTCCAATGTTGAGGTGCTTGAGGATGAAATATGGCATAAGATTGATGCTGACACCAGTGTCGCCCAACACCCTTTGAAATTCTATCCCCCTAATCTCGACTAGAATCGAGAAACAACTTGGATCACTCCTCTTTATTGGCACTTGCTTTTGAAGTAGCAAGTTGCACGGCTCATGTAACTTCATAGTTAAGTTCTCCACAAGCTACTTCTTCCCGCTCATCAGCTTCTGGAGGTACTTCATGTAACCCGGGATCTCCCATAAGGCTTCAATAAATGGTAAGTTGATGCTGACTTTCTTTAGGTTCTCCACGAACCTAGCAAACTTTGATTCCTCTTTCTGTTTGGCAAACCTCTAACTGAAAGACATTGGCGGGACAAGATCTTCATTTTCCATTGCTTTTTTGTCTGGAAAACTCCTTTGTTTCGACCGATTGGCAACCATGTCGGTTGAGGTGCTTGTTGAACCTCGCATTCACTGACGCAAATGTGCGTCAGTCGACAAGCTAATGTTGCTCGAAACTTCTGCATGTCAACCCCTTGCATCGATCGATGCAGGATGCATGTTCGTCGACATGTGCATTTTGGTCAATTTTTCTTACGTCGACTCAAACTACATGGCGCTCGATTTTCCATTGTGTCGAGCCTCTACATCGACCAATGTGGGATGTGCATCAGTCAAAACAGAGGCATCCCACGCGGGATTCTCCTATTCTTCTCCCCCAAACTTGTCCAAAATCATCCCGGGACCTTTGTAGCTCGTGCCAGACCTCAAAGTAACTGCTTTGCACTCTTTTTTATTCTTCGGATTCACCTCAGTAGTGCTCGGAAGTTGTCCTTGCTTGTGTTGGACTCCAATTGTGCTAGCAATATGGCTGATTTGAGTTTCAATCATCTGAACATGTTTTTCGACTCGATCAATCTTTGTGTGCACCCCAGCCACTTCTTGCTCTATCTTTCCCACTCAATAATACGAGGCCTTGATGAACATGGCCAACACATCATCCAAGCTCTCCTTCTTCTTTTTGGTGATTTCTCCATCCTAAACATCAAAACCAGGTGGGGGAAACTCTCCACCCGCCGGATTAGCATAAGAGAAGTCGGCGTGCTGTTTTGGATGGTAGTGTTGATAGCCTCAACCTCGTTACTGATTCTGATATTGATTTTGATATTGATTCTGATAGCCTCCTCGGTTCTTGAAATTAACATCGGCAACGGGTTCAACTTGTGCAACAGTAACAACAGAAACATTAGAGGTAAGTTTCTCCATATCTCCCTTGAGCTTTCAATCTCTATCTTGAGAGTGTCATCCAGTTCCTTCTTCTCAATTGTGTTGACTTGAGGCCTCCTCGGATTTGTCCGTTGTTGAGTATGCAAGGCCATATTTTTGAACAACTTGAGGCTTTTTTAGGTGACTTGCTCATCAAAGAACCTCCGGCTGCATTGTCCACTGATTCTTGAGTTCTTTCATTCATCCCCCTGTAGAAGATGTAGGTATGCTCTTCGGTGTTGACTCCATGGTCGGGACAACTCCTCAACTTCTCATTAAACCAGCTTCATGCTTCGAACAAGGATTCATCCATCTTTTGGTAGAACTGCAGAATTTCCAATTTCTTCTGAATGATAACGGAAGGTGGGAAGAAAGTGCATAGGAACTCTACTCGGAGGTCAGGCCAAGTGCGGATGTTGCTGCAATCCAGAGATATAAACCACGTTTGAGTCTGATCCCGAAGTGAGAAGGGGAACAAGCATAAACGAATCACATCCTGGCTGACTCCATTCAGCTTGATGGTCTCACACACCTCAACGAACATCCTGAGGTGACTGTAAGGGCTCTCCACAGCTCGGCCACCAAATTGGTTTTGCTGAACCATCTGAATAAGGCCAGTTTTTTGAGTTCAAAGTTATTGGCATTGATACCAATAACGAATCCCTCATTACCGTGATGCAAACTATACTTCCTTGTCATAGCATTAGGATCCTCATCGTTAGAGTCCTCTCGGTGCAACCTTTCTTGCTCTCTTTCTCTGTCTCTCCTTGCAGCCTCAGCTCTCTCTGCTTCCCTTTCCACCATTAGCTGCTTGACCAATTCCCGCATCTAATTCATCTCTTGGACCAGCAGTAGGGCACTCCTTGTTGTGATTTGAGTGTCCGGGTCCTCTAAAGGTGGCATCTTATTATCATCTTCCTCATTCCGGTTGTGTGGTGGATCATCTCAATGATTTTGTTGTTTTTGTGTCTTCTTCGGATGGTTGCTTCAATCTCTGGATCAAAGACTTCAAGTGGTTTCCCTTGGGCCCTCATGTTCATGCAAGACCTGAGAAAATAGACAAAAAATCAAATCTACGTCGACCGACAAGAGAGGTGGGTAGACCGACGCAAAAAGTTTTCTGCGTCGACCAACCCGAGCTATGCGTCGGTCGAAAAAGAACAAGAAAACCAACACAAACACATGCTCACGAACAGAAAAAAAATAAATAAAAAACACTCAATCCAATTAATCTTTTAAAAAATTATTAAGATAAAATCTAACAATTCCCCGACAACGGCGCCAATTTGATCATTGGAAAATTTGCAGATTAATTACAAATACTGTGGCAAATAAATTTATAAAGTACCCAAAGGTAGTCGAGCCCAGAGGAATTGTGCAACGAAAATATCCCATATACTAACTATAGTTTTAAGATTTGTTGTTTGAGTAGACAGACATTGGGTTTTGATTTTGAATTTAAAGATAACAATGCAGGAATTTAAAGGGTTTTGAAAACAAATTAAAGAACACAGATTCTAGGGCAAATAATCAATCAGAATACATGCCAAATCAATCAACTCATCATGGTGGGAAATCAAATAAAGTATTAAAATTCCTTGGTTGGGCAATTGAACCTAGGTTACTATCATGTGACTGTATATGCTTGGTTGGCCTCAAGAACACAATAATAATCAACCTCAATAAAAATATAAGATTTAATCCCTATAATTGACTATTCTTCCTTTTGAGACAGAAAAACAATTATATTCAATTCCTCTTCCTATTATTAATCTTTTCCTCTCGGTCTTTCGATTAACAATTATAAATATAGAATTAATTTCATCTCTCGATCCATCATCAATCCTAAATTCTATCAATTAAATCAGGAATTGAAACCATGCAATTTGAGTTGATTAATCTAACATGCAAACATGATTAATTATACATAGCCCTAGAACCCGCTAGGGTGTCTAGCCACTCATGATGAATAGAAATCCAAGAAATATATTATTAAATTGCATAATGTAACTTATAATAAAAAGTAAACTTGAATCCTCTCCAAAAAAATTAAAACTTCAAAAATTCCAACACTCCCAGAGAAGGACTCCTCAAAACTCGAGCAAAACAAGTATTTATAGAGGCAGATGTGTATAATTTGGGATCTTGGCCAAAAATATGATTTAACCATAAAAATCTTGATTTTTCCTTTTTCTGGGTCTGCGTCGGTCGATGCGGAGCACCTTGTGTTGGTCGACGTGGCTTTCACGTTGGTCGAAATAGAGTCCCTTTTCCCTCTTTCGATCCTTTTGCGCAGTCTCATGGTTTTTACCATAACTTTTGCTCCCGAACTCCGATTGACCCGATTCCAGTTGCATTGGAAATATAACTAAAATATATTTCTATTTTTAAGATACATTAGCTAAGATTCCATGCGTGGAAGAATTCGTGACTATTTCTTTGAACATCTACTGCTTTCTGTACGGGTTCCCATTAAATTCGGCCTAAAACCTACAAAAACACACCATGGAAAGCATAATACCCTCTAGAATGCACTCATTATCAAAAAATGTATATAAACTTGATAAAACTAAATAAAATAATAGAAAATAATATAGATAAGTGAGTCAAAATCCTAGCTTATCAACCAGCTAGAGGGATCTTGTAACCATGGATGGGACAAGTGTGCATCGCCTGAGGATCTTCCCTTTTATCCCATGAATGAATCCTCTATCTCCTTGTTACTCCATCTCAAAACCAGACTCATTGTTGAGAACCTTTTCATCAGGATCATTACCAGAATCAAATATGATTAAACTGGTATTAAAGGAATGTCAACTTTCCCTTTGGGCAATGTGGGTCTCTCATAGACAACCTCTTGACTGCTGGTACCTGCATAAGAAACAACAATACCAACAGATGAAGTGTCAGCAACCCCATGCACAAATAACACCTCCAGTGATGTACGAGTAATCCATTGCACTGCTGGTGACATTAGGGTTGAGTCAGCGATCCCTTGTGCTGCTAACTCTACCAATTCCTTCGGGTTGGTTGCCCGCTCGCTCTCACCAACAAGTTTTCAATAACTGGTTCCACCCAGATTTTAACAGATATCCTAGCATCATCTTGCCCAACAAATAAGCCTTCCTACTGCACATCACTTCCATGTGTTGCAGATTCAAAATCCAAAGCAAGAAATGAAGAGGAGGTCAACTACACAAAAAATAGCTGCTATTTCTTTCTCCAGCTGCAGCTTTTTTGCTAGCTCTTTATCTATCAGTGCGTGCTAATAGACTCTAAGCTTTTTCTTTTTTGGAGATTCAGGAAAATCAGTAGCTATACTTTTGTCTTTTTCCTTCTGCTTGGCCTCCTCGGCAGCAATCCTTGCAATCTCCCTGGCTTCTGCCTTTTCTTGGCCCTTTTCTTAGCCTCTCATTCCTCCTTCTCAGATATGAGAATAGCCTCTCCCTTGTTGGTTGCTCTGAATGAGTTCTCGAGTGCCTGGAAAGGGAATGAATGATCTAGAAGGTGGTAGCTAGGGGTGGGAATAGGGCAGACCAGGCTAGGCTTTGGCCTGGTAGGACTGGCCTACCTAAAATTTAATAGGCCTTAGCTTGACTTATTAATTCCAATAGGCTTTTATAAAGGCCAAGACCTGACCTATTTAGTGATGAAGGTCGGGCTTTTGGCCTATTTAAGGCCTATTCCATCCTATATAGTAATTTTAAATGTATTTTTATTTTTATATTGTAAGTAAATAATTAGAAATATTAAATTTATTTTATTGTTTAATATTGATGGGTCTTATTAATGAGTGAGTCTATACTATAAAAGATTATAGACATGCTAAACAATTTAGCAATTTATTTAAAATAATATTTATATTTCTAAGTTTATGGTTAGTATATTTAATCATTTACATTTATTTATAATTAACATCATATAATGTCTTATGGGCCAGGTACTATATGTATGTGTAGTTACTAAAAACAATTAATGCCCATCAAATTTTTTTATAATTTAACAATTAATTTAATATGTTTTTTAATTATAAATATAACATTTAATGTTAAATAATTAAAAAATTAATAATTTATACAATGTACTATTTAAATAGGTTGGTTTGTTAGGTTTAAAAGGTCTAATTTGAAGCCCGAACTTGAGTCTATCTATGTATGTAGGCTTTTTAAAAATCCTAAGCCTACCATATTTATCAAACATGCCGGGCCAAGCAGGTCAAGCCTAAGGCCCTGTCGGGTAGCTTGCTTATTCCCACCTCTAGTGATAGCACTCCCTCTGGTAGTAGGATCACCTCTGTGTGATTCCATCCAGTGTACAGGTTGGGCCACTATCACCTTTTGCTCCTGTTTCTGCTCCTTGTGAGCTGACTCTTTGTGTTGGTTTTCACATGCTTGAGGAAATGAGCAGTCATCTCTGCCAGTTAGGTGAGGGGAATTAGTTTCTCCTTCTCCTGATAGTAGCTGTACAACTCCATCTAGCATTTCTTCTCCTCGTACGCAGCTTGATGTTCATCAGTGAACTCCAAGGCTTCTAAAGGGACAAGTGTTCCAAGGGCATTCGGTGGAAGCTCATCCTCGCTCACAGGGTCATTGGGATCAACATTCTTCCTATTAGACATATGTACTGGTGCTCTATAGTCCCCTTCATCATGCTTAGAGCGGTTGGGAGGAATGTAATCCGTAGGTAATAATACTTCACATTTGTCCAGCGATTTGACTAACTACTCAATCAGGTAGCTGAGCTTCAGTCTGAAGCTGACTTCAATAGCAAAGGCTTAAGTCTCTTTTAGAGTATGATTCCTCTTGGCATTCTCAAGGATCCGCCTGTAGATGAACTCCTCCCAATTCCTTTGATTCCATTTGTCAGTGATATCATGACACTATATTTTTTTGGACTGAACTCAGAATGTGAGCCCACTTCACATTTAAACATGCGAATAACAATGTTGGCCACCATCTTGTAAAACTCACTTAGACATGATCTCTTCATCAACGAGAACCACTTATTGGATGTTGACTCCTTCTTCTACCTTTGCTAGTGATCTTCGTATAAGTAGGAAACAAAGTTTAGCTCTCTATTTCTTAATTTGAAGATCTTCTCCGTGAGGGCAGCATCCACTCTGATAGTAGTGTTGTACACGCGAGTTATAAAGAATGACTCAACATCCTTTTCTATCACAACCCTGGGATAGAAATTTGTCGCCATATTGGGGTGAAATTGCTTGGGTTGCTAAGTGAGGTAGAACGTCAGATCCTCCCTCTTGATCATGTTACCCAGTTTTTTGGCCATAGTAATTCTCTTTCTGTGCTATGGATAAGTACAAGATCTTGTTGTTCTGTAGTTGTCCAATTCTTTTTTTGTGTATGAGTAAGAGTGTCTATCATCTCGTTGTTCCTATACAAGGCCACCAGCTTGGCGTAGTTGGCTTCTTCAAGTTGGGTATCGTCGACAATGGTGACTAGTTGTTTATCTTGGGGAAGGGAGGAGCTTGAAGTCGACATTGACAGTGAGTTATCACAGAAGAGTGAATGTAGGTGAACATTGTCCCTAGAAATATTTGGGATCTGTAAAGGTTTGATCAACGAAGACTGTAGTTATTTATAACCAAATTCGTACACATTCCCATGGACCTGAATAATCAATAATTTGAATTTCAAAGGTTGTGATTTTGCTCTGACTGTTGGTATTCGAATCCAAGTATATCATGTGTGATCTATTGATAAAGTAACGCACTCATTCCTTTTTTGGTTGTGGCGCAATAAATGTAGCATTTAATGATCGCATGCTGCTAAAGATTTGCTTTCAAATCTCCCGCCTTCGATATCCATACCTGCTGATTTATAATCATCACACTGTTGGTTGTAAATACACCAGTTTGACCGTTGTTAAACTACGTCAGCTAGAAGAATGATTGAAGGTTGGAAAACTATTAGCATGGAAAGCCTTTCTGGTGGCTAGAAGGATTTGCCAGCTAGTCAAAGCTAGGAGCTGAGATCCAACTTCATCCTGTTATCCTTTTTCTGCAAAATAAAGATTAGATTCTAGGTCCCCGATCATCAAGGGGTCCAACAGGATTAGCATGTTGAATCAACCCTTTGGGGATCCAAACCCGAATTATCTTTAGTGCAAAGATCTTCTTAGAGTTCTTCCCTACAACCTTCATTTCCCTCCTAAAATAATGAATGGATCTTTGATGGGAGGAATGGGTTGTGCATAGGTGTGTGTAGTCCGTTTGAAAGTAGGCTTCTTGGTTGGACTTCGGAAATAAATTCCAGAAATGTGTGTGAACCATCTGGCTTCCTTGGATTGAATCCTTTGCCACTTTGGTTAGCCTTTATAGCCCTTGAAAAAGAAATATGGCTGGGCTCAGGTCTCAAGTAGATGTTCCCCCTACTTGGATGAATTATTTTCTCATTTGACGGATGAGAAAATGATATCTGGTTATAGAAGTACCCAGGAGAATTGTTTGGCTTCATCGCAGGCCTAACTGGTGTCACCTTTGCTGGTGTACCCCGTGCTGGCTGCTAGGCCAAACTAGTTGTGCGAGCGGGTTTCCTTTCAACAAGAACTTGTTGATTCACCACCTTGCGGGGTTTTGTTGGTTTCCTCGCAGCATGCTGCTTGGCCAACTTGGGGTTGTTGGCGGACCAACATTTAGCATTCCTAGCAGATGTTGGTATATTCAGTGCTATTACCCCTTTACCCTTCAACCCTTGCTGATCACTGCACTTGGCTTTAACAAAAGCAATATTCTTTTTGCCAGTGACAACACTAGATGAAGATGCATGATTGCTCAAAGTTTTCTTTTTATCAAAACCAAGACCCATTTATCCGATGGATCTCTCTGGGTCAAAAGTACTTCATCTAGAATCTTGAGCTTTTTGAAGAAGAGCATTTGCATGGTTCAGACTTAAGATTATTGGTCTTCAAATAATCACACTCGTCTTTTAAAATATTAAAACTTTGTGGAAGTGTTGAGATTCTTCTTTAAGTATTGTCAGTTCCTCGTTGATAGAACTCGATTTTTTAATCTCATTGGTCAAAATAGAGACTTATGATCTCAATGAGGTATTTTCACCGGCTAAGACATTTTTCAAGTCATAAAATTTAGAAAATTCTTTTGCAAGTGAGTTAAGGGAAATGTCCTCTGAATTGGAGAAATACGATTTAAGGTCATCAATGGTGCATGTAGAAATGAAAAAAACTGGTAAAGAGCTAGTTACCTCGTCATCAACAAGTGTGCATGCTTGCTGGTTATCCTCTGCATCATCAAATGCGTTAGCATACGCTCCAATTGCTGTCATGAATGCCACCAATGCTTCCTTTTCCGACTCATCATCAGATGACATTGACCATTTGTCATGGTCGAGAATGTCTTGAACTTCCGTCTTGGATAACATTGCTTTAGTAAGAACCTTTGACGCTCTGATCGCAAAAAGCCTCTTTAATCGGTTTCTCTCATCCTTGTCCACTTGAGGGCACTCGACCTTCAGGGGGTCGGGAGATTTGCACTCAAAACATGTGCATTAGGGGTATTTGACGAATCTCCTCTCTCCTGATCGAGGAATATCAGCTTTAATTTTTGCCTCATCCAACATCTTGGAGAGTCTTCTCATTTGCTCCTCAAGTTTTGCGATGAAACTCTCTCTTTCCTTCAAGGTGGAGGTGGATGTGGAGGGGGCTTCTTGATGGGTTTTGTATACTGAAAGCATTTATTATAATGAGTATACAACGATTTATTTCTCCTATCTATTAACAATCGTACATGTATGAACAATGGTATCCTCTTGTCTCACCGATAGGGACGATCATACGGCGTGTTGTAGATCGCAGAAGACAGTATGATCACTTGACCTAGTGAGACATAAACCTGATCACAGCCGAGATAGCGTATGAGGATACGTCTGTCCGGATGGCTGCGGCATTGTCGGAATAAGTAGTCTGTCTTGGTTACTTGACATGCTGGTACGCAGAGGTGGCATATTGATGGACCGCAGTGAGATGTATTCGTCTGTCTGACATCAGTGAATACAAGATCTCGTTATATTGATTGAGTCCAAACCCTAACGAAGGTTCAGGGGTTTGCACGGGTTGACTGTTGCTTTGACTTGACATGGTGGAGAGCATGAGTAACGTGCTCGTATATCCGCATCTTGGGTGACAGCAGTTTGTGTAGTACCGCCTGAGACTGGGTTTAGGTAACCATATCCGAGTAATAGGATGGGGACATTCCCTGAGGAGCTCAATAACATTCATCGTGCCAAAGTCCTGCAGGCTGATTAAGTTCAGGCACGAGTGATAAGGTTTGAGTGGTACTACTCAGGAATAATAAGATATTAATTAATTGTAGTTAGAGTTTTTCAGAGGCTCCGATTAATTAATGGATGTCCGGTAACCTTAAATATGGGGATTCTCAATTAATGCAACCCGTTCTCATAACGTGGTAATAAAGGGGTAGGTCAGTATTAATTCTGTGGTGAAAAAGAATTAATATTATTTAATTAATTGTGTCCTGGGTTGTGGACATGAGAATTAATTAATTTATAGGCCCACTTTATTATTTGCATTAGGTCCCAGGTCTGGCCCAATTAAATATGCTGAATTGAGCCCAAAATGGCCCATTAGGGTTTACAACCTTAGGCTATAAATAGACAGCTCTCTCTCATAAGTTGTAATACAGTTGAAACACACTAAACCCTAGTGAAAGAGAGGAGGTGCCGATTTTGGGTAGAAAGGAGGAGAATTCTGATTCTGGTACTGCTCAGAATACAGATCTACGGAGTCCTCACCAGTAGTAGATCTGAACAGCATTGGGACACAGCCCTGAAGATCTGATCTGGAGAAGAGATATCTTTCTTTCCTCCCTCCTTATTTTCGATTTTATCTAGAAATTAGATCTCTAATTTCTATTTCCGCAGATTAAAATCGGATTGCGTGGTTGATTTCAAATTTGAAATTCAAACGCAAAAGATCGTTTCAGACACGACGGAATAACCTTAATTCCTCAATCCACGATATGTATTAAATTCATAGGAGCATGCTAGGTTTTTGTGAATTTTAATTATGAGCAATATCCATAAATCGATCCCGTTCAGTTTGGTTTTGGTGATTGGGTTCACAGTAAAACCCTACAATTGGTATCAGAGCCAGGTTTCTGATTTATGGCTCTGTTGTTCATAATTAAATTCGATATGAATGTATGAATTTATTATTTTGTGGATTTTGGTTTTTGTTCCTCGTGGTAACCCGTTGATTCAGCCCGCGGTGGTTTATCCGTGTAGGGTTGAATTGTTTTTGTAAAATCACGAGAAAATCCGTGATTAGTGTAGATTTGAAAAATTGTAAAAGAATAGATTTCTGGTTTATCCGTGTAGGGCTGAATTGTTTTTGTAAAATCACGAGAATATCCGTGATTAGTGTAGATTTGAAAAATTGTAAAAGAAAAGATTTCTGTAAATTTTTCAAATTTTTGGACGGGTCGAGGACGAAGAACAAAGACGGAGCCGATGCAGGGCCGACGGAGCACGACAGCGGGCGGTGGCAGCGCGACATGCAAGGTGCGCACACGGCGCGGCACGCAGGGCGCGCGTAGGCGCATGGCCGCGGGTGCGGCATGACAGCGGTAGTGCGCGTAGCGCGCACGTGCATGTGCGCGGCGCTGGTCGGCGGCTGGCCTGGCGGCGGCGGGCAGCGGTCGGCTGTGGCTGCGGCTGTCGTCAGCTGCTGCTGTCCCGTCGCGGTGGCTCGTGTTTTGATGGTTTGTGCAATCTTGTGTAAACACTAGGGTTAGCATTAGGGTTAGGGCAAATCATCAGATCACAAAGGCCTAAATCCCAGAAGATTTGGTGTATCCAGATTTGAAGGCCCTTGATGATTTGGAACATTTGAAAAAGATTTGGATTTATCCAAATTAATTTCAAAATTCAAATTGTAATAGATAGAATTTATTTTTTTTCTATTTTTGGGGCCACTTGGAATTTTTGTTTGCCTCAATTGTCCTCGTATGATATGTGATTTATTTATGTGCGCAATTAAGCATGTGTAGATAATAGGAAAAGCATGATTTATCGCTTTTATTATTTACAGCTTTTCAAGCATGCTTATGTGATTAATTTCTTTTGTTGGATTATATTTTGGAAATTTTTGAGCTTGTTTAATTACATGCAAAAATTCGGGAAATATAATGACAAAGAAATTATGTGTGTGCATAAAGAAACCTTTTAAAAGGAAAATACTAAGCAAATTTTTTTAATTAAAATCAAGAGACCTCCACAAAGCGGTCCTAGGTTGTAAGTGTATCTCTCGTTCTAGTAAACGTCTATGAGTGTAGCTTGCTGGTTCCTAGAGGTGCATGGGTACGGTTGTTGGGATTTCTAGACAAACAATTTAAATCATGTGAATAGTGGGAGGGCTTTGCGTAAACGTCTACGAGTGTAGCTTGCGTAGACCTCTTTCACAAGTATTCTAGGATTGATTTAAATTATAGATAACAAAAGCTTTAAGGGTTGTGCGGTATGGTTACGTGCCATGCTAAACTGTCTCTTTTGGCCGGAGTTAAATATGTGGTTAATTTCTTAGAAGCATCTTAGAATATATGCAAGAATTGCATCCCTATTCTCGAGAGATGGCTTGGTCTAAGGTTTTCACTAATTATTAATTTCTAGTGTCAAAAGCATCCTGACATGGTAGTGAAATTAAATGGATTGGGGCTTAAAACTCGCAGTTCTGGTTGAAGGTGACATCGTAAACGTCTACGAGTGTAGCTTGCGGTGGGAACTCTTGGGCAATTAGTGGAAAACATTTGTATTTGCTTTATTAAAAGGTTTTCAATGCATTTGTTTTCGAAGTTCAACATGTATGTTCTTATTTAAGATCTTTATTATTTCAGATATGTCTATGTCTACTATCGATCATATACTTGCTCTCAATCCTCTAACTGGTCCGAATTTCCATGAATGGAGTTTTTGCATCAAACACATCCTTTATCTGAAAAATCAAGCACATGTTCTTTACATGGATCCACTGTTGCGTTCTCAAAGAGGAGTGTGCGAGCTTGAGCTTGAATTCTATGACAGATGGGAGGATGCTGATGAGTTTGCCTTCTGGCTCATCACGGGTTCCCTGTCTAGAGAATTAAGGCATAAGTATGAACACCTCGAAAGGGCTGGAGAGCTTTGGAAGGAACTCTCGACAGCTTTTGGCAAAGTTGAGCGAACTATTAACTGTAAGCTTGTGCACAATCTTGTGTGCAAGAAGATGGTTGAGGATAGTTCAGTGACTACGCACATGATGTCTGTGATTGATCTCATGAGACAGTTTACTGTGCGGGGTGGTAATATCAGTGCGCAAGGCGAGATTGATATTATCTTGAATTCTCTTCCGGAATCCAATTATGTCTTTAAGGTAGTTGCTGCTGCAAAGGGAGAGTATGCTCTGCATGAGCTGCTTGAGGATCTTGTAGTGGAGCAGTCTACCATGCGAGCACGGAAACCTGTTCTATCTGGTTCTAGTACTGGTTCGACATCCTCTAAGGTTGGAGACGATGGTGTTGAGAGCAAGTTCAGGAAAACAGGCAGTGATAGCAAGTCTAGGAAGGGGAAGAGAGCCAAGGTCACTCCAAAGAAGAACGAGTGTGCTGGATGCGGAAAGGTGGATTGTCCGAATGCTAAGGGACAAGGTACGTCATTTGCATTTGTAACGAAAACATGTTTAGCATCGGCTTCTACTCATTCGTGGGTAGTGGATACTGGAGCTACCGATCATGTTTGTTGCATTTTGCAGGGGTTCACACCGAGGAGGGTGCTGAAGAATGACGAGGTTACCATCTCGATGGGGAACACAACACAAGTGAGTGCAGCTGCCATTTGAGATTTTACCTTGTACTTTGATGATTCTGTTTTAACTTTGAGAGATGTTTTGTACGTGCCGAATTTTCGGCGAAACCTTATTTCAGTTTCCAAACTTTATGTTGATGGATATTCAGTTATTTTTGATAGTGGTGTTTCTATCATTGGTAATAACGGTGTTATCTGTCGTAGAATGCTGAATAATTCTCTTTATGTTGTTAATTGTAATCATAAGTCTTCCGCAAGTATTGCATGTAATTCATCCGTAATTGATAATCCTAGAAAGAGAAAACTTACTTCTTCTGATGAGGATCTTACATATCTCTGGCACTTGAGACTGGGTCACATCAGCTTGAAGCGGATTCAAAGACTTGCAGATGATGGTACATTTGACCTAGTCCGGGCTGTACCTTATCAAGTCTGCGAATCCTGCATAGAGGGCAAGATGTCAACTAGGCCTTTCAAGGCTAGTCAGTCTCGAGCAGAGGAAGTGTTGGAATTGATCCATTCTAACTTATGTGGACTGATGTCCACACAGGCTCGTGGAGGGTATGAGTACTTCGTCACTTTCATTGACGACTACTCAAGGTACGAATACGTTTACCTGCTTCGCTACAAGTCTGAATGCTTTGAGAAATTCAAAGAGTTCAAGGCTGAAGTAGAAAAGAAGGTCGGGAAAACTATCAAGTCGCTGCGATCTGACTGCGGTGGCGAATACCTCGGCAACGAGTTCCTGCAATACTTGTCAGAAAATGGGATTACATCCCAGTGGACTGCACCGGGTACTCCCCAGTAAAATGGTGTAGCTGAAAGAAAAAATCGGACTCTTCTAGAGATGGTAAGATCAATGATGAGTTATGCAAGTGTTTAATGTGGTGCCTTCTAAATCAGTTCCTAAGACACCTTCTGAGCTCTTCCTTGGTCGCTAACTTAGTTTGTGCAAGTTTAGAGTATGGGGCTGTCCGGCACACATACTGTCAAAGGAACCTGATAAGTTAGAAAGCAGGTTAAAAGTGATGTTGTTCATAGGGTATCCCAGGCAAACGAAAGGTGGTTACTTTTACTGTCCTAAGAGTCAAAGAGTCATTGTTAGCACCAACGCTAGATTCTTGGAGGACGAGTACGTGAGTAATCACAGTTCAAGGAGTGATATCGTTCATCAAGAAATTGAGAACGAGAATGCAATTCTAAGGGAAGGGGAACGTGTAGATGTGGGTGCACCTGTGAGAGGTACAGCACCACAGACACGTTCTTCAGTGCAAGGTGCAGGACCACAAGTCACTGCACCTACTACTGACACGGCACCGATGCCTCGTCGTAGTGGAAGAGTTATTTTCCAGCCGGAAAGGTACATGTTCGTGGGTGAGTCTTCGGACTTGAGCCCGGAAGATGGACACGAAGACTCTGACCTTCTGAATTACGAAGAGGCAGTGCAAGACAAGGATGTTGCCAAATGACATGTCGCCATGGATTCTAAAATTGAATCCATAACTGCTATGGATGTATACCAGAAAACTGATTTGCCGGATGGCTTTAGGGCCATAGGGTGCAAATGGGTATACAAAAGAAAGAAAGGGGCGGATGGAAAGATCACGGCTTTTAAAGCCAGGCTGGTGGCAAAGGGTTATAGTCAGAAAGAGGGCATTGACTATGACGAAACCTTTTCACCCGTAGACATGCTCAAATCCATCCGGATACTCCTTGCCATAGCTGCGCATATGGACCTCGAGATCTGGCAGGTGGATGTCAAAATCGCTTTTCTAAACGATTACCTTGAAGAAGGTAGAGACATCTATATGCAGCAACCCGAGGGTTACATAAGCAAGGGCGAAGAACATCTTGTCTGGAAGCTTAGGAAATCCTTGTATGGACTTAAGTAAGCTTTAAGGTCGTGGAACTTACGTTTCAACGATGTGATTAAATCCTATGGATTTGCACAGTTGAAAAATGAAAGTTGTGTTTACCGAATTTGAGTCAGTGGGAGCGTGGTCTTCCTTGCACTATACGTTGATGACATACTCCTATTTGGAAACAACGAGGGAGTGATGTCCAAAATTAAGGTTTGGTTATCCGAATAGTTCCAAATGAAGGATCTGGGAGAAGCTGGCTACATTCTTGGGATTAAGGTCTTACGAGATCGTAAGAGAAGAATGTTGAGCTTATCCCAGGCATCCTATGTGGATACTGTGATAGCCCGGTTCAACATGCAACTCGCCAAGAAAGGCTTGCTACCTTTCAGACATGGCGTTCGTCTTTCTGGTGGGCAGTGTCCTCAGACACAGCAGGAGAAAGACGAGATGAGTCTTGTACCATATGCTTCGGCTGTGGGTAGTCTCATGTATGCGATGCTGTGTACCAGGCCAGATATCTGTTATGCCGTTGGCATGGTAGCAAGATGTCAGTCTAACCCTGGACAGGCGCACTGGACTGCTGTAAAGCACATCCTCAAGTAATTGAAAAGAACTAGGAATTTCTACCTACTTTATCAAAGTGAGGATTTGTGCCCTGTGGGTTATACATACTCGAATTTCCAAGGGGACCAGGATGAGAAGAAATCGACCTCAGGATATGTGTTTACCCTGGGAGGTGGAACTGTATCTTGGAGGAGCTCAAAGCAGAAATGCATTGCTGACTCCACCATGGGGGCGGAATATGTCACCGCCTCCGACGCCTCGAAAGAGGGGGTGTGGCTCCGGAACTACCTTTTAGAGTTGGGCGTGATCCCGAGTTTGCCGAGGAGCATCACAATTTATTGTGATAACTCTGGTGCAGTGGCAAACTCAAAGGAACCGCGGTCTCACAGGGCAAGCAAACACATAGAGAGAAAGTACCATATCATACGAGAAATCGTATCGAGGGGCGATGTGCTGATTAAGAAGATTGACACTGCTGACAATCTTGCTGATCCGTTTACAAAGAGCTTGCCGCAGAAAGTTTACGAAAGACATATTCGTGAGCTGGGTCTGAGGTGGATGTCGACCACTGATAGTGGTTAAAGTGACAGCAGACTAGATAGACGGACTGTATTCTCTGTAATAGCGTAGTTATGCTTTGAGTATAAGTGGGAGATTGATGGGTATTGTATACTGAAAGCATTTATTATAATGAGTATACAACGGTTTATTTCTCTTATATGTTAACAATCGTATATGTATGAACAATGGTATCCTCTTGTCTCACCGATAGGGACGATCATACGGCGTGTTGTAGATCGCAGAAGACAGTATGATCACTTGACCTAGTGAGACATAAACCAGATCATAGCCGAGACAGCGTATGAGGATACATCTGTCCGGATGGCTGCGGCATTGTTGGAATATGTAGTTTGTCTTGGTTACTTGACATGCTGGTACGCAGAGGTGGCGTATTGATGGACCGCAGTGAGATGTATTCGTCTGTCTGACATCAGCGAATACAAGATCTCATTATATTGATTGAGTCCAAACCCTAACAAAGGTTCAGGGGTTTGCACGGGTTGACTGTTGCTTTGACTTGCTATGGTGGAGAGCATGAGTAACGTGCTCGTATATCCGCATCTTGGGTGACAGCAGTTTGTGTAGTACTGCCTGAGACTGGGTTTAGGTAACCATATCCGAGTAATAGGATGTGGACATTCCCTGAGGAGCTCAATAACATTCATCGTGCCAAAGTCTTGCAGGCTGATTAAGTTCAGGCACGAGTGATAAGGTTTGAGTGGTACTACTCAGGAATAATAAGATATTAATTAATTGTAGTTAGAGCTTGTCAGAGGCTCCGATTAATTAATGGATGTCCGGTAACCTTAAATATGGGGATTCTTAATTAATGCAACCCGTTCTCATAACGTGGTAATAAAGGGGTAGATCAGTATTAATTCTGTGGTGAAAAAGAATTAATATTAATTAATTAATTGTGTCCTGAGTTGTGGACATGGGAATTAATTAATTTATAGGCCCACTTTATTATTTGCATTAGGTCCCAGGTCTGGCCCAATTAAATATGCTGAATTGAGCCCAAAATGGCCCATTAGGGTTTACAACCCTAGGTCTATAAATAGACAGCTCTCTCTCATAAGTTGTAACACAGTTGAAACACACTAAACCCTAGTGAGAGAGAGGAGGCGCCGATTTTGGGTAGAAAGGAGGAGAATTCCGATTCTGGTCCTGCTCAGAATACAGATCTACGGAGTCCTCACCAGTAGTAGATCTGAACAGCATTGGGACACAGCCCTGAAGATCTGATCTGGAGAACAGATTTCTTTCTTTCCTCCCTCCTTATTTTCGATTTTATCTAGAAATTAGATCTCTAATTTCTGTTTCCGCAGATTAAAATCGGATTGCGTGGTTGATTTCAAATTGAAAATTCAAACGCAAAAGATCATTTCAGACACGACGGAGTAACGGTAATTCCTCAATCCACGATATGTATTAAATTCATAGGAGCATGCTAGGTTTTTGTGAAATTTAATTATTAGCAATATCCATAAATCGATCCGGTTCAGTTTGGTTTTGGTGATTCGGTTCACAGTAAAACCCTACACTTCTATCATTGGTGGCCCCGCTGGTCTCTCCATATGAAAGGGCTTCTAGGGTGTTCTCTGATTTCGGAAGTCCATGTACACAAACTAGGAAGAATCTTCGACATGTCTGCATGGCGAACTGGTGGCTGGGCTGATGGCTTCGTTCTTGTTCACCATCTTGATGTCCCACTCATAAGTTTGGATTTTAGCGAATAACTCCTTGGTGGACATCTTGGAGATATCTTTCTCCTTCAACATGGTCGTTTTCACGAACCAGTCGTCTTTCTCCATCTTGGAAAGGATTTTGGCATTAAGATATGCTATGAAGTATACCCCATCCAAGGTCTTCAATTTGCTGAAGATAAAGTTGAACCGAGCCTCAATGTCTTTGATGCTTTCTCCGGGGAGCATCATAAAGGACTCGTATTTGTCCACACAGACCTGAAGCTTGTTATGCTTCATACGGTCCATCTCTTGGCTTAGACTACCGAGGTAGTCCAATACCTCCTTTACACAGTTGAACTCTATTATGTCGTCTGTCATAGACTACGAGAGAGCTGAGAGAATCCACTCATGAGCTATGTCATCAAGATGGACGCACTTCTTGTCCGCTGTGATTCACTCTGCATACAATTTGGGCACCGTCTTTGGACCTTATTCACCTCCTAGGCGAATGTTGACCTTCAAGATCTGGATAGGTCCCATTTCCAGCACGTCTACCATCTCAGGATGGATGTTCTTCAACTGGATCAGGGATCTCTTCTTCCATGCTGTGAATTTCTCTGCATTATATGGTGGAAGATTTGAGATATTCATCTTGTTACCTGCTTGCTAGGGCACAAAAACAAAGACAACCGCATGGAATATGGATCTAGTTCTAAGCAACTCAAAACATCTAGTCTATAAAGACCAACTACTCTTCTACCACTTGTTGGTCCCAAATCAGAGTTAGGTACAGTGCAACAAAAGATAGTCTTACAGGTTGGGCCCTCCAAGATGGTGATTATATCACCAACTTGGGTTCATAGAAATGGTTGTTAGCGAGCGATATTTTACAGAGTCAGTTTTCGATAATATACTCAAACACTTGAGGTGTTGGGTTCTAAATCCAATGCAAAAAATTTATAGAGGTTTGGACCAAACCATCCTACATTCTCTCTTTAGACGTACAGTCTGAAAATCTCTAAGCTGGGGAATGCAAATATGTCCCATGATCTTTTACTAGCTGATGAATGTCGACGTCCACCAGTCAACTAGTGCACTCGCCAAGTCATTTTCTCTCCTTCGCTTCTTCAGATCTGGAGTGAGGACGCACCTTACAACCTCCAGCTGGTCGTGAGAGTTTGACTTCCTCTTGAGAACGTCTGGTTGCGGTATACATCCATGATAGTTACCACCGGAGTAGTGGTAACTCCAAGATATGTTCTTACTAGGAAAGTAAGAAAACTGAAATAGCTCTTGCTAGATGCACAGAGCCTCGTGTTGAACACGGAAGGAAAGCTGATAGAATATCATTTAAACGTTTTGATGTAGAGAGTTGGTAGCTTTCGAGGACGGCCAAAATCGTAGAAGATTAGCTTAGCTTTTGGTTCTGTAGCCATCTCAAGGTCGTTTGAAGCCTCTATTTATAGGCGTTCCTTAGAAGGTTTGAGTTTGAAGTCGTTTGGATCATTGTGAGACGAAAGGAACATGTCCAATTGAAGTCTCACTTTTCTAACCTACAATGTTGTTTCTATCAGAATAGGTAGATTATTGTTGTTGTGATCAGATTAACTCTTATCAAGTTTGAGGAATTTTTGCTGGTGGATTCATTGGACGAACACACTTTTAAGTAACTTCAGATTTTAAGATCTCATTTCTTAAAGTCTAGCGTTAAAAGCAAGGCATTACCCTACCAGCTAGAAGAGACATAAGCAAGCCAAGACAAACAAAGAATTTTCAAGACCAAACTGTAAGAAAGGAGATCTTAAAGTCTAAAGTTACTTAAAATCTTGCTCATCCAAGGAATCCACCAGGAAACATTCCTCGGACTGGCTAAGAGCCGTTATGACCATAAAAGTAAAAGTCTACCTGCTCTGACAGATTGGACACTTCAAGTTAGAAAAGTGCGACTTCGATTGGACGTGTTCCTTTTGTCTCACAACGGCTCCAAATGACTTCAAATTTAAATCTTTCAATGAGTGCCTATAAGTAGAGGCTACAAACCACCTTGAAAAGGTTACAGAACCAATAACTAAGCTAATCTCTACGAATTTGGCCATTCTCAAAATCTACCAACTCTCTACATCAAAAAGCTTTCAGCTTTTCGTGTTCCTTCTTGAACACGAGGCTATGTGCGTCTAGCAAGAGCTATTTAAATTTTCTTAATTTCATAGTAAGAAAACATCTTAGAGTTACCACTACTCCGATGGTAACTATCACAAGTGTATACCTCAACTGGACGTTCTCGAGAGGAACTCAAACTCTCTTAACCAGTTGGAGGCTGCGAGGTGCGTCCTCACTCCAGATCTGAAGAAGCAAAGGAGAGTAAAGGAATTAATGAGCTTAGTGATTTTCAAACTGTGCGTCAGAAGAGAGGACGTAGGATGGTTTGGTTCGAACCTCTATAAATCGTTTGTGTTATTTATTACTTTATTTATTTTCTATTTTGGGTTTAAAATCCAACACCTCAAGTGTTGGAGTTTATTACGGAAAACTGACTAAGTAATATATCGTTCGCTAACAACCATTTATTTGAACCCGAGCTGGTGCCAGAATAATCAGCTTGGAGGGCCCAACCTGCAAGATTATATTCCGCTGCACTGTAACTAACTCTGATTTGGGACCAACAATGTGCATCTCTAGCACGAGACCTCTGTATGTCTGACAGATGAGACTAGCTGATCGTTTAGCTGTTCTATAGTATATGCTCCGAGATATTACGGATCCGTAGGATCAAGCACCCGAATTCATTGTTTATAAAGTTAACTTAAGCCAGTAGAAAAATCAATGTTGCAACTCGTATTCAAGTACCGTGGGCAGCTGAAATTGCAAAAGAAAGAGTCTAGCACGTGGAGTGTACGTAAAGCTCAACTAATGTCGTGACCTGCGACCAGAGTCAGCTGAAGACTCTTGTTGGAAAATATCAACAGTTGACATCCCAACCAATATAAACTTGTTTCAGCTTTACATTTAGTTTTTACATTGCCATTTTTTCGCGCTCTCAAGTTTAAAAATCCAACAACTGGTCTCCGTTATTGTGTATAACTGTGAACTCAAATCTTAACCTACTTGACTACAAAATTATATTTTTTATTAAAACAGTTACTAAACTTTCAGCCCACCCAATCACACAATTCACATCTCCGCACATTAGTTATTTCCCACACTATTTTTTATTTAGGACCAACAACAATAAATTTATTTTAAGTAAAACATTGCAAAACTAGATAAACATAAGAAATTAACATGCAAATTTGTAAATGTTAAAAATTAAATTACAATCGTTGACATACATTCGAAATAAAATCATAAATTTGTAAATATTCGAAATCAGATTATTAAAAGAAATAAACGTTTGAGATTAAATTACAATCATATATGAACTTTAATCATCTTCACCAGAATAAAATATATATTAGGAGTTAAAATAACATTTAAACCTCACATATACGACAATGTAACCTTTAGCCGTTCATTATTTAAAGAAAAATAATCTCGCTACGATCCAAATAAATAGTAATGTATGAATGGTTTACCTACCTGGAACCCTTTTACATAATAAAAACGACAAAATGAAAATTAATAACTTGTTTTTTGTTCCCACTAATAATATATTTTAAATTATGTTTCCGACTCTCCATTTTTTTTTCTAACCAAGAAAAAAAATGCTCTTATTTTTATTGTATATTCTGTCTTAATTTTCGAGTAAGAAACGATGTTTCCACACAATTTATTCGAATTTATGACTAATTAATCAGAAATACAATATATAAATAAATAAAATTTAAATATTAAGGAAAATCTAATTTTCCCAAACAATCATAAGTGTAGTGTACGTCCTTCTTATAGCATGGTCCAAGAATAAATTGATCCTTATCCATTTTAATTTATTTAAAAAACTTTACATAAGATATACTCATACACTTTACATAAGATATACTCATTATTTAAATGTTTTAGAAGAGATAATGTATCAGTAATATTGTACACTCCAACATGAAATGGGTTTGCCTTAGCTATGTGGACTGTATGAGTTTAATTAAACTGAATCGAATCTAGTAGCGTCATGCTCAAATTTGATTTGTTTATTATCGAGTTGAGTTTTGTGCTTTTAAATCCAAGGCTTTCTCGTTTTATAAGATAAGATTTAGCATTATAATACATCATTTAAATTGAGTAAGTATAATATTATTAATAGTGAAATACATTATTTAAATACAAAATCTATTAATAATTATATCATTGCTAATAGTAAAATAGATTAGACTATTAAAAATAAATAAAAAACTGAAACTGTGAAATAGTGTCACTAGAATTTTTGCAAAATCTTTATATTCACACTAATTCATTGCTAACCTCAAAATGTAATATAAGATTGATTTATTCATAATATTTCATTTGCATTTAATATATTCATCCATTACAAAAACCAATGTCCAGCTAATTATTTATTTTACTAAACATCCCTCCATTAGTTTCTTTTCCCAATTTTTTATTTTCTGATGATAAAGAAATTGAATTGGGTGACTATAAGGTAATAAAGATTTTATTTTTATATTTTCTAGAACTTTTCAACCAGAATAATATTTTTTTAGAGAGAAAATCATTTTTATTATTTTAATTATCAAGTAATACTTAATGGTTTTGACTCCTCTAAGGTGCCAATCCACACATTGTCGACTTCACAAAGAGACAATGTGTAATGGGGCGGTTCGGGCCAAAAAAAAAATGTAAAATGAGAATTTTTATTAGGTTAAATAATCTATTTTTTTTTAACTGTGTTTACTTAATACTCGTATTTCTTAAATTTAATAATAATTCTTTTGGAAATGAAAATTTAGTATACTACACTCTTATTAAAAATAGATGAATTTACTATTACTTTTTTTAATTGAGACTTACTTTTTGAATGATTAGGGGTGTCTAATAAATTTTGAGTCTGAAGTTTAATTAAAACATATGATAAAATATAATTTAAATGAATGTATTTTATGTAAAAAATATTCATACATCTAACATGAAACTACTCACTCAATCAAAATGATGACAAAGCTACGCGTTAACAAAATATTAAAAAAGTGAAAAGGAGATTCACTTTGAGAGTATGATCAATCCACCTATCTATTTATGGACCATTTATAATTAACCAACAGGATTTTGGTAATATTTATTTCCACTTTTTTAAAATGACCATATTTATATTGACACGAGATAATGTTGAAAGCTATTTTTTATAATAAATAATTGCAGTAAAAAGTTGGTATACATTAGGAGATTTTTAATAAGAAGGGCAGCCTATCATAAATAGTAATGCATGATAAAAGTTAAAGTATCATAACTTTAGAATTTGTTTTAATTTTTTAATGACATTCACCCAAATGTTTGCTTAGTTAAAAATACCTTCCATAATGAGATTTAAATACACTGAATTACTCATTAAATTTTGTAGCATTTAGCATTAAGCTTAACATATTAATTAAATCCTTAAATTAAAAAAAAATAAAAACTGAAAAATTTACAATGTACTTGTACCACCGCTCTCTCTGAACGCATCACAATTTTTGTTTATAGTGCTATTAACATCATCTCAATCACTCCCCAACTTTTGATTCGAAGATATAACGTATGACTAGATATATTTTTAACTCCGTCAGTTACTGAAAGTATTTTTAACCCGCAAAAGTAAATAATATGATGAACTTTCATACAGAACAGAACAATACTCATATAAAGTTTCAAGTTAACATGATACATTAAGATAAGATTTACAGTTTTACTTTGGAATATTTGAAAGAATAAACTCATTTTTTCTATTAGTTTTGAAAAAAAAGTTTTGTTAGTCCCGAAATCAGAGTTTTATACACGCAGCGGAAATTTTACACGAAAACTTACACTCACAAACTGGTTGTTACTCACCAGATTGTGCCTCTAAAAACTTACGATTAGCGAGTTTGAAATTTAGTTCGGGTTTGAAGTATACTTCAACACTTATATAGTTTTAAGTTTAAATCCTTACGACAAAGTAATTAAAGTAGTAAATGTACAAGGATTTATAGAGGTTCTGACATAAAGCCCTACGTCTTCTCTTCAAACCTGTTGTGTAGAATACATTAGGTTTTGGAATATAAGGGTTCTCACGATATAACGCAAGCTGATGAATGCCAGCGTCCACCAGTCCACTTGCTCACTCGCCCAGGCCGTTTCTTTCTCCGCTTCACATATCCGAAGTGTGGGCACACCACGCAGCCTCTATCTCGAAAACTTGGGAACTTTAAGGTTCTTCCCTGAAACATCAATCTTTTTGGTTAGACGCCCGTGAGAATCAGATCTTGGAGAAAAGAAGTGATTGTTGTGTTCTTACTTGGAGAGTATGAACACCAAAGAAATAACTTGTGCTTATATAACAACAAGTCTCGTGTCCAAGACAGCACACAATAAGCTATGAAATAGCCTCGGATGTATTAAGGCTTTGAGCACTTTTGAATCTTCGGTTAGTGTAAGAAATTCAAGTAGATTTGTAAATCATTAGAGTGTCTGGAACATCTTCTTCTAGGGACACTTCGTCTATTTATAAATGAAGTGTGAGAAGTTTGAATTTTTAGCCGTTGAGAGATACTTTGGATGAAGTCCAATCAGCGCCTCTCTTCTGCAAATGACACGTTGCTTTTGCAGTAAGTCTGCACTAGGTCCTGCTTTTCTGACACATAATGTCGACATCGTACATCGTGTCAGAACGACTCTTCTAGTCAATCCAGAAATCGAGACTTGTTCAAACACCAAGATCTTTAGACTTTAAGTAATCTTCATTCTTATAGTCCCTTTAAGAGAATTCCTCCTAACTTTTTATCTTTGTCTTTGTGCGCGAGATTGATAAACGAGAGTGAAACTGACCAGTTTCATGCTGGTAACGTCAACTTTTATCCTTCATGTGAATTCTCCAAATTGGTACTAAGGATTTTAGCCAACTTCTTCTATCACCTTGTGAGACCAAACTGGAGGATTCCCAGTTTGTCTTGATCAACATTATTACATCTCAATTGGTATCCTAGAAATGAACTAATATGTTTTGAAAACAATAGAGCTAATCTAGAGACACTCTAAACGGTGGTTTCTATATATTGTTTGACACATCAAAACATATCAATGTGTATGAATACTTCCTAAAAATTTCCCCTTTTAATGTTGTTAAAACCACCACTAAATTGGTAAATGATCAGTTTTTCGAGTTTACAAAGGTTATTCTAATAAGATCTAATACTAAAAAAATTGTCATCCTTAACACACAGTTTGCTCTATGAAGCCCCCCCCCCCCCCCGATAGAAGAAATTTTTGTCAAGTAAAAGTCCACGGCAAAAATAGAAACTGATTACACTAGAATGTGTAAGATCAGTTAGGAGTGAGGAGAATGATTCTCAGAAAACGAGTTATTATCTTCAAAATAAGCAAAAACTTATATTATTTCATTGATTTGCTTACAACTTTATGAAAAGCAGTAAAGCACAAGTACAATGAAAGCAATAAACTTAGTCTATTATTGGTGCTGACTGCTTTGCTCCATCTTCTTCTGTTGAAGCCGGTGCTTCAGATTCAAGGAAAACCCAAGGCCTATAAGCTCGCCTCCTCCTCGCCTCCACTAGTCTTACTGATAGTTTATAGCGGAGCTCCCGTTATAAAAATTTTGCCACTTTTCTCTCACTGAAGCCTATCACTATATGCAAGTCTCGCCACTTGCACTATGGTGACGCTTCTGAGTAGGCTAGGATATGCAAAGCACAAGCTGCTTTGAAAACAGCTTCTGCTTCAATGAGTTGTGCCTAGCCCTTAACTGGAAGCAAAGCTTGACCAGAAGCTAGCATTAGACTTTTTGCTTTTTCTCAAATCTTTCATTTCATTCCCTCTCATAAACATGCCTAGGGAGAAGAGGAAAAGAGAGTCATCTTCCTACTCGTCATCCCACAAATTCATGGTGAAGCACGACTAGGACTAGACCGACAAGGTGTCCTCTACTCCTTATGACGTAAGGAAGATCCTCCTCTAACCCATATGACTATTCTTCATGTCACCAATGATGAAGTAATCCTAGCTAGACAGAAATGATATACGACGTCCTTTCGGCTCTGAGATAAAAACCATCTTTGAGAGCGGAGAGCTGATGAGCTGGAGAATCATCTCAGAAATAATCTTGATGAGAATGATTATTCTCTCTTCCAATTGAGCAACTACACGATATCTTGGCTCAAACGAATCTTGCTTGATCTCCGGTGGTTTAAGGAACAACGCCATTGTTGTTGGAGAGATTTTTGAAGGATGAGTAAGGCTTTGAGGATTACCCAAGTCCTCCTTAAATACTAGAGGGCGCAACATCCTCTATGGTTCAGATATCCTGGGATTTTGAAATGTCCCAAATATTTTGGAGAAATAGTTACAATTTAATCTTTATTTGGCGTCTACAATGACAGTTACAGTGCTTTTGCAAAGCGTCATCTCCCTGTTCCTTCCTTCATTTATCGCTCTCAAATCAACATTAAATGTAGCATGTTAACTTAGACAAAATGCATCAAATCTCCCGCTCTCGACAAGTTTGCTAACTTGACAAACTGGTCTATCTTCAAACTCATTGCTGACATGGAAACCGTATCCCCTCAAACTGGTTGGCAATGAAAACTGGTAAAAAGGCGCCAGTTTGTATTCGTCTTCAAAAAACCCAAAACTAAGAGCTCAAACTTAGTTTTATTCTATTTTTCCTTCTTCTTTAGAAAACTAAGAATGAGAGCTTAGACTCATTCCACTTCAAAGACAATCTCTTCAAACTCTAGAAGACCAAGTTTGATACACAACTCTCCAAACCTCTCTTCTTGGAGTGGGTTGGTGAAGATATCTTCTAATTGATTTTATGTTTGAATATATTCCACTGAGACGTCTTTGTTCTCCATGTGGTCTTGGATGAAATGATGTCGTATGTCAATGTGCTTAGTTCTTGAATGATGAAATGGATTCTTCATGATGCACATTGCACTATTGTTGTCACAATAGATTGACACACAACCCAAATTGATATCATAATCCATCGGTTGTTGCTTAATCTATAAAATCTGAGCTCAAAAACTTGTAGCAGCCATATATTTGGCTTTCATCGTGGAGGTTGCAACAGAGTGTTGCTTCTTGCTAAACTAGCTTATTAGCTTGTGACCCAGAAACTGACATGTTCTATTGGTACTTTTGCGATCAATTTGGCATCCTCCAAAGTCTGAGTCCGAATAACCACTGAAAGTAAGCTCATCATATCTATGATACCAAATTTCTAGTCAGTGTACTGTAGGTATCTCACGATCCATTTGGCAGCCTCCATGTGTGATTTCTTTGGATTAGCATGAAATCTCGCACATACTCCGACAGGTCTGCTAGCTGTCAGATATAGCAAGGATCCAATGATGCCTCTGAAACTAGCTGGGTCAACTGGTTCTCCTTCTTCATCTGATGTGATTTGAACACTTGGACTCATCAAAATTCTGAGTGTCTTTGATTTCTCCGGACAAAATTTTTTGATAAGGTCCTTTGTCTACTTCCTCAGAAGTATGAAAACTCCCTCGGAAGATTGATGAACTTGTAGTCCAAGAAACTACGTCATTTTGCCCATCATACTCATCTGGTAATTACTCTGCATAAGCTCGGTAAACTTCTCACACATGGATGAATTGCTTGATCCAGAAATGATACCATCCACGTATATTTGGACCAATTAGATGTCTTCAGCATCTCTGATAAGGATGCGAGTCCTATCAATCTTCCCTACCCAAGAGCCATTCTTCAACAGAAAATGAGACAGTGTCTCATACCAAGCTTGCGGTGCCTGATTTAATCCATATAACATCTTCCACATCTTGTAGACCTCAGTGTAGGGATATCGTATCGTGAACTGAATAAAAAAATCCTAATAAGCCCTGATCGTTCATGGATGTTGTAAACAATTACCAATCGATAATAAGCCCTATGCATGCTTCTATGATTTAATTGGATGTTTTAGGGTTACCTCAATTTCGTAGGGTTTAAATCTCGAAACGCTTTGAATCCTGATCTGATTCCACCACATAAATAATTTAAATTTGCGGAAAGAAAATTAAATATTTTTGCAATTTAATTTAAGATTCAAAATAGAGAGAAAGAGATTAGAAATCTTGTGTTCTCAGGATCAAGTCTTCAGATCTATATCCCTTTGCTTTTCCAATCCTGCTACTAGTGAGGATCCCACAGGATTGCACTGCACGAGATGGAGTTGAATTTGTTCTTCTCACACTGCAGTAGGAACCGCCCCCTTCTCCACTCTCTAGGGTTCCTGTGTTTTTCAACTATGAAATATGAGAGGAGAATGAGCTATTTATAATGCTAGGGTTGACATCCTAATGAGCTCCTCTCAAGCAAATTGTTGGCTAGACCTAAGACCTGATGCAAATAATAAAGTGGGTTGATGAATTAATTAATTCCCATATTCACAATCCAGGAAATAATTAATTAATTAATATTAATTCATTCCACCAGAAAATTAGTACTGACCAAACCCTTCAGTACCAGGTTATGAGAACACATTGCATCGACTTGGTGAATCCCCATATTTAATGTTACTAGACATTCATTAATTAATTAGAGCTTCTGAAAAGCTTCATATAATTAATTAATTTCTTATTATCCCGAGTAGCACCACTTAAACATTATCATCTGTGTTTGAACCTAATCAGCCTTCAAGATTTCAGCACGACGAACATTATTAAGCTCCTCAGGGAATGTCCCCATCCAAATACTCGGATATGGTAATCTGACTCCAGTCATTAGAATGTTCTACACAAGCTGATGTTACCCAATATTTGGGTATACTAACACGCTACTCAGACTCTCCACCATGACAAGTCAAAGAACCAGTTAACCCATGCATACTCCTGAACCTTCGTTAGGTTTCAAACTCAACCAAGTAACGAGATCATGTATTCTTTGAAGTCACACAGAAGAATACATCTTAGTGTGGTCCGATCAATACGCAACCACATATACCAGCATATCAATGATCAAAACAAATCACTTCTTTCCGACTATGCTACAACATACACCAACAGACTAATCCTCAATGTTGTCTCGGTTGGAATAACAATGTTTGTATCTTGCTAGGTCAAATGATTCGTACAGTCTTCTGCGATCTTCTTCATGCCATATGATATCCCTATCGACGAGATAAGAGGATTCCATTATTCTCGCAAGTATGTTTGTTTAACAAATACGTGATAAGTCAATTGTATACACATTGTGATAAATGCATTCTGTATGTAAAACCCAACACATAGTGCCTTGCTCAAAACCAGAAGGTTGCTCAACATACACCTCCTCTTTGAGTTCTCCATTCAAAAAGGCATTCTTCACATCCATCTAATAGACTGTGAAGTTGTGATATGCAACATAGGCAAAGAACAACCTAATTACTTCCAGTCTGGCAACTGGTGCAAAGATCTAATCAAAATCGATGCCTTTACAATGTGTATATCCTTTGGCAACTAGTCTCTCCTTGTTTCTGACTATGTTACAGCTTCATCTCGCTTGTTCTTGGAGACCCACTTGATGCCCATCACAGACTGATGAGTAGGCCTATCTACCAAGTACAAAACACTGTTGTTGGGAACTCCAAAAGCTCCTCTTGCATCGCATTGATCCAATCTGGTGATTTTAGAGCTTCTCTAATCTTGTTAGCCTTGATTGGGATATAAATCAAGTAAGAAATTGATAACTCTTGTAAAAGAGTTATATTCTCTTGATTTTAGTTAATTTTGGAGAGCATTTCATTTATGTTTAGTTAAATAAAGGTCGATTTGGTCTAGTATTTAGGTGTTAGTGTCTTTTTATGTTTATCAAATATTTTAGGTTAAATAACGTTCTTTTTGGAGGATTTGGAGTGAAAATTCCGTGCAGGAAAATTCCCTATTTCTGAAGCTTGTGCTGGAGCAAGGAAAATGATGCTATAACATGGCAAGCTGGGCAAGTTTTTAGTCAACTCGAGTCAAGGCAGCTGATGACGTGGGAAAGTAAATAAGCTGAGTTGGGAAGTGCAAAAATAGCTGAATTTCATCCACTTTCTCCAAGGGCAATTTGGGAATAGAGCTAAAAGAGGAAACTTAAAGATTGGGGGATGTATAAATACTACTTGTGGAAGAGAGAAGGGGGAGTCCCATTTTTGCAACAATTTACACATTACGGGAGCTCTCATTTTGCTGCGAGAAGAGGAGATCGGTTCAGGAGCAACGAAGGCAGCTGGAAGGAAGACCGGAAGAGAAGAGCGACGAGCCCTCTTAGCTCAACCGCCGTGAAGCCAGCTCAGAATTAAGGAGTCGTTCTTTGTTTTGGTCAATTGAAGGGGAGCCTCTTCTTGTCCCATTATCTTTAATTTCCAGAGTTTAGTTATGAGTTTAAGAATTTCAAGAATAATTTCAGCTCCTCTCTTTGTAACCATGAGTTGAACCCATATGGCTTAGGCTATGGATGAAGCTTTTTTGTGCTTAATCTACATGTGAACATTGTTGATGGCCTGGAGTTTTGAGTGTTCGAAGGTTTCATTTTCTTAATTGCAGCTCTTGTCGGAACTTGTAGTTGTAATTCATGCTTAATCTTGGTTTGGAAAAACCAGGATTAAGAGTAGAAGCCTTGGACACTACACAATATATGCATAGGAATATGTGGATGTTGTGTTTGCTTAAATGCCTAAGAGAGTTGTAAATAGTGTTGGACCTAATTTGAATTTGGGCATAAGAATATGTTAAACTTAATTAGGAAAAGCTATCTCACCTATTTTGGGAAATCTAAATGAGAACAATGGTTTGGCAGCAACTTTATTATGTGCTGTTGCAATGCTGTAGCATGTCTATCTGAAGCAAGCTGATTCCATAGCCTAGGTTGTTTCTACCAATTGATTAAATAGTTGTCAAGTTTGTTCACATCATCTCTCCCCAATTTTTCTACACCCCCTGTTTATATGATCCTTGTTAATTTTCCATTTAAATTATGCCTAGATTAATCAAACCAATCAACTCATTTGTTCTCATCAAGTAAATCAAGTTGAGTGTTTGTGCACCTTGGCCCTTCCCTGTGGATCGATACTTGGAGAATACTCCATTTTATTATTACTTGTGACAGTGTGCACTTGCACTAGTGTGATTCACACACGACAGAACTGCACTTCCATGCCTCATTCGAATAGGATTGAAAACACTATCCAACACAACATCTTCTGGGTGATGTCGAAGCCATTTAGGTCGATGAAGCTCACTGACTTCGATTGGTCATACGAACGGTTCTGTAGTGTGCATTCCAGCAACTGGGACCTTTAAGAGATGGAAGTCCTCCACTACAATTTCTCTTCCACGAACTGGTTGATCATCTGCTTGCTCGACCCTATCTGGTGCCAATTTTGAAACTAGTTCTTCTGTAGATTGTTCTTCGCCATCCAGCAAACTATCAGAAACTGGGATGATGACATCATCAATTTCTATATTTCCAGTTTCAATTTCACCAATTCCTAACTCGCCAGTTAGGTCTTCATGATCTTCCAGTTCCATCTCTGGAGTCATTTCTTCTGGATCTTCTTCATTTAGTCCAAATACTGCAGGTTGGATTCCCCCTAGATTTTTGCTCTTGTTCAGGGAAATGGAATCCAAGGTCTCAGCAAGTTCATTACATCACCGGCCGTCTCGGTTGTTTGCTCACCAACCGAGAAAATTGATTGTGATAATTCACTCAAAGATCTAGTCGGGTCAATTGGTTCACGATTAGAATTTTCTAAGCCCGACCGTCCATTGACATTATTGACCTTATGAACATCCTTAGTCAGTTACTTTTTGGTCCTGCGTACTACAGTAGCTTCATCAAAAAATTTATTTCATGTTATTTCCACAATTCCGACAGTCTTGTTAGGTACCATGTATCCCTTGTGAGAAGGATGCACATAGCCTAGGAACACACTTTCATCAGCTTTAGGAGAAATAGTATTTATCTTTGGATTCTTGTTGTTGTGAATATAACATGGGCAACCAAAAGCACAAAGATAAGCTAAAGAAGAATTACAACCATGATAGACCTCGTAGAGGGTTTTGTGTAGCCGACTGTTAAGTCCACTTCTGTTCTGTGTATAACATGTTGTGATTAAAGCTTCTCCCCGATATCTTTCGCTCAAACTGGTCTATGACAGCATAGTTTGCACGGCTTCTTTGAGTGTTCTATTTCTTCTTTCTGCTAGACCATTCTGTTGTAGATTCCTTAGAGTTAATTTCTCATGTCCAATTCCAACATTAACACAGAAATCCGTGAGTGGCCCATTGCAGAACTCGGTGCCATTGTCCGATCTGATCCTCTTTACCGTGACACCTATTTTATTTTGAACGAGCATGACTACTTTCGAAAGTATCATCTTCACTTTGTCCTTTGTCTTGAGAAGCCACACCCACGTATATCTCGAGTAGTCTTCCACAACTACAAGAGTGTACCATTTTCCTCCAATTGTGAGTGGAGTCACTGGTCCGAAAAAGTCCATGTGTAGAAGTTCCAAAACTCTTTGTTTCTTGCGCTAACTAACTTGTTCTTAAAGGTTGCCTTAGTCTATTTTTTCGGTTGGCATGCTCTGCAGATGCCCTCTTTCTTGAAAACACCCTTGGGTAGACCTTCTACCTGTAGGTGTTATTGGGCGAATTGAATCGCCTAATCCAAATAAATCAGATCATTTCATAGATGTTGAGAATAATAAACATACGACATACCTAGCATGCTCCTATAAATTTAATGCAGTGGATTTCACGAGTTTACCTTAACTCCGTAGTCTCAGATCCGATCTTTTGTGTTTGAATTCCAAATTTTGATTCAACCACGCGATTCAATTAAATCTGCGGAAACAGAAATTAGCAAATCTAATTTCTAGATTTAATTAAACAGAAAAAGAAAAATAATTTGTTCTCCAGATTAGGCCTTCAGATCTGTATCGTAATGTTGTTCAATCCTGCTACTGGTGAGGATTCCACAAGACTGTAATTGTGTAAGCCAGAGTCGAATTTCTTCTCTCCCAAACACACTGAGCGCCGCCCCTGTCTCTCTCTCCCTAGGGTTTTGAACTGATTTGAATGTTCTGTGGTGGCCAGGGTTTAAGAGAGAGAGTTGTCTATTTATAGACCTAGGGTTGCAAACCCTAATGGGCTACTGGGCTCAATTCAGCATATTTAATTGGGCCAGACCTGGGACCAAATGCAAATGATAAAGTGGGACTATGAATTAATTAATTCCCATGTCCACAACCCAGGACAAAATTAATTAATTAATATTAATTCTTTTTCACCACAGAATTAATACTGACTTACCCCTTTATTACCATGTTATGAGAACGGGTTGCATTTATTTGAGAATCTTCATATTTAAGGTTACTGGACATTCATTAATTAATCAGAGCTTCTGACAAGCTCTTTCTACAATTAATTAATTTCTTATTTTCCTGTCAAACCTTATCACTCGTGCTTGAACTAAATTAGCCTGCAGGACTTTAGCATGATGAACGTTATTGAGCTCCTCAAGGAATGTCCCCATCCTATTACTTGGATATGGTTACCTAGCTCCAGTCTCAGGCTGTACTACACGAACTGCTGCTACCCAAGATGCGGGTATACAAGCACATTACTCAGGCTCTCCACCATGGGAAGTCAAAGCAGCAGTCAACCTGTGCATACCCCTGAACCTTCGTTAGGGTTTGGACTCAATCAAGATCGAGATCTTGTATTCTCTAATGTCAGACAGTAGAACACATCTCATTGTGGTCCAATCAATACGCCATCGTGCGTACCAGCATATCAAGTAATCAAGTGATCATAATGTCTTCTGCGACTATGCTGCAGTTTATACTGACAGACTTATCCTCATAAGTTGTCTCGGTTGTGATAATATTTATATCTCACTAGGTCAAGTGATCATACTGTCTTCTGCGATCTACAACACGCAGTATGATCGTCTCTGTCGGTGAGATAAGAGGATACCGTTGTTACTCGCATGTATGTTTGTTAACAGATAGGAAATATCGTTGAATGCATACTCATTGTAATAAATTCTTTATGTATACAAAACCCAACACTACCAACTCATGCTTGGCTAAATGATTGATCGCCTTGAAGTTTAGATGACTTAACCTTTTGTGCCACAACCAGTTTGACTCTCCTGAGCTGGTGACCACAAAGCATGAATTTGCTTGACCACTCTTCCAGTCTACCAAATAAAGGCCTCATTTCCTTAGGCCTCTGAGTTTGGCATCCTTTGAAGCATTATCTTCGATCTGATATTCTGATTCGGCAAAGAAAATGACATAACCACTCTCACTAAGTTGACTAATGCTTAGTAGGTTATGCTTCAAGTTGGTGACTAGGGATACATTCTTGAGGATGATTTCATGATATTCCATGCATCCATTTCCAACTCTTCCCTTAATGTTGTCACCAAATATGACTGGTGGTCCTGTGACCATTATGAGATTTGAGATAAGATCTTTTTTCTCCAGTCATGTGAGCATAGCACCTACTGTCGAGAATCTATACATTCTTTTGTCTCTGAAGCTAATAAGCATGTACCTATTCTATAAAGCACGGATCATGCTTTAGGTCCCTGAGTAGCTCCGGGTCCTGCAGAGTTAGTGAGTTGGACCAAACATTTGGGAATCCAAACTTAGGTTACCATTATGGCAAGTAGCTTGTGGTTATTGCTTTTTCCTACTACTTTTCTCTTCCTTCTAAAATAATGCATACTTTTCGTTTGAGAATGAGTGAGGGTGTTTGTAGTCCTTTTTGGAAGCAGGGGACTTTCTAGTAGGACCTCAGAGCACAGGTTCCAAATGTGTCCGATGACTATGTGGTTTTTTAGAAATAATACTTTTACCAACATGGTTAGCCTTCATAGCCTTTCAAAATGAAAAATGTGCAGGGATTAATGCTGTGAATCAAATCACAAATTCAATAACCCGGACTGTTCATGGGTGTTAAAATAATTTCCATTCGATAGGAAATCATATGCATGCTCCTATGAATTTAATTGCAATGGTATTAGGGTTACCTTTTGAATTTGTAAAGTCTAGATCTAAACCGCCTTGAATTCGAATCCGATTCCACCACGTGAACAATTCAAATCTTAGGAAAGAGAATTAAAAATCTATAAATTTAATGTGAGATTGAAATTGAAAGAAAGAACAAGATCTCATGTTCTCCAAATCAGTCTTCAGATCTGTATCCCTTTGTTTTTCTAATCTCGCTACTGGTGAGGACTCCACGAGATTGCATTGCACTGGAGAAAGTCAAAATTTCTCCTCCCACGAATGTAGTTGGTGCCGCCCCTTGCCTCTCACTCTATGGTTTCTGTATTTTTCAACTTATGAAATCTGATGAGAGAATAGACTATTTATATTATTCGAGTTAAAACCCTAATGGGCACCCTTAAGCAATTATATTGGGCCAGACCTGCGACCTGATGCAAGTAATAAAGTGGGTCTATGAATTAGTTAATTTTTATGTCCACAACTCAGGACATAATTAATTAATATAAATTCATTCCACCAAATAATTAATACTGACCTACCCCTTTATTATCACGTTATGAGAATTGGTTGCATCGAATCGTTGAGTCTCCATATTTAAAATTACTGGACATTAATTAATTAATTAATTAGAGCTTTTGAAAAGCTTTACATAATTGATTAATATCTTATTATCCTGAGTGGTACCACTCAAACATTATCATATGTGCTTGAACTTAATTAGCCTGCAGGACTTCGGCACGACGAATCTTATTGAGCTCCTCAGCGAATGTCCCCATCCTAATACTTGGATATGGTAATCTAACTCCAGTCATCAGTATGTTCTACACAAACTGTTGTCACCCGATATATGAGCACGATAATCAGACTCTCCACTATGGCAAGTCAAAATGACATACAACCTGTGCATTTCACACATCAGAACCTTCGTTAGGATTCAGACTCAACCAAGTAATGAGATCTTGTTTCTTCTTAAGTCAGACAGAATAACACATCTCGATGTGGTCTTATCAATATGTAACCGCACGTACCACCATATAAAGTGATCAAGACAAATCACTTCTTTCCAACTATGTTGTAGCCTACACCGACAAACTAATCCTCAATGTGTTCTCGAATGTGATAACAATGTTTATATCTCGTTATGTCAAATGATCCATATGGTTTTCTGTGATCTCCTATAGGTCGTATGATCTCCCTATCAACGAGATAAGAGGATTCCATTGTTCTCGCAAGTATATTTGTTAACAGATATGAGATAAGTAAAATGTATACACACTGCAATAAATGTTTTTAGTATACAAAACCCAACAATCCTCCACTTATACTTAAAGTATTACATCCGCCAACTAGAGTATACAGTGTGTCTATCTAGCCTAGCTATTACATCAATCACTATTAGTGGTAGGCATCCACCTCAATTCGTGCCCACAAACATGTCGTTTGTAAGCTTTTTGTGGTAACCACTTTGTGAATGTATCAACTAGGTTGTTTTTCGTGTCAATCTTCTCAATCTGCACATGGCCCTCAATACAATTTCTCGTATGATGTGGTACTTTCTCTCTATGTCTTAACTCACCTTGTGAGTCCGTGGTTCTTTTGAGTTTGCTACTGCACCAGTATAATAATAGAAGACTATGATAGTCTTCGGCAAACTAGAAATCACGTCCAACTCTAACAAGTAGTTCCGGAGCTATACCGCTTCTTCCAAAGCTTCGGAAGTAGTGACATATTCTACCTCTATGGTGGAATTCGCAACTCATTTATGTTTTGCGCTCCTCCATGATACAGCGCCACCACCCAAAGTGAAAACATAGCCCGAGGTGGATTTCTTCTCATCTTGGTCCCCTTGGAAGTCTGAATTTGTGTAACCCACAGGGAACAAATCTTCACTTTAATAAACTAAACAATAATTTCTAGTTGTCTTCAAATATTTGAGGATGTACTTTACCACAGTCCAGTGCGTCTGTCCCAGGTTAGACTAATATCTTGCTACCATGCCTACGGCATAACAAATATCAGGCCTCACACACTGATGCAGCTAAAAGTTCAATAAAAAATAAACTCTTAGCTACACAAGAATAAAATTTGTCAAATCCAGGTCTTTCTTCCCTTCGCCCGCTAGATTACCGGGATACTATAGCAAAGTTTAATAGCTAGGTAACAATAAAATTGTTGAGTAATTTCTATCAATCTAGGCATTCAATGTAAACCTATGCTAACAACATATAACCAACAATGAAATAAACCAACAATCAACATTCAAACAATTCTCTCCACGCCTTGGTAAACCAAGACAAGCAAATACTCAAATGAGGTAGATAGGATGTTGAAATAAACGAAGATTTAATCCAATTAGGTTAATCATTGATGTAAACAAGTTTTAATTCCTATGAGGTTGAGCAACCGACTCTTTTCTAGTCAATCCCCTTTGTACCGGTGAATTGTCCGTTGATGAAATTAGAAATCTCAAACAGCTACGTTATCAATCCCTAACTCACTCCAAAACGTCCGTCGATTATTGCCCTACAATCCTAGCCCCGCACATGGATTGGAACTAAAACTATATGAATATGCACTTTTCACGACGATTACGTCCGCGTATTGGCTGCAACGTTCACATCAACTACCTATAGATTGGCTATTACCTACATCTAATAGGTATGAACAAGCTCAAGTGCAAAACAACCCCTCATAGGAAAGTAAACAAACAATTATCAAACCTAATCTTCATGCATCATTGTTCAAATCAACATCCAAATTGAACTAGAGCAACATACCTCTCAATTGTAACAATACAAAGCTGAAATCAAATACATCCTTTACAATTGATAAGTAGAAAATGAAATCTTCCCCAATTGGATTTGCTAGGTCTTGATCTACCCCCTTGGATCTTCAATTCTCCTCCTAGAATTGATGATTTAGCTCCTTGATAGGTTTTGGAAGATATGGAAATGGAATCGTAGAGAGAATTTAGGAGGTGGTTATTTAAAATTATGAAAATTTATGAATTCGTTGTCAAAATAACTGTTTTTCCCCCTTTTATAATGAGCAAACAGGGCCTCGGATCGCCCGGGCCAAAGTTGGCTCACCCGGGTGAGCACAGAACTGAAAACACCAAAGTCCCGCTTTAGCTCGGCCGAGCTAAGGGTGGCTCGACCGAGCCACCTCTCTGAAGGGCTTGGCTCGACCGAGCCAAGTTGGCTCGGCCGAGCGGAGTCTCTGAAATGCCCCCTGCACCGTTTCTGCACCGCTCGGTCGATCCTGCTTCCTTTTGACTCTTAGCTCGGGCGATTTTCATCCAAAACTCATCCAAAAGTGTTGTTTTATGCCCAAAACCTATCCTACACCATACGAAACACCAAAAACATGAAAACACAACAAAAACAAGCAGATTGCATATGATATGGGAGTAAAATGGACACAAACATGCACGCGCACTGATAAGCTCATATTTATACTCACTTATCTATATTTTTCTCCATTGTTTCAAGTGTTTTACATTATGTTTTTATTTATTTTTGTGCATGAGTCTACTTTAGAGGGTGTTATGCCTTTGATGGGTGAATTTTGCAGGTTTTAGGCCAAATTCATTGGAAACCCGTACCGAAAGCAGGTGATGTTCAAAGGAACAGTCACGACTTCTTGCACAGATGGAATCTGAGCTAATGAAGCACATGGATGGAAAGATCTTTGAATTAGCTTTCCAACTCAACTGGAATCGGGTCAATCGGAGTTCGGGAGACGAAGTTATGGCCAAAACCGTGAGACTGCGAAGGCAGATGCATCTGTGTCAAGAGACAGAATTTCTGTCGACCGACAGGATTCCTGTCGATCGAAATTTTTCCTGTCGATCGAAACAGAGGCCAAAATTTCAGAAACGTCACAAATTCAGCCCGGATTTTGATCTTGAAGGTTGTGTCGATCGAAATTCCCCCTGTCGATCGACACAGATGTCCAAGAAGGCTGTTTTTGGCCTGTTTTGGCAGTTTTTGCTATTTTGACCCAATACTCAAATTAGATCTTTTTCCCCCTCTATAAATAAGAACTCTTAGGCACGAATTACATACATCTTTTATGCATTATTACACTTAGAATAATTGAGCTTTGGAGTTTTTTACAAGACATTCAAGGTTTCTATTTTATTGTAAGTCATTTAATAATATGTTTGCTTTATTTCTAGTCATGTTTTGTGGCTAGAACCCTAAACAGGTTCTAGGGTTATGATTTCTTTTGTGATGCATGTTTAATTGATATCAACTCATATAGCATGGATTAATTCTCTGATTTAATTTAATAATCTAGATTAAAAGAAGGACCGAGAGGTGAATTGAGATCTAGGTTTATAGTTAATAATTGATGGATCGAGAGATGAAAATTGTTAACAGGAAGAGAGAATTAATTGTGTTTGTTTTCTGTCTCAAAAGGAAGAAACTTGCATAGGAATTAATTAGATAATTATGAGATTGATTAATTTGGTGTTCTTAGACCGAGAGGAGATAGTCACTAATTAATAATCTAGGATTTAATTGCCTGACCAAGGAATTTAATCCACTAAAATCTATGTTTTCCCCATTGCTGAGTTGATTGATATTTGCATGTTGATGATTAGATTATCTGCCCTAGGATCTGTGCTTTTCTTTATTGTTTTCAAAACCCCTTTATTTTCTGCAATTGTTATCTTTAATTTCCAAACAAAACCTCCTTTTCAATTTCCTCAAACATCAATGTTCTAAGAATCACGACTAGTACTTTGGATTTATCGTTGCACATTCCCTGTGGGATCGACCACCCTTGGGTGTAAAAATATTATTTGCTTAACCGCTATTCTGCAGTTATCAAATTGGCGCCGTTGCCGGGGACTTGTCAGATTTATCCAATTATTAGTTTATTTTTAGTTCTGATGGATTGAGGCTGTAATTCTATTCTATTTTTTGTTCTTGTTGGTTTTTTATTATTGTTATTTTTGAAAAAATAAAAATAAAAAAATTGGAGGATTGACCTCTGTGTCGATCGACATGCCTGATGTCGATCAACAGAGCGGTCAGCACGGAGTTACTCTTTCGACTTATGCAGGCAGTCAACATGAAGGCTCTGTGTCGATCGACAGGCCCCCTGTCGATCGACACAGAGTGCTAGCAGCCATAATTCTCCGTCGAAAAAGTCGATGTCTGAGATCGACAGTCAGGTATTGTTCTTCTTCTTGTCTGATTTTCAAACTTTTTCTTACTCTCCGAGTTCGAAATAAGTTTAGGGGGATGTGGACAAGAAGTTGAAATTTTATCCCTTTTCTTTATTTGCTTTCCTGTTTTATTTGCTTTTACTTTCTTTATTTGGTTTGTTTAAGTTTTTGCCAATAAAAAAAAATATAGATATTATGTGAGGAAAACCTTTAAGTAATTGAACCCTCTAGCATTATAGGCAATGTTTGGAATCGATCTTTGATTAGTTGAGTTGATTTCAATTGTGGTTGATTTGCCCATGAATGTAGAATACCGCATGATAGGGTCTAATTGAAACTTACACTTGCATGATGTTTGAGTAGATTGAAATTGACTAAGGAAGAAAATTTGAACCCAAGTGAGTTTTTGAGCCTTTATTTGTTCATGAGAGATTCGCATGTATGTTTTCGTTTCTCTAGAACTTGGTTTTGTTCTGTTTTGAGACTGCATAGTGTGCACAATGATAGAAAATGATCTTAGGCCCTCTTTGTTAGCCAAATTATCCCATACACTGTCCCTTGTAATAAATTTATCCTTAGTAAAGCCCCTTTGAGCCTGTTACTTTTCTTTCTTGTCTATGAGTTAAGAGAAGCATTGTAGTTTTGTCTTGTCTATAAGAAGTACTATAAACAGGTGAACTGTTTCTTGTCTATAAGAGTTGGGTGAAATAAGGGTAGATTGATGTTTATTTTTCAAAAAGTAACCTTTGAGTCCTTGGATTCCTTCTTGTCTATTAGTTGAGGTGAAACAAAAATTATAAGAGGATAAGAAATATTTGATTGGCGAGCAAAAGAAGGTTGGGCTCTAGAAAAAAAAAAGAAAAAAAAAGTTGTGTCCTTATAAGCTCAAATCATTAAATAGGTCATTTCACGCACATATCACACACAACATTGCATGCATGAGGCTACCCATTGCAGAAGCATATGACACAAGACTCATTTGATCTTTCGCCTTTTGTGTCACTGTAAATTGTCCTTTAGAAAGATGGACACCATGTCTAAAAGGTAGTGAACCTCTCATAGCGAGTTGCATGTTGAGCCGAGCTATTACAGAGTTCACATAGGATGCCTGGGATATGCTTATCATCCTTCTCTTACGATCCCGTAAGACTTGATCCCAAGAATGTACCAACTTCTCCCAAATCCTTCATTTGGAACTATTCGGACAACCATATTTTAATGTCTGACGATATACCCACATAGTTTCCAAATAGGAGAATATCATCTACATATAGTGCAAGGAAAAACACGCTCCCACTAACGCAAAGTAGGTATAGGCAACTCTCGTCTCCAACTGTGAAAATCCATAGGATTTGATCACATTGTTGAAACGTAAGTTCCACGACCATAAAGCTTGCTTAAGTCCATACAAAGACTTCTTGATCTTCCACATAAGATACTTTTTACCTTTGTGCACATAACCCTCGGGTTGCTGCATATAGATGTCCCGATCTTTTTCTAGGTAACCGTTTAGAAAAGCAGTTTTAACATCCATTTGCCAAATCTCGAGGTCCATATGTGCTTCTATGGCAAGAAGCATCAGGATGGATTTGAGAATTGGCTACTTGTGAAAGTGTTTCATCATATGTAATGCCCTCTTTCTAACTATAACCCTTTGCCACCAACCTGGCTTAAAAAACTAAGACTTCTCCATATTTTCCCTTCTTTCTCTTATATACTTACTTGCACCCTATGGCTCGAGTGTCATTAGGCAGCACAGATTTCTTGTATACATCCATAGCCGTTATGGGTTCTATTTTCAAATCCATGGTGATGTGCTATTTTTTCGCATCCTTGTCATTCACTGCCTCGGTGAACGTCAGACAGTCAAAGTCATCTTGTCCATCTTTTGAGCCGACGTCCAAAGAGTCACCCACGAACATATACCTACTAGGTTGGAAGATGACTCTCCCACTTCAACGAAGCTTGGGCGATGCGTCAACAGTCGGTACAGTAACTTGTGGTTACGCACATTGTACTAGAAAACATGGTTGTACCGTACCTCCTGAAGGTACATCCAAATTTTCACGCGGCCTTTCCCTAAGAAGTGCATCATTATCTTCAATTTCTTGAAGGATCACATTACTTCTTGACTTGTGGTTACATACATACTCATCTTCGAAGAATGTAGCATTGGTGCTAACACCGTTAACTCTTAAGACAGTAAAACTAACCACTTTTCATTTGCCGAGGATACCCTATAAATGACATCACTTTTGACCTAGTTTCTAACTTATCAAATTCCTTGCTTAGCACATGTGTTGGAGAAGCCCAAACTCTGAACTTGCTCAAACTAGGTTTGCGTCCAAGAAAGAGTTCATTGGGTGTCTTAAGAATTGATTTAGAAGGTACCAGGCTCAAAATATACGCCGATGTTTCCAATGCGTATCCCCAAAATGAAATGGGTGGATACTGTAAGGCAGAGGTAGAGAATTGATTTTTCGGACCTTCTTCTTCGAGCTCCCAGGGGGACATCTGGGTGTGTGAGTGGGTGTGTGTGTTTAAGATTAATGTACACTTATTTAAAAAAAAAAGTAGTTGTCAATAAAAGTGACGAAGTACACATAACCTCCACGAGCCTGCGTGGACATGGGTCCACACAAGTCAGAATGGATCAGTTCCAACATATCTTCTGCTCGAGCTTGACTAGCCTTAAAAGTCCTAGATAACATCTTTCCCTCGATGCAGTATTCACAGACTTGATAAGGTACAGGTCAGATTGAGTCCAAAGTACCATCATCCACATGTCGTTGAATCTGCTTCAAGTTGATGAGTACAAGTCTCAAGTGCCAGAGATATGTAAGATCCGCATTAAAAGGAGAAAACTTTCTCTTTCTAGAATTCTTGATATCAGATTAATTGCATGTGACATTAACAGAAGATTTATGATAACAGATAATGACATGAAGAGAGTTCATCACTATTCTACAACAAATAACCACGTTATTACCAATGATAGAAACACCACCATAAAAAATAACTGAATATACATCTCGATAAAGTTTGGAAACTGAAATAACGTTCTGCTGAAAAATTCAGCACATATAAAACATTTATCAAAGTCAAGACAGAATCATCAAAATACAAGGTGAAATCTCCAATGGTTGCTGCACTGACACGCGCCGCATTCCCCATTGAGATGGTAACTTCTGCATAGTGTAAAAATATGATCAGTAGCTACAGTATCCACTATCCACGAATGGGTAGAAATAGATGCTAAATATGTTTTCATTTCAAATGCAAATGATGTACCTTATCCTTTGAATAAATCACCTTTCCGCATCCAGCGCACCTCTTCTTCCTTGGAATGACCTTCATTCTCTTCTTCCTCATTGACTTGCTTTCACTACCTGCCATCGTGAGCTTGCTTTCAGCGCCATCATCTCCTACCTTATAGGTAGGTGAACAGGCACTGTAAACTATCAAAGCAAGTATATGTGTAAGCATGAAAGACTGCTCCAAGTAACTCATGCAGAGCATACTCTCCCTTCCTAGTAGCAATCTTCTTAAAGTCACAGAATGATTCAAGAAGAGAATTTATGATTATATCAATCTTGGCCTTAGCATCAACATCAACCTTGCCTCATAAACCGTCTCATGGTGTCAATCATGAACATTACGTGTGATGTCACCGAACTCCCATCAGCCATTTTCTTGCAAACAAGATCATGAACAAGATTATAGCTGACAGTTCGTTCCACCTCCCCATAAGCTGTCAACGCTATTGAAATTCTCATACTTGTGCCTCAAATCTCTAGACAATCTTGTCGTGATAAGCCCATAGGAAAAATCTTTGACTTGCTCCTATTTATCATAGAACTCAAGCTTAAGATCAGAAACCTCATCATAGCAAGGGATAAGTGGATCCTTAGAAAGAACATACACTTCATTTCTTCGATAGAGAATGTGTTTAATACAAAAACTCTATTCCGGAAAATTAGGACCAGTTAAGGGGTTGAGAGCAAGAATATGATCAACAATTGACATAGACATATCTGAAACAAATAAAAGATTAAATAAGAACATACATGTAGAACATTCAAGATAAAATGCATTTTTACCTTTTGATAAACCAATACATTTTTTCCACTAATAGCCCAAGGAATCCCACCGCAAGCTACACTTGTACACATTTACGATGTGACCCTCAACCAGACTACCAGGCCTACCTCAACGAGTTCAACCCAATTCTTTAATTTCATACCATGTTAGGAATCCTTAGACAGATAAAATTAATAATGAGTGAAAGACTTAGACCAAGTCATCTACCGAGAACAGGGACGCAACAACTGTATTATATCCTCAGATGCTTCTAAGCAACTAACCACAAATCTAACTCTAGCTACAAGAGATCTATTTGGCATGCATACTAGACCCATACCGCATGACTCTCATAACATTCGTTATCTTTAATTTAAATCATCCTAGAATACAAGTGAGAAATACAAGTACTCAAGCTAAACTTGTAGACGTTTACGCACAAGCGCTCCCATTATTCACATGATTTAAATTGTTTGTTTAGAAATCCCAACTATTCCATCCCATGAACCATCAAGAATTAGCAAGCTACACTCCTACACGTTTACTAAGACAAGAAGCCCACTTACAGTCTAGGGTCACTTTGTATAGGTTTGTTGATTTTAATTAAAAGATCTTGCTTAGTATTTTTAATTCAAAACATTTTGATTGTGCACATATAATTTTCATGTCATTATATTTTACCAGATTTTTGCGTGCAATAAACATGTTCCAAAAATCCATAGTATAATTCACCTCATGAATATAAACACATAAGCATGTTATAAAAGTAGTAAATAAGAAAGTGGTAAAACATGTTTTCCTATTATCTACAACATGCTTACAACGCAATTAATAAATCACACATCACACAAGAACAATTAAAACAAACATAAATGTCCTCGTAGAGCCAAAACCATAATAAGACCTATTCTATTACAAATTGAGTAAAATACAAGTCTTCTGGGCCTTCAAGTCTCAAAACTGAATCACGTTAGGCTGTAAGATTTTTTATTTGCAAATTGGGCCCAACAACCAAATTGTAAACCCTAGGGTTTGCAACACAGTGTCACCAGACACCAACCACGAACCAAGACCGTCGACCGTCGATCGCCAACTGTCATTGTCACCGGTGTCAATCAATGCAGTCGGTGTCAACCAATGTGGCTGCCTACATCAAGTGACGCATGGTGTGTCGATCGACGCAGGTTGTGCAGGCTTATGCAATGCACGCAGCGGCGTGCTCGCTGGCCGTCGTCGCTGACAGCTGATGCGCTGTTCACCCACGCCCTACCGTCATGCCGCCCACAACGCCATCCACCAAGCACGACAACATGGGTGCTGTCAAGGATTCATAACGATGTTGTGCGGTGCAAAAACCCTAATTAGGGTTTGCACTGCCAGCCGCCATTGTCGCCTCCCACTACGCGAGCTTGTGCGTGCCACCTCCGCAGCTGCCCGTCTGCGGCTGCCGTTGACCCCATGCAATGTCACCGCGCCCGCACCTGTGCACGTTGTTGCCCAGATTGTTGCAGCCCACCACTTTGGCCACCCGCCATTGCTGTTGCGCGCTTGCTGGATGCGCGAACCACCACCAGCACGGCTACTACAGTGCACACCTCCGGGTTGTTCTTCGTGTTCTCCAATCCCAAAAACATATTACAGATTTTAAAAATAGATCTAATCTATTATTATTTGAGTTTTCTATCAAATCTAATCACGGAATTTCTCACGATTTTACAAAATAATCCAATCCAAACACAAATAAACCACTGCGGATTGAATTCACGGGTTGCCACGAGGAACACAAAAAAACCATTCACAGTAATAAAATAATTCGTACATGCATAAATCGAAAAATTATTTTTCCAATAGAGCCATGAAACAAATTCGGGCTCTGATACCAATTGTATGGTTTGATGTTGTGTACCGAATAACAAATCCATAAACACGAACCATTCATGGATGTTGAAATAATTTCCATTCGTTTGAAAATCCCATGCATGCTCCTATGAATTTTATTGCAATGGTTTTATGGTTACCTTTTGAATCTGTAGTGTATCTATCTGAACTGCATTGAATCCGAATCCGATTCCACCACACGAATAATTTAAATCTGCGGAAAGAGAATTAAATATCTTGCAATTTAGTTCAATATTCAAATTGAAAGAAATAATAAAATCATGGGTTCTCCAGATTACGTCTTCATATTTGTATCCCTTTGCTTTTCCAATCTCACTATTGGTGAGGATTCCACGAGATTGCACTGCATCGAACAGTGTAAAAACTTCGCTTCCCACGAATGCAGTTTGTGCTGCCCCTAGCCTGAGACTCTAGAATTTTTTTGTTTTCAACTTAGGGTTAAAACCCTAATGGACTCCTTTATGAAATTATATTGGGCCAGGCCTACTACCTGATTCAAATAATAAAGTGGGCTATGAATTAGTTAATTCTCATGTCCACAACCCAAAAAATTGTTAATTAATTTGTATTAATTCATTCCACCAGAGAATTAATATTGACCTACCCCTTTATTATCATGTTATGAGAATGGGTTGCATCGACTTGGTTAATCCCCATATTTAAGGTTACTGGACATTAATTAATTAATTAGAGCTTCTGACATGCCTCACATAATTAATTAATATATTATTATCCAGAGTAGTATCACTCAAACATTATCATGTCTACTTGAACTTAATCAACATGCACGACTTCAACATGATGAACCTTATTGAGCTCCTCAGGGAATGTCCTCATCCTAATACTCGGATATGGTAATCTAACTCCAGTCATCAGAATGTTCTATACAAATTGTTGTTAATCAAGATGCGGATATATGAGCACGTTAATCAAGCTCTCCACCATGAAAAGTCAAAATGACATATAACCGTGCATACTTTTGAACCTTCATTAGAATTCAGACTAAAAAAAATAACGAGACTTTGTTTCTTCTTAGGTCAGACAGAAGAACACATCTCACTGTGGTCCTATCAATACGCAACTGCACATACCAGCTTATCTATTGATCAAGACCAATTACTTCTTTCCGACTATGCTGCAGCCTACACCAACAAATTAATCATCAACATTGTCTAGGTTGTGATAACAATGTTTATATCTCGCTAGGTGAAATGATCCATACAGTCTTCTATGACTTCCTACACGTTGTATATCTTCATATCGACGAGACAAGAGGATTCCATTGTTCTCGCAAGTATGTTTGTTTACAGATATGAGATAAGTCAAATATATACACACTGCAATAAATGATTTTATTATACAAAACCTAAAAAAATGATTAGGCTCAGGCCTCAAGTAGGTGTTCTTCCTACTTGGTATATACCTCCTCTCATACTTAGTATGAGATTTGGGTCTTTACTTATAGACACAACGAAGTTGATTCTTTGTCGTCCTTGTAAATGAAACATGTTGCTTCTACAAACTGGTTGATGAAATTGGTTTCCTTGCAGCTACTTAACCAGTTTCTTAGGCTAAACTGGTTTTTTCCTAGTTTGCTGGGTGGCCAGTTTGGGCTTGTTGGTAAAACAACATTTAGCCTTTCCAGTGTGAGCTAGGACGTTGTTGGCTATCCCCTTCCCATTGAACCTACACTAATCACTAGAATTTCTCTTATAAAGCAAATTTTATATTTCCAGTGCTAGATGAAGAATTGCTCGAATTATTTTCAACAAAACCTAGACCTGTTTTATGTGATGGGTCTCTTTGAGCCATAAGTACATCATCTCATTCTCTTGAGCTTTTTTCTAAATGAGCACATACATCATTCCTCTCAAGGTTTCTCCCTTTTAAAACTTCACACTCCTTTCTTAGATGTTTAAAATCATTTAAAAGGTTGGAGTGTTCTATTCTAAGTTTAGTTAGTTCCTCGCTGGAAGACCAAGATTCTTCAATCTCATTGGTCAAAATTAAGACTTAGACTTTCAGCGAAAAATTTTCACTGGCTAAAATATTTTTGAGCTCATAAAATTTTAAAAATTCCTTTAAGAGAAGATCGAGGAAAATACGATTCAGAATCCTCTTATATGCATGCAGAATGAATAAAAAGGGGTAAGTAGTTTGTTGCCTCATCACTAGTTGCGGCAAGTCCTTGCTCGGATTCTGTTGCATCATCATTCCCCTCTCCAATTACTGCAATGAACATGAGCAACGCCTTTTCCTCTGACCCTTCATTCAATGAGAAATATCCATCATTGTTGTCGGGTATGTCATGAACCTTCGTCTTTGACAGCATCGCCTTGGTTACGGCTCTTGATGCTCATTGCTCGAAAATCTTCTTGGGTCTTTCTCTCTCCTCCTTGTCCACTGGCGGACATTCGAATTTGAGGAGATTAGAAGAGTTTCACTCAAAGTAGGATCTTGGGGTCCTCTTGATGAGTCTTTTATCCTCGAGCTGAAGAGTCTATGTCTTGCCCTTTGCTTTCTCCAGGAGCTTGTTAAGTCTCCTCATCTGTTCTTCAAGCTCTTCGACAAAGCTCTTTTTTTCATGTAAGAGGTTGAGGTTGTAGGTGCCTCCTTCATCGAACTTGATTGACCTGCAAATCTGTCAGTATGTAATGGTTTCTTTGGCTTCCATTTGATGTCCTTGATGAAATAAGCGGCATCTTTGGCATTCTTGTTTGGCGAGTTGGCAACACAAACGACTTCATTTTTGTTGACCATTTGAATATCTCATTCATGTGCCTGGAGTTGAGCAAACAATTCTTTTGTAGATATATTTGAAAGATCTTTCTCCTTCAAACTGGTTGTCTTGATGAACCAGTTCATGTTCAGCATCTTGGATAGAATCTTAGCATTAAGATCTACTATTGAGTATACTTTGTCCAACGGCTTAATCTCGCTCATGATTGTGTTGAATTTGGCTTCTATAGCTTTAACGTTTTCTCCGGGAAGCATCTGGAAGGATTCGTATTTGTCAACACAAACATGAAGCTTATTCTGCTTCATCTGCTCGTTCTCTTGGCACAAACTGCTAAGGTAGTCCCAGATTTTCTTAGCATTGTTGAATGACATCACTTCTTCAATGCTTTTGGAACTTCAGATAGGATCAGCTCGTGAGCTATGGTATCCAACTGTGCACGCCTTTTCTCCTCTGACATCCACTCATCGTATGGCTTCTCAACCATGTCTGGTATGTCTTCTTTACCTAGATGAATGTTGGCCTTAAAGATCCTGATAGTTCCACGCTCGATAACTTCAACCATTTTTGTGTGAATACTTTTGAGCACTATGGTAGACCTCTTCTTCCATATTGTGAATTTTCCTGCCGAGTATGGTGGAAGCTTTGCGTTGTTAATCTTGGAAGTATAAACCTACTCGCTAAGACAAAAGAGTGCAAGGAAATATGGATTAGGTTTTAAGCGACTAAAAATAGCTTGTCTGTAAAGGCTAACCGCTCTGATACCACTAGTTTGTCCCGAGATCAGAGTCTTGTAAATGCAGTGGAAATCTTACTCGAAAACTTGCACTCACAAACTGGTTGTTACTCACCAGTTTGTGTCTCTGAAAACTTAAGATTATCGATTTTGAAATTCAGCTAAGGTTTCAAGAATACTTCAACACTTAGATTGTGTTGAGTTTTAAATCCTTTAGATTGTGTTGAGTTTTAAATCCTTACGAGAAAGTAAATAAAGCAGTAAATGCACAAGGATTTATAGAGGTTCGGATACAAAATCCCTACGTTCTCTCTTCAGATCTTTAGTCTAGAATACACTAGGTTTTGGAACACAAGGGTTCTCACGATCTATCTCAGGTTGATGAATGCTAGTGTCCACCAGTCCGTTTGCTCAATCGGCCAGGCTGTTGGTTCCCCCGCCTCGCAGATTCAAAGTGAGGGCACACCACACTGCCTCCATCTCTGGAACTTGGGAACTTTAAAGTTCTTCCTGAACCGTTGATCCTGTCGCTAGATGCTCGTGAGAATCACAGCTTGGAGAAAAGTTGTGTTCTTACTTAGAGAGTAAGAACACCGAAGAAATAACTTTTGCTTAGATAGAAACAAGTCTCATGTCCAAGATGGCTTAGGGTAAGATATGAAATAACATCAAACGTATGAAGGCTTTGAGCACTTTTGAATGTTTGGTTAGCGTAAAGTAGATTTTTAAATCGTTAGAGCATCTAAAAATTCTTATTCTGGGTACACTTCGTCTATTATAGACGAAGTGTGAGAAGTTTAAATTTGCAGCCATTGAGAGATACTTTGGATGAAGTCCAATCAGCACCTCTATTCTACAAAGGACAAGTAGCTTTTGAAGAAAGTCTGCACCTGCTCCTACTTTTCTGTCACAAGATATTGACGTTGTATGACATGTTAATATGGTTCCTCTTATCAGTTCGAGGAATCAAAATTGGTTCAAACACCAGGATCTTCAGACTTTGAGTAATCTCCATTCTTAAAATATGGCCTTTAATAGGATTCATTTTGACTTGTTCTCTTTGTCTTTGTGCGCAAGAGTAATAAGCGAGAGTGAAACTTGCCAGTTTCATGCTAGTGACGTCAAGCAGTTTTCTTCATGCGAATTCTCCAAACTGGTACTAAGGATTGTAGTCAGTTTCTTCTATCACCTTGCTAGTCCAAACTGGAGGATTTCCAGTTTGTCTTGATCGGCTCTATTATAACTTAATTAGTATCCTATACAGGACTTTACATGTTTTGCACACACTAGTGCTAATCTAGAGACACTCTAAATTGGTGGTTTCTATACATTGTTTGACACATAAAAAATATCAATAAGTAGGAATACTTCCTAACACATTTCTTCAATTCTGAATCTAAAACCCTCATCCACTAGATTGAATTAGGTTTTTGAAGCTTTAATTAGAATTTTAAATATTTTTTTTAGTTAGCAATTACTTTATTTACAATTTTACAAAGGATTATTCTAAATGCAGCCAATTTTTTTCCTTATAGCCTCTCTTTAAAATAAAATAAAACTAGTATTTGAAAATACTACTATAGCCTCATTCCCAATTTAAATCCCTAATTAAAACTAAAAATAATTTCTTTTAGCATAGCCCCGTCACTCCATTCCAAGATTTTTCGTAACTTCATCTACTTCACCACCTGCTCACGCCACATGAGCAGACCTTTACTCGTTGTTGATCACCTTATCTAGTGATATGTATAAAGGCGTTTCTAACATATCACAGTTGATAACAACGTCAAATCATTTTTACAAACAAAAAATCACCAGTTTTTACTCTTCAATCGGAAACAACGTACTATTTTGAAGCTTGATTTCACAATTGCTATAGCCAGTCTTATGAATACTGTGAAGCCCTTTGGACATATCATTAGATTATATTGCCGAACTTGGGAGTTTCACAATCTTCTATCGCATGAAAAATTGAGGTTACAGGATAAAGAATTGCAGAAGCATACTTCTAACGCACATCATACAACTTCTACCCATTATCACCACTAAAAAAAAAGGTTTATAATGGAGTCAAAAGTTGTCAATATAAATATGAATTTTTTCACTATAGCATCTTAGTGACAATATTGTGTGTCGTCACAATATCGTGGCTACTGAATAGTGGCTAAAAGGTTTAGCCACGAAGTACGATAGTTGTCACTATTGCTCTATTTTATTGTGACACCAAGTTTCATCACTAATTCATTAATAATTAGTTACAAACTATAATCGTCGCTAAATTATCATGATATAGTGTTGGAAAATCTGTCGAAGGTTTCCTTTCCCAGTAGCTTACTTGTTTAGATTATAGTTTTGGTGGA
>JAPKLW010000167.1:320208-391743 GCA_026898455.1 Plectranthus barbatus
GCAGCTCCTGTGCTCACCAGCACTCGAGTTATTACGGGCATTCTGCCGTAGAGACCGTTACGTTCTTGGGAGAACTAAAACACCCAGCTTGCTGTGGAGGTTGAAGTGACGTGCTCGCACTCCATCAGCTGTGAAGAGTTGAAGAAGGATTCAGGACCGGGAGCGGTTGATCTAGTGAACTGGTGGACGAGGCATTCACCAGCTAGAGATAGATCGTAGGACACCTGTACCTGATTACTCTTAGTGGAATTTCCAGTGCTTCGACTGGAGAGTGGACGTAGATCGATTGATCGAACCACTATAAAAATCCTTTGTTATTTATCAGCTTTCTGCATTTCATTCATATTTTAAACCCAGCACTCAAGTGCTGGAGTATATCCTGAAACTGATAAATAACTGTTCAAACAAGGCTAAAATATTCTAAGTATTAAATCACCAGCTGACCAGTTGTCAACTGCATACTTAGTAACCTGACCAGTTGCCAGTTGTCAGCTGAGTGTAAGTAACGTGCAAGAAAACAATTAACTTTATTTCCGCTGCGTATCGTAACGTATATACTCTGAAAAACCGGGACCAACATATAGCCACACAGATATGTTGTCACTAGATAAACATGTTTTAGCCACTAAACTAATTATCACAAAAACTTTATTATTTAGTAGCATAATTTGTCGTCACGAAAATATCGTGCTATAGTCATACACATGTGTTGTCACTAAATAAACATATTTTAGCCACAATACTAGTGGTCACTAAATAAACATGTTTTAGCCACAACACTAATTATCACAAAAACATAAAATTTAGTAAGTGTAATTTACTGTCACTAAAACACCTAGCCCGTTAACCAAATCATCTGAACCCAGCTACACTGCACAGTCCGCACCTAACTGTTGGCCTAGCTACCACCAAGCCACGACCAATGCACTAAGCCCTCTACCAACCGCAATGCACGAAACACACCTAGCCCGCCACCACCAAGCCACAGCCTTAAGCCATCGACCAACCGCAACTAGCCTGCCACCACGAGCCGCAACCAAATGCACTGCACCAAGAGTAATCCAGACCATCAAGTTGTCACCGCACCATCCTACCAATAATCAGGACCCTGCACATAATTATAGGAAAAAATTAATATTTTATGCTTCCATTAGGATTCGAACCATTTACCTCTTAGTTCAATCCTTTGTGCACACCAATACTTACCGTTGTAGAAATATATAATCTCAAGCTAATCTTATAGGTTTTCTAATGCATATACTTTTTGCCAATAGAAAAATGATCAACAGAGACAAGGAAAATAATTGAATAAAGACAGGCGATGCTTTGTTTGAATGAAGCCTAAACTTTAAGAAAGGAGATCTTAAAGTTTGCATATCCTCAAACGTCTGTTTGTCTAAGGAATCAACTAGTAAGAATTTCTCAAAATGGTTCAGATCCGTTCTGAAAAAACTTGCAAGTAAATCTATTAATGTCAGTTAAGGACACAGACTTTCTATAAAAAAAAGACATTCGATAGAACGGATCCTTGATGTCTCTAATTGGCTACTATTTTGAATCTTCTCAAGACTTCGCCTATAAATAACGAAGTGTTCCATATGAGAAAATTATCTGACTCACGAACAATCTGAGAGCAACAAAACTCTGAGCAATACAAAGCTTTCAACACTTTTTAGCTGATTAACCAGCTTTTATGTGTCATTCTTGGACATGAGACTCTTAGCACTTCTGCTAGACTTATTCAGTCTGGTCTTCTTACTTTCCAAGTAAGAAACCAACTCTCAGTCACTACATCTCCTGTAGTTGACTCTCACGAGTGTTTACACCGCAACCGGTATGTTCTAAGAAAAACTCAAACTCTCACTGACTAGTTGGAGGAAGCGAGATGTGTCTCTCTCTCCAGATCTATAGAATTAGCGGCAATAAAAGGACTAGGTGAGTGAGCTTGAAGGTGGCAGACAAAGATCTCTACCAGCAAGGCGATAGATCGTGTGCTACATCTTGTAACCAATACTTAGTGATTTCCAGACTTGTGTCTGAAGAGAGGACATAAGACTTTTGGCTTCGAACCTCTATAAATCATTTTGCATTTATTGTTTCCCTGTAGATTTAAAAACCAATACTCTCTAAGTGTTGGAGTATACCTGAAATTTTGCTAAGTCTAATTCTCTCGCTAAACACAAGTTTTCCAAAACCGAAGCTGGTAACTCGAACAATCAACTTTGAAAGTACAAGCTTGTTAAAAACAATTTCACTGTGCAAAGTTTTACCATTTAGGGTATTTTATAACAATTAATTTTTGTAGCTAATTTTATCCTATATATTACTTATGTTCTGCTAGATTAGTTCTATTTTTTTATTTTCGTCTGTTTCATTATATTAGTCTTATTTCTTAAACTGGAAAGAAAATTATATTAATTCCACTGTTGGTTATAGTGTCCAGTTCAAGTGATTTTAATTACATGGTATGGAGGGAGTATCACTTTCGTCACTATATTTCATCTTCAGTCATTAATGTGATTAAATCAGTCTTGACCCATATACATGTTACTTTTCAAATGGCGTTCATAAAGAAATTATTATTTTTTTAAAAAAAATTGTCACATGAATGAACCATTTCATCATAATTTCTTTAACTGTCAGCTCAAGAACAATATTTTTCCAAACCCATTCATTCCTAATATTCCAGATGTCCACTATATTATGCATGAATTCAAAAAAAATAGTGTTAACATACTGAGAGTCTTTCTTTAAAAAATGTCTTCAATAGCGTTAAATGACATTATTTATTCTTAATAAGTACGACATTGTTTTATTTCGTGAGATAAATTTTAAAAAAAATATTTTTTACTTCTGTATGGATATCACATAGAAGTTAACATGTGATTCAGTATCTCTTGAGATATATTCTATAATATCTTATATCTTGTATATTATTCTAGACAATATCTTTTATATCTTTTGTATCTAGCCTAGATTAGATTTGTTTTCTCTCTATATATACATGTATGTAAATCATATTTCATTGAGTGAAATAAAAGATTCAATTCTCTACATGGTATCAGCCAAACCTTGGCAAAACCCTAATTTTTTACTTGAGAATACCGTCTCTTTTCTCCTCCACATTCCCGTCGAGTATTATGGCTGCCGTCGCCGATCCAGGTGAACTGCCCACCCTTCTGTTGTCGACGATGATACACATGGTGACAATCAAACTCACCTCTTCCAACTACTTGCTATGGCATGCACAATTGGAGCCTCTTCTCATCACCCAGAATTTTTTACCTTACCTCGATGGATCGCTTCCTGCCCCGTCGCGCACGATTACTTCAGCCGCCGGCCTTGTCTCTCCCAATCCAGAATATACCAAGTGGTATTCTCGTGATCAACTTATCAAGTTGTTTCTCGTCTCCACCCTCACGGAAGAATCTATGGCTATCATAATTGGTTGTTCAACCTCTCGCGATGCATGGACTTCACTCTCTCGCGCGTTTAGCCATCGTTCGAAGGCTCGTGAGTTAAGTTTAAAGGATGATTTGCTGTCTATGAAGGAAGGAGACCTTCCTGTTGCAGATTTCGGCCGACGCTTCAAGAGTTTATGTGATGAACTATCTGCCATCGGCCGTCCAATAGATTCGTCGGACAAATCATACTGGTTCCTCCGAGGATTAGGGCAAAGTTTTGCAAATTTTACTGCTGCTCAGATGGCACAGGAGCCGCTTCCGGATTTCGACACTCTTCTTGCCAGAGCCCTCAGTCATGAACTCTTCATCAAATCTTCAGATTCTGCCTCCTCCACGTCGAACGTCGCTTTTCATGCTTCCTCCAATTCGCGCAATTCTGGCTCTGGAAAGAATCAGTCGCAAGGTCGTGGAAAATCTAAAGGAGGAAACAAACAGCGTCGAAAGCCCTGGTGTTATTTCTGCCGCCAAACCGATCATGATGCCTTTGACTGCCCAAAACGATTTGAGAAATCGTATGTCCGTGGCTCGTACTCTCCGAATTCGGCTCAACTTGCGGAGGCATTCTCGACAAATTATTTGGTTTCTTCAGATTCTGTTTCCGATTGGTACCTGGATACTGGGGCCACTGCTCATATATCCAATGATGTGTCTACTCTGGAAAATGTCTCAAATTATCCTGGCTCTGATCGTGTTGCAGTTGGTAACGGTGATTGCCTTCGAATTACCCACACGGGTTGTTTGCGTCTTTCGCAAACATTATCTCTAAATAATGTTCTAGTTGTACCTGACATTACGAAGAAATTACTATATGTTTCTCGGCTTACACAGGACTTCCTAGTTAATGTTTTATTCACTGATTTGCAGTTCACAATCCAAGCTCGGGACAACGGACGGATACTTGCAACCGGCGTTCGTAGGCATGGTTTGTACGTCCTGAGGAACCCCGTGTCGGCTCTTACTGCCCTAGCTCAATCCCGACGTCCACACGCCAGCTTTGATGTTTGGTATAACCGACTAGGTCATCCTGCTGCTCGTACTATAAATATCCTTCGACATCAGCTTTCCATTGGTACCTCTAGTCTGTCTTCTAAAATTTGTACTTCTTGTCAGTTAGCAAAGAGCTCTCATCTACCTTTTTCCGTTTCTAAACGTCAGTCTAGTCAAGTTTTAGAACTCATTCACTGTGATCTTTGGGGACCATCCCCCGTCACTTCTACTTTAGGGTTTCGCTACTATGCAATTTTTATAGATGATTTATCTCGTTTTGCTTGGTTTAATCCTATGCGTGCCAAGTCCGATTTCTTTGAAACTTTCACAAATTTTCATGCGTTTGTTGAAAATCAGTTCTCACATAAAATCAAGAAGTTTCAAAGCGATGGTGGCACTGAATTTACAAATTCACGCCTCAAATCTCACCTTCAAAAATTCGGCATCCACCATCTTATCTCATGTCCATACACACCCTCCCAAAACGGTCGAGCTAAAAGAAAACACCGTCATATTACTGAAGTCGGCCTCTCTCTTCTTTTTCATTCAGCTGTCCCACAATCTTATTGGGTCGATGCCTTTAGCACGGCTGTCTTCATCATAAATCGCCTGCCGACCCCATTCTTACAAAATAAATCTCCATATGAACTACTTTTTCATGATAGTCCACCTTATGACGCCTTCCGCACTTTCGGATGCCGCGTATTTCCTTTCCTACGTGACTACAACAAACACAAATTACAACCTAGTAGTATTCCCTGTGTTTTTATCGGTTATAGTCCCCATCATAAAGGTTTCCGCTGCCTAGACCCGAACTCATCTCGTATCTATATTACTCGTCACGCTAGGTTTGATGAATCTCACTTTCCTTTCTCCGGTTCAGCACCAGCTATTCTGCTATCTCAGCTTGAACTCACTTCTTATCTAAATCCCGTGCCCGCGGACCCGAATCTGCCCCCACCATGCAGCCGCACGTCGAGCTCTCAAACCCTAGCTCAAACCCTAGTTCGTGTCCCTTATGCACTTCGGCCGCACCCTCTACTGCTCAAATTCCCGTTCAGCCGCACCCTACTCCTGTTCAGCCACCACTCCAGACCGAACCCATTCCATCTCCACCTGACCGTTCCCCGCCGGCACAACCTCTTGGACGACATCCCATGCAGACGCGTGCCAAAGCGGGTATCTTCAAACCTCGTTATCCTGTTGATATTAACTTGGTTTCCATTTATTCTGTCTTTACAGCTTTATCGGAACCTCGCGGTATCAAGACCGCGCTCTAAGTTCCGGAATGGGTAAATGCTATGAAAGAAAAGATGACAGCTCTTCGTTCCAATCACATTTGGACCCTGGTTCCACGTCCGGAGAATGCAAATGTGGTGGGTTCTAAATGGGTGTATCGCACTAAACTATTGGCTGATGGCTCTGTCGATCGCTACAAAGCACGGCTAGTTGCTCAAGGGTTTAGCCAAGTACCTGGGTTCGATTTCACTCACACGTTCAGTCCAGTAGTTAAGGCATCTACGGTTCGGATTGTATTGTCCCTTGTCGTCATGCGTTCTTGGCCACTGCATCAACTTGATGTCAAGAATGCCTTCCTAAATGGGGTTCTGTCCACTCCGGTCTTCATGGAGCAACCTCCGGGTTTTGTCGACAAACATCATCCTTCGCATGTCTGCAAGCTTCAGAAAGCGATATATGGTCTTCGTCAAGCCCCTCTGGCTTGGTACCAGAGATATCGATTACCATTTTGTTCGAGAGTTGGTTAGCTCAAATAAATTGAAGACGAAGTTTATTCCATCGGAGGATCAAATCGCCGACATATTCACTAAGATTCTCTCTCGGCCACTGTTCGAATATTTTTGTTCCAAGCTTCGGCTGCATTCGCCTTCGCTTGAGGGGGGGTCTTGAGATATATTCTATAATATCTTATATCTTGTATATTATTCTAGACAATATCTTTTATATCTTTTGTATCTAGCCTAGATTAGATTTGTTTTCTCTCTATATATACATGTATGTAAATCATATTTCATTGAGTGAAAAAAAAGATTCAATTCTCTACAGTATCGATTTAACCATCTTATCGATTGGAGATGAAATTAATTAACAAAATTGAAATATCAGTTAAAATACCCTAACAAGAATTAGTTGGGAAAAGTCCTCTAAAAAATAAAATCTTCGGAGCGATGACTACATCTTATTTACTTTTATCTCTTGTTAAAATGTTATATTTTTCTAAAATCTTATTTCACTAACGCGCCACATGGAAGATAACATACCCATTAGGATTGATTTAAGTTCATCAGCGTTGAAAAAATCTCTATATAGAATGTATAATCTGGTAATAGAAATTAGTTGGGATCAATTTTTTAAAAAATAAAACTTTAAAATAGAATAAGCATATTTAAACATGTGAAGACTGAAGAGATAGTTATAGCCTTCGATGGGGTTTTAGGTCATATATTATGTTGTGAGCTAATTATATTAATGTTACCGGTGGCGGCCCTGAGGCCGTGCGAGAGGTGCGTCGCACCGGGGCTTCCGAATTAAGGGGCATCATTTTTATAAAAATTATATCGTAGTAGTAATATTATACTATTTAATTTATCTTGTTAGGGGAACCATTCAAGAAATATATATAAGATAAAATAGCTTAATTAAAAGAATTATCAAACAATTATATTTATTATAATAAAGGTGTTTAGCTCAAAATATATGAAATAAAGTATTAAGATTTATTAAGATATCAAATAATATACTACGATATTTCTAGATATCAATAAAGATATTAAAATTTATATTATTCCTAACGTAACACGGCAATCAAAACTTTGGTATTTGTTCTAAAATACAAAGTGAATGCTTTTTTTCCATTACTTCTCTAATTTTCTTTTTCTTTTTCTTTTTTTTTATTTTTTATTTTTCAGCATCCTACAAATGAATTTTAGCAATAGCAAGTTGATAATTAGTTAGTCCTTATTTTTTCTTAAATAAATATTTTAATTGATGTGAATTATTTTGTGATCAAAATGTCGTCTAATTTTATTTAATCCTATAAGATTTTCTTGATGCATTGATGTTATTTTCTAGATTTTTGCTTTAAACTTATTTTTTTATTTTTTTTAATATTTAGAGAGTGGTTTTAAATTTAAATTTGCTTGATTTTATTATTTTTTACTAATCAAATTAATATTATGTTAATCATTCTTTGAGCTAGTAAACATTTATTTGTTCTAAAAAAAATAAAATATAAGATGAAACATCTCAAAAAGTTTGCTTAAAAAAATGCGAGGAGAATTATTTTTAAATGATAATTATGTCTTTAGTTTATATGATAGTATTTAATTTTTTTTTTTTGTTTGATGTTTATTTAAAAATGAAGTGATAGTTGTGAAGGACTGGAATTTTTGAATAACTTTTGTAATTTTAAATGGGATAAATGATTTTAAATATATTTTATATATTATTAATAATTTTATAAATAATTAAATAGGGGAACCAAATATTTTTTCGCACTGGGCTTCAAAATTTACAGGGCCGACCCTGATTGTTATCCAGCATTTCTGTGTTTGTGTTAATTAAAATATTTAGCGCCGCCAACCCATGATGGTCAATAAATGATAAACTAAGTGTGATGATTAATTAAAAGATGAATCGAAAAATAATTGGTGTGATAATATTGTAAAGAAAGAATGAGGCGTGATAATTAGGATTGCCAATGACCAATCCTAGGTTTGATATATGTGACCCTCTCCCACTTACCACATTTGGCTAAAAAAAAGGATTTTGCCAATATGAAAGAAATAGAGCTCAATGGAAGGGATGCATGCTTTTAGCTTACAAGTTACAGGATTAATTACAAAATGGAAATGGATATGAATTAGTTCGATGCAGATTTTGAACATCGTGAACGTTTAATCATGATTTTATAGAATTGATATATTATTGTCGTAGAGCATTATATACAAAATAAATTATAAAATATCACATGATCGAGCGTCCTCAAGCCTTAGGGTGGTGCCGCCCTAAATTTTAATAATAGCTAAATATGTGATGTTTATATGGGATTTTGTAACTTTTTTTTAGAGAAATTTAATGCTAATCGGATCAACTAAATAATTAATTGGGTATGTTTGTTGACCTTAATTGAATAGCCATAAAACCAAAGCATTAAAGGATTCTTTGATGTTGATTCACTTTATCATCAATAATTCCAAATCCAATTCATTACCCTTGTCTCATTGATAATACTATGTGGAATAAACAATCATCCTTCCCCAAGAACATTATTCTATTTACTAAACAAATCAAAACCACAATTTCTCCACTATTTTATGTCCCCTCACTACATAATATATTCTCTATAAATAGCCATGCAAACTATCATTCTCCATGCAACCTAGGGCTTTTCTTCCTCTTTTTCTACTTAATCTTAATTCCAATGGCTTTCTCAAGATTTGTCTACTCATTCTTCTTCTTCTTTTCTCTAATCTTCTTCTTCTCCACTTCGGCGGCGCGTCTCCCACCGCCTACAACCAATAATGCCGACATGCAACTCTTTCAAAGAAAACTAGGGTTTAATCGGACTGAGTTCGAAGATTATATAAGAAGATCGCTGAAGGGAGTGTACGACAGAGTCGCACCGGGTGGACCGGACCCTCAACATCATTATTCTACACCAACATATGATTGATTATCTCTACCATCATTCTCCATGCATTGTGTTTTTGTTTTTGTTTTTTTCTTGGGAAGTTTATCAGTATTACAATTGCAGTTTTGCAGTTTCGTGGTAGACATTGTCTTGCACAGATCAAATTAATTTGATCTATTTTTCTTGCAGTAATGTATGAATTTGATGCATGGGAGTTTAACAATTATGTTCTAGTTTTCTGTTCATCTTATTATCTTGATATTCTACTTCCTACTATTTAATTATCTCGATATTCTACTTTTTTTTTTTTTTTGATGGAATCTCGATATTCTACTTCTACTATATATTTGTTATTCATAAACCCAGTCATTATACATTAAATACCAAAAATTAAGTAAATACACCTAAAAAGATTCATGCAGATTTTTCTACCTCAATGTTTTCATAGATGCGAATGGGTACAAAAAAAAATGTTAAATCATTATATTTCAAATAATGAAATATAATTCAAAACTCTTATTTTATAAGATATAAAGTTAGATTGAAAGAATTAAAATATACAGTGACTTGTCACCTCATCTCATTTTTTCTTCTCTAATTGAATGGATATTTAATTAATATTATGATTGGATGAGTAGTTTTGTATTTTAATTTATTAATCAAATCCTAATCTTGGATACTCTTTGCAGAATATTCATTGTGGCACTTTACCAGTGATTTGGATCTACATGGGGAGGTTTAAATTAAAATAAAACTTTGATTATTTTATTAGAGGGCATTAAGTCAAAATCCCTTTACCAACTCAACCAGAAATGAACTTAAACTCCATGTTACTCGGATTAATTCAGGTTGAGATTTTTATGGGCTGTAAGATCTTGATTATAACCATAATTTTTGTGTTGGCGTAATTATCGAAACGATCAATTCACGAATCATTTTTTATATTTGATATTTTATAAAAAGAAATATATTATTAAATGCTTTATCTCTCCTTTAATGTTTAAATGTAAAAAAAAAAAAAAGGAAATATACGAAATATTTACTCAATCTGATTAACTCTCACTCAAGCAAAACTCTATACTGCCCTTTAAATCCATGTGTTTGAGATTTGCGAAAAATCATTATACACTAGATATTTATTATTGATATGTTTATAACTGGAAGTTTATTGTAAGAGAAGTGAATGAAAAGTAAATGACAATTGTATTATACTCCTCCGTCCCAATTTATTAGTCTCACCTATCTTTTCGGTCTGTTCTATTTATTAATTTCATTTTTTAAAATGACTGAGTTTTTCACACTCATCAATAAATTATTAACTACACTCACAAACATTGGATATTATGTCATTTTGATTTGGGATTATTAATTTTGAACAGAGGGAGTACTATTATGATAGAATTAGAGTTGATTATAGGTTTTAACTTTTAAGCATGTAATTTGGGAAAGAGTTATCATTTACAATAAATATAAAAATAATAATAATGAAAAGAATCAATACATATTGATTGATAATTTAAAACATTCCAACATTGTAATTTTAGGTCTCAATTTTATTTTTTAAATATTCAATTAATAATTTACTTTTGAGTTGGTCTCCTGAGAAACCGTCTCATCAATTTTTTTATTGTGAGACGGATCTTAATACATCATTTCAATAAGTTAAATACATCATTTTATTTTAAAAAATTACATTATTTGTAACAAAGAAATACATCATTTGCAATAAAGAAATACATCATTTCATTAAATTTGTTTCACAATAAAAATGGTGAGACATCATTTGCAATAAAGAAATATATCATTTTATTAAATTCATTTCACAATAAAAATGATGAGACCGTCTCATATGAGAATTTGTCTTTACTTTTTAGTCAAAATGAAGGGTATTTAAGGTTCAATTTGAAGGATGGAGTCTCGATTAAATCAATAGGTTATAGGTAGGGGTAGGGATGGTTCGGTACGGTATACCGGACATTTTTCTTCATATCTTATATCTTACAGAAATTCACGGTATGAGGAAAACTCATACCGTTACCGTACCAAAATTTTCGGTATACCTTAGTTCGGTATACCGAATTTTCGGTATGATTTCGGTATAAGTCGGTATCGTTTCGGTATGAGATAATTTATATACTATTACTATGACAGATCGAATTCTTGAAATGATTTCAATATGATTTTGGCATGATATAATTTATATATCATTTATCTTATCATTTTTTCAATATATCGTTAACATACCAAAATTTTTTGATATACTTTGATTTTTATGATTTTTCTGTTAATATTTATTTAAGAAATATGTTTATATTAATTATATTGCTAGGTGAAAAGAGAAGATATGATTTCATTCTTAATTTATATAATTTTATTTTTAATTTATTATTTTAAAATAATAATAAAAATAAAAAATATTATTATATTTTTCGGTACGGCATGTGACGGTATACCTTCAATATTAGGATAGTCATACCGTTACCGTACCGAAATTTTCGGTACGATATGATACCTTACCAAAAATTACGGTATACCAAAAATTCGATAATTTAGATATTTTTTCGATACGATATGTCCGGTATTTCGATATTTCGGTATTTTTCCTCATCCCTAGGTAGGGGTGGGAATAGGCCAGGCCAGGCCAGGCTTTGGCCCGGTAGGCCTGGGCCTACCTAAAATTTCATAGGCCTTAATCTGGCTTATTAATCTAAATAGGCTTTAATAAAGGCCAAGGCCTGACCTATTTAGTTATGAAGGCCGAATTTTTGGCCTACTTAAGGCCTATTTCAGCCTGTATAATAATTTTTAATTATTTTTATTTTTATATTATAAATAAATATATAATTTTAAATATTAAATTTATTTTATTATTTAATGTTGATAGGTGTTATTCTTTAGTGAGTCTAGACCATAAAAGTTATAGATATGCTAAATAATTTAATAATTTATTAATATATTATTTTTATTTTGAAGTTTATAATTAGAATATTTAATAATTTAGATATATATTTATGGTTAATATCATATAATGCTTTACGGTCCATCTAATATATAGGTGTAGTTATTAATAAATTTTTAATGCCCAACAAAGTGTTTAATAATTTAACAATCAATTTAGTTTGTTATTTTTTAATTATAAATATTATATTTAATATTAAATAATTAAAATATTAATAATTTATAAAATATATTATTTTAAATAGGCCGGCCTGTTAGGCTTGAAATGCCTAATTTGAAGCCTGGGCCTGAGCCTGTTTATGTATGTAGGCTTTTTAAAAAGCCCAAGCCTAGTCTATTTGTCAAACAGGCCGGGCCAGGCCAGGCCTAAGGCCTCTGTCGGGTAGTCTGGCCTATTCTCACCCCTAGTTATAGGTCGCATGGAGGTCGCTTGGTGGGCCGTACTAAAATATGGTTTGGGCATCGGGTCAGTCCATCCGTTTCCTTCGGCCCAGACAACTCATAGACCCAACAATATATAATTTATTTTATACTTTATTATATAGAGCAAAAATCTATTATAGCAATTTGGTTAAATATACTTTAGTAAATAACAACCCTTATGAAATACTCCAAAAAATAGCAAAAACACCTTTTCATCAACTTTTCTTTCATAAATACCCTTCAATTATTTCTCTTTTATTTATTTCAATTATAATTATTTTTATTTCTAATATTTCCATATCTTTTATTTCTAATATACATTTCTAATTCTAATTTTTAATCTAATTTCTTCTAATTGTTGATGTAATTCTTTAATTTTAGATTCTAATATTTCTATGTCAGAACTAAGTTGTCTAATTTCCTGTATATTTTCTTTATCAACAAGTGTAAATTTTCTTACTAAACAGCTATAAGCAGTATGAGCTTCAATATATTCTTTTCGTAATTTTTGTTGCATCAATTCATCAGTATAAGGAAGATATATGCTCATTTCATCATCTATTTTTATTGATATAAAAGTGGAACTAGGCATTATTTAATTATATTTTATCATTTATTTCTGTAACTACTGTTTTTAATTCTTGTATTTGTTTATTTAGTTGTGTAATTTGATTATCTGAATGTAATGTTTGCCTTTTTAGTGGTTCGGGCCATTTATTTTGGTTTATATTGTTTGTACTAGCTCTTGGTTGTTCTATTTTTAAGATTGGTGTATTATTTTGAATTCTTTGAGATGAGCTTCGTTGAATGAATTTTTGTAGGCTATCATTTTTTCTTATTATAGTACTTGTAGCACTTAATAATTCATCTGTATATATTCTATCTCTATGTTGGAAAATTATACTTAAATTATTGTTAGTTAATGCATAAGATACTTTGTAACTTACAGTAAATGGTATGTCTAAGGATATCATTAAATCTTTTTTAAGAAAATTACATCGGACTCCAATTGCATCACTAAAGGTTTGTGTTTGGAAAGGAATTCCATATTGTAATGCAACATTGAATTTAATGATGTCAAAACCTAGATTGCCATCTATTTCTCCTATAATTTTATCTTTTTCATTCAAAATTCTATTGTCAACAATTTGTAATTGTACGGGTGTGTCTATTGCTGTGAAATAAGTAGACTTTACTATTATTTGTATTATTCCAATATGTATGTATCATAATTTCTTCTGATCTTTTTTAGGTATTTTTCTATTTTTTCTTTTATTTTTTCTTTATTCATTATGTATGCTTGGAATTCAAAATTTGCTTGATTCATATATACTAATGATTCTCCACTCATTAATCCATAGTATACTATATTTTCTCGATTTAGTATGTTTGATATTCTTTTATTAAAAGTTGGAATTTCTATACTTTCTTTGGAGTTAAGTGTTAATTCTCCCCTTTTTCGTACTTTATTTATTATTTTCTTATCGAATATTATATCAGACAAGTATTCTCCAATTGATTCTGCTCTTATTATTTCTTTTATATCTTCTTTATCGTCTTGATCTTGCCTCGAGCTTTCTCCTTTTTCAAAGATATTCATGGTAATTGTTTAATATTTTCTTTATATAAATTTATTCGTGGGATTTTAAATTTTTCTCCTTGTATTTTTAGTATTAATTCTTTACTTTTTATTTTATAATTAAAGTTTTCTAGGAAATCTATGCCTAATATTATTTCCTTTTGTTCTTGTTTAGATCTTCCATCGATTGGTTTTTCTATTTTTACTGAAAGTGTTTTACTAAAAATAATATTAACAGATGTATATTTAGTGTTTCGTACTGGAGTTCCTTCGAGAGTAATATATGTTACTTCTGGATATAAATCATAAATTTCTGTTGCTAGATCTTCACTTATAAAACTTGTACAAGATCCTGTGTCTATTAATGCAACAACTAATTTTTGTTTATACTTGTTAGTATATGATATTGATTATAATTATTATGATCTAACTTAACTTCTATGTTCTTCATATCATTTATTACTCTGTCGGGCCTGCTATATGCTGCCACAGCGATATAGGTTGCCACTTTGACATTTCATGCTTGATATGTTGAACTTTGTAAAAGAGTTTTGTGATTTCATACCTGAAATGTTTCTTCTTCAAGATCTCAAGATCAATTCGGCCAAAGAGCTTCCTTGCTGTAGCCGTTTTCAGATCCTCCAGAGATAAAAAAAACATTTCATATATGAGAAATATATTACATGAGATAGAAAGATAAATATGTTACAATAGAGTGTGTTCTCTCCTAATGAGAGAGCCACCTTATTTATAGGCGACGAAAGGTCTGTCTTTTACATTATTAGGGTACCACTACACATGGAGGGGTACCACTACACACAGTAGAATCTAATAATTTACATAGTAGGAAAGAAACAAAATTACAAAAATAGTGATGTCTTTTCACATCTTTTTCTCTTCTATTGTCTCAAAGTCTGCATCTCCGTCGGTGCTTGGTGTACATATGCTACAGGCATGATCTCCAGGAAATTCTTCTATCAGTCTGATACAAATTTCTTGCTTTATTTCTGGAGTGTAATCGAAATCAATTCCTTGCAAATCTCTTAGGAATTTTTCTATATATTTCTGGCTTTGAATATCTACTTCTTTCTCCCTTGCTTGCATGCTCCATATAATTACTGATTTTGAAATATAATTTGTTCGTGCTCGAATCTTGATTCCTCGTAGTAGTATCAAGACATAATTATTTAAAAATTGTTGTATGATATCTTCATGCTTTGTATCTCCAATAGTTGGGTAGTTTTGATTGCTTACTCCTATCTGGCATAATTGTATGGCTGATTGTCTAACTTGTCCTGCTTGCTCTCCTTCATTGAAGAATAGTGGGTATGTTGCAAACATCTTCAGAAATCCTTCTCTTTGTTTTATCACTCCTGAATGATATTGTTGAATAGCTTTCTTCATGTAGTTTGGGAAGTATCGAAATATATCCATGCTTCTGAAGTAGATTGTACTTATGAGTCCGCTTTGGAACATCATATATGTCTTAATAGGATCTGCTTCTGGTAAAACAATTGCCTTGGGCCCTTGAAATATTTCTTCAATAGGGTATATGCTTGAGAGTTTGTTTGCTATTGTGTAATTAACCAAGAAATTATATTCTTGATCAAAAATTGCTTTGGTTAGTTTTGTTAATTCTTCCCGTTCTTGTTCAGTAGGGATAGAATTTATTGTTAGTGGTTTGTTATTAGGGATTCGCCCTAGACTTGCCATTCTTGATTGAAGTGGTTGTCCTGGCATTGCTGCTTTTGCTGCATAAGTACTTCGGTACTCTGTTAGTGCATTTTTTGCTTCCTGTAAGCTAGGGTATTTTTTGTAGATGATGCCGCTTTGGTTGTTGATGAAGATTGTTGCCTTGCTCCAGTCATCATATATTCCTGTGTTTAAGCCATTGAAAATAACATAGTATGCTTTAGCTCTTTCTTCTTCATCAAATTTTTCTTTGGATCGAGATCCACCAGTTGTCTGTTCTTCTGTCTTTGATTTATCCTTGATTGTTGTTGCTGGAAAATCTTCGGTTGATTTGTCACTGGATGAGTTAAGCATTAATTCTATTGCCTGTGCTTCTTTATCTGCTTGGCTTGCTTCCTTTTGTAATTGTTGTGCTTGCAGACGAAGTTGTTTTGCTTTTTCTAATAATCTTTATCTTTCTGTTTTCAGGATGGATCGTACTCCTTCCATTCTCTTGTTAATGTATCTGCTAGATTGTTTTCTTTGCCTGAAATGTATAAAGATAACAAATCGTATTGTTGAGCTTCAAGGCTCCATCTAAGTAGTCGTCCTTTATTATATGATTCTTTTATCTTGTATTTTGTAAAGTCTTTTGTATAAGAACTGTCCGTTTGATATATAAATTTTATTGGTTGTAAGTCCAATTTGAATTTTCGTAATGCTTTTATGAATGCAAGTGTTTCTTTTTCATGAACTGTATAATTTTTCTCAGCTGGTTTAAATGTTTCCGATGCCCATTTCGTTAATAATATATTCTTAAATTGTTTTTAAAATGTTTTTACTTCAGATGGTTTATTATTTGTGATAAATATTTTGAAATCATTATAAACACCTGGGATTGCTTGAAGGACTGCTCCCCAAGTATCTTGACTAGCGTCAGTATTTAGAATGAGTAAATCGTTTGGTTTTGGTAGATATAATTTTGGAAGGTTTTTACATAATTTTTTTAAAGCTTTTACAGCTTGTGTTGCACTAATTGTCCATTTCCATGGAATCTTTTCTGATATCATTTCTTGTAATAATGCTCGTTCTTTTGAAAGTTGTTTTATAAAACCTTTTTCACCAATGTAGTTTAAACATCCAAGAAATCGTTGTATTTGATTTCTATTTTCTAATTTATCTGGAAATTTATTAATTTTTTCTAATAAATGTTTTTGTGGTTCTATGTATCCCCCTTTTAAAATTTTCATTCCTAGGAATTCTACTTCTTCTAATGCTATTTTTGCTTTTTCTTTACTTAGAATTACTCATTTTTCTTTTAGTTGTAGTAGAATCTTTGCAACTTGATTTAAATGATGTTTTCTTGTTCCTAAAGTAAAAATTATAATATCGTCTATATATGCAAGACTTATAGATTCAAATCCCTTAAGATTATTATCCATAAATCGTTGATAGATACTAGGTGCTTGTTTTAATCCAAATGGCATAACTGTAAATTGATATTGATTTTGTGGTGGACAACTAAATGCTGTTAAAGGTTTAATATCCTTATGTAATCGTAACTGCCAATATCCTGATTTTGCGTCAAGAGTTGTGAACCATTCTGCCTTTTTAATTTTATTAAAAATATAATCTTGCCTAGGTAATTTGTATGCATCTCCTCTAGTGGCTTTATTCATTTCTTTATAGTTTATAACCATTCTTCTTTTTCCCCGTTTAATTTCATTATGATTTTCAACATAAAATGCTGGTGCACTATGTGGACTTATGCTTGGTTCTATAATTCCTTTTTCTAATAATTTTTCTGTTTCTTCTTTAAATTCTGCGACATCTCTTTCTGTATATGGGATTCTATTTGGTACATTTACTTCTTTATTGGGATCTATTAATTCTATCCTAACTTCCATTGTATTTGTATTCTTAATAGGGTCTAAAGGATCTTGACTGCTTATTTCATCGAGGATTCTCAAGACTTTTATTTCAATTTCTTCGTGAATGTACAAAATTAATTGATTTATAAGTTCATGGATAATTTTTCCTTGTAAAAAGGAAAGTGTAGTATATATTTTTGTTGTAACTAGATGTCTACGTTGATTTTCCATCGCTGGACAACGTAATTTTACTCTATCAATTTCTTGAATAAAAGGGTAATATTTTTTAAGAAAATTGTTTCCTAGTATTAATGGTACTCCTGTATCTTGTTTGTATAGGGTGTCTAAAGGGAATTTTCTTCCTTCAATAAGTATTAAAAGATCTTTTGCTCTATCATTTATTTGGATAATTTTATTATTAGCAATTCTTACTTGTATTGGTTTTTCTAGTATCGACCAATGTTTTGCTGGTAACATTCTTTCTTGTGCAAGGCATATAGTTGCTCCAGTATCTATATAAGCAAAAGTATATTTATTAAATAGTTTTACTTTTATAAATGTACTATTATTGCTCATCACTACTTTATGTATAGCTAGAAGTTTCAGATTCAGATTCTATGCTATATGTATCGAAATTCATTTCTTCGCCTTCTTCGTATATGTCTTCTATAGGTTCGAGCCCTAAAGAGTATATTAGTTTTATTTTATTCTCTTTATATAAGTTTTTCTTTGGACATTCATTAGCATAATGACCAAATTCTTGACATTTCCAGCATCTACATGTCTTTTTTTCTTTCGAATTTTTCTTATTTATTGTATTTTTATTATCGTATTTATTGTATTTTCTATACCTCCTCTGATATTTTTGTTTCCATGATTTTTTAAATGTTCTATATTTTTTATATTGAGGATAATATTGTTTTTTATATCTTCTCTTTCTTTCTGGTTTACATCCATATTGATGTGGAATTGTTTCAAGTTGTTTACAACATCGTATATTTATTTTTTCTAAATATTTTTCTTCAGTTTTTCTCATACACAAATCATCTCTATATTCTAATGCATATTTTTCTATTAATCCTAATGTTTCTGTTGTTTTAGTTTTTGTTGGGTTTGTTAATTGTATATTTATATATCGTAACATTGCTGGTGGTAGTTTACTTTTTACTATATCTAATAGACCAGTTCTATATGGTGTTCTATAATAATATTTTCTTATTTGGCAAAAGAAATTTTTTGTAAAACATGGGTCATAGAGAGCCATATTACTTAGTATTTTTATAATATGTGAATTTTCAAATTCTCGTGTCGTTTCTGATTCGTCCCCAAAAAATTCTGCAAATATTTCTTTGGCTAATTGTTTTAGAAGGTCAAATTTAGCTTCCTTTGATGTATCCGTTTTAGCATAGTTGTTATAATTATATGGCGTTGTTTGTAACCAGTCTGATAATTGTCCTGTAGCTTTATACATTATACTCCCTCCGTCCCATGTAATTAGTCCCATTTGGTTTTGGCACGATAACCAATGTTAGTGAGTGTAGTGGAATTAATATTTTATTGATGAGTGTGAAAAAGTTTGCCATTTTAGGAAATGGGACAATTAGATGGGACGGACAAAAAAGGCAAATGAGACTAATTTCGTGGGACGGAGGGAGTATATGTTAAAAAATCTTCTAGTGGTAAATTGCTAATTGTATCATCATCAGTTTGGATATCATTTGGAATTGATTTATCCATAACATAATTAAACTTGATGCATTTGATGCACAATCTATGTTTAATACTCCACTACTTATACTTCTTTCTTTTTGAATATATGATGGTGGAATATTCTTTTTGTATTTTACTTTTGTATATGTATAATCATTTTTATACATATAATCAATAAAGCTTTTTTCATATTTATTTGGTCGTGTTTCATTACTTGTAGAAGCATTTTCTCGTTGCTCAATATAATCTTCTTTTTTACGTTTTTCTTCTTCATCTTCTTCCATATTTAACATCACTATCTATTCCATATATGATACCTTGAGCATCTTCTTCATCTATTCTTGCAACATTTAAATTATGTATTTGTAATTTGTCTATTAATTTTGATAATTTTTCTATTTCGTTTATCTTCGAATTGGTGGTATCCATTTATTTTTTAAATTTATAAGTTCATTTTTTATTAATTTTCTAGTTGTCCCTTTTGTTACTAATTCTTGTATTAATTCTAATGCTTCTTTACATTCAAGACATTTTTCTTTTCCTGTTAATATTTCTTCATTATCTAATTCTCCTTGTTCTTTTAGAAAATTTATTAAATCTTGGTATTTATATTTTCGTATTTTTATTTTCTTTATTCAAATTATTGAATCTAATAATTCTTTTTTATTTTCTTTAATTATTTCTATTAATGTTAATATTAAATTAGATACTTTTGAATTCCCTTTTGTCATGCAGTTATTAAAATTCTGAGTTGTTTTTCTAATAAAATTTCTAGTTGAAATACTTCGTATATTTCATTTTCTATTTTATGAAATTTTATTAATTCTTTTATTAATTTTATATTATTTTGAATTTTCAAAATTTCTAGTGTCATTAATATGTGTTATATGGCTCTGATACCAAAATTGTTTATGCGGATTTTTGGGAATTTTAATTAATCATGTAGACGGAATTTCATTTTGTGTAAATGGAATTAAATTAAGATAAATATAAAAGAAATACATAGGAGGGTATAATCGAAATTTTAACTCCATTCAAACTTTGGTCAAAGTACTTTTGCTATATTCTGAATGTTTTTATAAGAGGTGCTATAAGTTGAACTATACTTATAAATTTTGCTAGTTAAAATTATTAAGTGTATTATATAGGTGGTGAAATCAATCGAATTAATTCAGCCAATTTCGACTCACTCAAAAAATTAAAACATGAAAGGAAGAAGTAGAGTGAAATAATCGAATATGAAGCCAATTAAAATAGTTTGAATGTTGCAACAGCCGAAGTCGAGGGCGATGCTCTCCGCAGCCATACGCAGAGTCATCATCCACCGCAAACCACGCCTCCCGCCGCCGCCGACGAAGTACCGCCGGTCCTTCTGCTCCCTCACTTCCATCGACTATCCACCGCTCCATCACCAGCCACAGTGGTCCGGACTCCACAACTGGCGGCACAGCCCAATCAACCGTGACCGCCATTGGGGCCCGCACGGCCCAATTCAAGAGCATGATGGAATTGAGCTCAGTCTATCATCTCCACCCTTCACTTCTTGTTCCTCTTTGGCGGAAATGGGTAGTATAATTCTCTCCACCGCCGACCCCCTCGCAAAAGCTAAGCTTTCTCACCTTGCCTACGCGAAATGGCGGCGCGAGGGTTTTCCGATTGGTGTTTCGGATGCCCCTTCTAGACCTGCTCGCCCTTCCAAACCCCGATTGGTACTTTTTTTTTTTTTTTATGTTGTATCAATTGATCAATTCATTCAATTTTTTTCGCAATGTTGTGTACATACGAATGTTTTTTCTTATATGTTATAGGATAGATTAATTTGTTTATGTAGTAGTTGAAGCTTTAGATTGTTGTATCTTTCTCTAGGGAATCTATATATTTGTTCAAGGTTTTTTTATTCATCACTGACCGTGATTACAGATTCTCAGTTCCATAAATGTATCTTATTTGGATAGTGGTTCGGTTTTTGTAGTAACAGACCGAAGCCGTAGTTTTTTGTAAACTGCATTTTTTTGGTTGCAGACTTGTGTTTCTTATATATGGGGAACTGGATTTGTCCATTTTTTGGTGGAGAGTTTGTTCAGGACTTTTTTATGTATATATGATCATGATCAAGCTTATGTTGTGCTCCAAACTTGTATGTTTTTTTAAGATTTAAGAGTTGAAAATGTGATGAAAAGGAGAAAAAATATTACTTCATCGACTACTGGTTATTCAGTCTCCATCTATTCTCGAGTCCACTTCAAATCATGCTCAAGTTTTGCCCATTTCAGCTCCATTTTTCAGTGTTCTGAATAGCTTAAAAAGCTCATCTACAATGCTTTGATATCTCATGAATCATAAAAAGTGAGTAACTCTACCCAATCACCCTAACTTATTCTCTCATGTTTCAATCCACCGCTTATGAGAATGAATGAGTGGAACTTCTTTTCCTTTACTCTTTCTTTTTTACTTTTATGGAATCTTAGGATGTGTATGGACCTGATAAACTGTTCCGTACTATTTTTGTCAAGATATAGGAACAGAATGGTGGACTTAACCTAGTTTTTACATTGTTCCAGCTCTGAATAGTTCTGAGTATGATATGTGAATTTTTCATGACTTCATCTATTTAATTTATCGTGGAGAAAAAGAAGCAGAATTGAGTTGTTACTTGGTTGGTGTTTATGAAGTGAGGTTGACCCACTGCATTTGTTTTCTTAGTTGTTACTCTAGGTATGCTTATTTTTTTTACATTGACTCATTGCATGCCTTTAGTCCAGGTTTCCCCAAAAGATATCCCACCGCCTAAAAGCTCGGATCTGCCTCTAAATGCGTATATGCTTCATAATCTCGCTCATGTTGAGCTAAATGCTATTGATCTTGCATGGGATACTGTTGTTCGGTTTTCACCATACATTAAGCTTCTTGGTCAAGGATTCTTTGCCGATTTTGCTCATGTAGCTGATGATGAAAGTCGGCATTTCACTTGGTGTTCACAGAGACTTGCAGAGCTTGGATTCAGGTATCTGTAGGTTATAATTGAGGTTTTAGTTATGCCTTCATTTTTCTGCTGGCTGACTTGGATTTTGTCTCTGCATAGCTATGGCGACATGCCAGCTCATGGTATTTTGTGGGCTGAATGTGAGAAATCATCAAATAATGTTGCAGCTCGGCTTGCCTGCATCCCATTGGTTCAGGTGAGCATAGTACCCATGCAATTATACTTGTTACATATTTTATTGTTAGAATAGTATTTACCTATTTCCCATTTCGGGTGGAAGTCATTGGTTGATCATTGTCTATCTTCCTTGTTGCATTCTCAATTAAGGTCTACTATCTCTCAAGAAACAGAGAAACATTCAAACCATCCTTCATTTTTTTTTTTTTTCAAATTCTCGCCTTTTTTTTTTATTTGTTCACCTTAGAGAATTAAAAAGAAAGTGGAAAACATGGTGCCTAGGCTGCCTAGCCCGAGTAACTGTAAAAAATAATGGAGCTGAACGGGAAGTTTTCAGGTGGGCCTAGGTGCCGAGAAGGCGGCCCCCTAGTTTGAGTTTCACAACTATGCTTATGGTGCTATGCAAAGTATTGCTGGTATATTAACACTCTGTGCTTCTCCAATACCCCAACAATGTTTGATTTATGATCGATAATGTGGAATAATAGCATTCCTCACTAGTAAGAATTACCTTTTCTGTGTTCCTATCATTTTCATGCGCACACATAAGTTATTACCATGTTTATGCTGAATCTATAAGTTCTACATTTTTTCTAGTTAACTTCACTTGTCAACTTTATTTTTCAGCTCTGATTTGGTCCATGTCTTCACATTGCTTTGTTGGTGCAGGAGGCCAGGGGACTAGATGCTGGACCCCGACTTGTCAATAAACTGATTGGCTTTGGGGACCATCGAACCTCAAACATTGTTGCAAAGATAGCTGATGAAGAAATTGCTCATGTGGCAGTCGGTGTTTACTGGTTCGTTTCTGTTTGCCAGAAAATGGGTTGCTCCCCAGGTTCTGCATTCTCAGGCGAGCATTCTTCGTTTCTACTTGTGTTGTCAACTTATCATACTTTCAAATGGAGAAATATCTTGGGACCCTACAATTGTTCCTCCCCTTTATTTAGCAGATATTCTGAAAGAGTATAATGTAGAGCTTAAAGGCCCCTTCAACCATGAAGCTCGAGAAGAAGCTGGCATTCCTCGAGACTGGTAAGGACCAACAACACTTGATGAATTCTTGGTTCAAGATAACATTTACCAGTGTTGCAAAACGCAGGCTGGGCGACCCAGCCTGGACCAAAAGTCATTTATTTGGGCACTAGACCTTGAATGCATGACTGTTATCTAACGAGTTCTGCAATCTTCTTGTACACTAAAATCTATCGTAATGCTGCAGGTACGATCCTTTGCGATCGACAAAAGATGAAAACAAGCTTTCAGAGGTATGTCGTCCTTGATACTGATGTTAATGCAACTCTTACTATCGACCAAAACATTAAAAATCGAAAACTAGCATTAGAAGGAGATTGGAGGAGAGGAAGAATGGTGCCCTTTGAGTTGTGTTTGCTGGTTTTAGGACGGTTTATTGATCATTTTTCACTTCCCTCGATTAAAGGCTAAAGCCCAACATCGTTCTAATTTCTTTCAAATGATTGTAGGTGTATCAAAGGCTGGCTTGCATCATTTCCATGGAGCAAGAAAATTCGAGTTTGGGGAAAAAGCCCCCCGAATAAGAATTTATGCTCGGTTGAAATCGAGAAAGTCCAATTTTTACATGTGGCATCTCCCACTTGATCGAGAAGAACCAGAATTGAACAATATCCCCTATCCTTCTGAGGTTGGAAATCTACCATCAGATTTGGTTGTAGATAGTTGGCGAGAACGGTGATTAAGGTATAATGTTGCTTGATGAAGCGTATGTATATATGTAACTTTCTCTACACACAAGAGGGATTCTTGAAAAAAACGCAGACATTTTGTAATGTGATTAACTGTGGAAACAGAGTAGTTGTTGTTCTTCGAGACCTCTTCACACTGTCTTACATCATACACAGAAAAAGTTAATGCATGCGATGTTTATTTATATTATCTCAGAAACATGAGTCTGCTTTTCCTAAAATGGCTCATCATCATCAGCATCTTCCCTCTGTTTGTCATGTTTACCTCGTCCCACCACAAGTTCCTTAGTTGTCTGCCCTATCTCCACCAATGTCTCACCAATCGCCCTGAATATCCCATGCTTCATCCCCCCTCCTCCTCCTCCTCTTTCTTCTTCTTCTTCCCACTCTTCACCTTCTTCCTCCCCTACTTGTTGCTGCCAGTACTCTACACTCCTCAATTTCTCTCCACCTCCTTCCTGCACTAATCCTTAAATAAGAGCCCAGTTTTGTTATTACTTATAGTACACTAGTAAAACAGGAATAGTTACCGTTGGTGGTGGTGATGGTTTTTTCATTTCAGCATCCCTCTTAGCTTCCTCCCTCTTCCTCGCAGCATACTCAGCCGCACTTTCCTCGGTTGCCACCACCGTATCCTTCACAGCTGCGAGCTTCTCCGCCGCATACCCTGCTACAGCCTGCCCTGCATCCGCCACCTTATCCTTGGCCGCCACCGCTACATCACCCGTGTAACCTGCCACCTTGACAGTAACATCCGCCATTTTCTTCGTTGCCTCTGCTGCTGTTTCGAGTGTGTAATGCGCCGCCCCCCACCCACCCACCACCGCCTGATCCTTCACTCCTCTCCCGCTCTCAACAGTTACATCCTTGGCAGTCACCGCCTTCTCGCCAACGTATTGTGCAGCATTCTTGGCCGACTGAGCCGTGACATCCTTGGCAGCCGCTGCTTTTTCGCCTACGTATTGTGCAGCATTCTTTGTAGTATCGACAGTCGTATCCTTGGCAGCCGCTGCCTTTTCGCCTACGTATTGTGCAGCACTCTTTGTAGTGTCCACCGTCGTATCCTTGGCTGCCGCTGCTTTCTGGGCGGCGTATTGTGCAGCAGTCATTGTAGTGTCCACCGTCGTATCCTTGGCCGCCTTAGCCTTTTCACCAACTAACTGCGAAGCATATTGCCCTTTCGTGCTTACCACATCCTTCGCCTCCGCCGCCTTCTTTGCTGTATAATCCTTAGCTTGTTGGCTTCTCTCCACCACCGTATCCTTCGCTTCCTTCGCCTTTGCCGCCGCGTATTCTTGAGCCTGCCGGGACTTGACCGCCGCCGTGTCCATCATAGCTCCGCCCTTGGATGCAGTTACATCCTTTGCCAGCCGGGCTTTCTCTGTCGTGTATTCTTGAGCCTGCTGGGCTTTGACCGCAGCCGTATCCATTATAGCTCCGCCCTTGGATGCAGTTACATCCTTTGCCTCCCGGGCTTTCTCCGTCGTGTAATCTTTAGCCTGCCGGGCTTTATCCGCCGCCGTATCCATTATAGCTCCTCCCTTGGATGCAGTGACATCCTTCGCCTCCCGGGCTTTCTCCATCGTGTAATCTTTAGCATGCTGGCCTTTCTGTGCCGCCGTATCAATCATAGCTCCACCCTTGGATGCAGCAACATCCTTCACTTGCCGCCCTTTCTCCGCCGCCGTATCCTTCCATTCTCCACCCTTGGGTCGCGCAACATCCTCTGCCTCCATCCCCTTGTGGCCTTTCCCGGCGACCGCAGTATTCCGAGCGCCTGCGTGAATGCCTCCAACGGCCGTTCCCTTCTCCGCCATTGCACCGCCGCCACCCTTTTGCTTCGCCTTCTCATACCGTTCCTCCGCCGCCCTGATAGCATCAACGGAGTTCTGCTGCGCCATCCCCCTCAATCTGGAAATCTCCTCCAACGACAGTGCCTGCTTCCCAACTTCTCCACCATCTCTCCCATGCTGCATCTCCTCCCTCCGTTGACCCCCTCCGCCCGCCGCCGCGCCATAAACCTCAATCCCCGTAACTCTTATAGGAACAGCCTCCACGACCACCCTCTCTCCTCCATGGTGAGGCTGCTCATCTCTAGCATTATCGACCAGCGACTCGAAATGAGTCGCCATTTTGGGAACTCGATCTCTCTCCACCTCAACCTTATGCTCATGGCTTACATTCTCTCTCTTCGCTTGCTGCGACGCCATTGTTTCTCAACTCCTTGATTCGATAAAAAACACACTCTAGCTAGATAAAGTCTCGTAGATTTTGGTATCTGATATTGTGATAGAAATCAAGCACAAGACTTGCTCTATATATAAATTGTGACAAGGTTCGGTTTTGGAAGGATGAAGATTTGCTAGAGCTGCATCACCCTTTCTTTTCCGCCACGTGTCGAAATGTATGTGTGAGTAAGCACCTTAGAGGTGTGTGGAGGCATACGTGTCGCTTTGCATGAGGTATGATATTAAATACATTTTTTTTTATCTTAACCCAAAAAATAAAAATACACTTGATATTCCTAATAAAAATAGTTATATATATGAAATACTTGGATATTTGGCATTTTTCAGTTTCGCTAAAAGAAAAGACAAGAAATCATTTTTTGCAACTATTCTAGAAGGTTAATAGCTGATGCGCTAGAAAGGTAAAGGGAATGGGTATGGGTTTAAGCATTCCAATAAAGATGTTTGGTATATAAGATGGGTTTGGAATCATTTTAAATTATTTAAGTTCATATATTATGAAAAATAAATAAATAATACACAAATAATAATAATAATAATAATAATTAATTTGATAATAAAAATAAAATAATATTAAATATATATGAATAATAATATATAATTAAAATAATATTATATATTTATTTGAAATTATAGTATTGTTAAATGACTAATTTAAAATAATTAATATAATTGTATTAATATTAAAATAATAATAATAATAGTATTAATAATATATAATTAAAATAATATTATATAATATATTTATTGGTTTATTTTACTATTATTACTAAATATAATAATATAATTATAACAATATTTTATATTATAATTAATATATTTTTAAATAATTAGTATAATTTTATTAATATTATAATCATAATAGTATTCATAATATATAGTTCAAATAATATTACATAATATATTTTTTATTTATTTTACTAAATATAATAATATATAATTATAACAATATTTATATTATAATTAAGATTATATAATAATACATTTATATATTAATTATAATTTAATATATTATCATAATTAATATAATATTTTATAATGATATCATAATTATATAAATACATTAAGATTAGTAATATATAATTTTAAATTATATTATGAATATTATAATAATAATATTATTATTAATATATAATTAAAAGATATTATATATATTTATTTATTTTACTAATATTACTAAATATAATAATAATATATAATTAAAATAATATTTTATTTATTTATTTATTTATATTACTAAATATAATAATTATATATAATTATAATAATATTTTATATTATAATTAAAATTATATAATAATGCATTTATATATTAATTATAATTTCATATAGTATCATAATTACTATAATGTTTTATAATGATATCATAATTATATAATTATATTAAGATTATTAATATATAATTTTAAATTATATATATGTATAATTATTATAATATATTTGCTCATATTAATAAAATATAATTATAATAATATTTTATATTATAATTAAGATTATATAATAATATATTTATATATTAATTATAATTTTATATAACATCATAATTAATATAATATTTTATAGTAATATTATTATTATTATATTTTTAATTACTAATCTAATATTATTATCTTAATATTAATATTATTGGAATTAAAAATTAAAATATAAAAAACAAATTTAAGCATAAAATTTGGGAATGGAATCAAACCCACCAAATTATGGGGGAATGGGGATTCCCAAGTTTTTGGGAATCAACTCATTCCCACGGGAATGATACCCGATAACCAAACGGTGGGTTTCGGAATCATTCCATTCCCCGATTCCGAAACCCACCAACCAAACACCCTAAGTTCTTAGATGTGACTGTGAGAACTAAAATCTTTTTTTTTTTTTTTCTTAGATAAAGAGCACAATTATTTTAAGATACAAGCCAAATGGAAATATATTAAAAATGTGAGGAATGGATTAAATTAATATCCATTATATGAAGATCCCACAAATTAAAGTTACCAAATTGTATAAAAATATTTGATTTGGCTTATCAGACAGTTTGGGGTACTAATATAAAGATAAAAAAGTCGAAATATCGTACATTTTTTCTTTTGGAAAAAACTTAACATTTGATTTGACTCGTTTGATAATTTAGGGTATTGATATAACGTGATCGAAATATGGTACACTTTTTATTTTTGGAAAACTTATTTATTGAAAGCATATTATGATCACAAGATTGACAAACTCTTGAACAATTAATAATATGGATTAGTTTTCTATATTATAGTTTAATTGTAAAAAAAGAGTACATAAAAATATCAAGAAACAAATCAAAGTATCTTGAGAGAAATACAATAATGTTAAGAATGTGTTCTATCATTAAAAAACTACAATTTTAATAAACAAATAAAAATCTAAAAATAATTAAAAATTGTAAAGAGTTATCATTGAAACCTAGAACCTCTTGATTTTGGATCATAAGCCTTATCCATTATACTACTCTTTTTTTTTTTATAAAACATAAAGTTTAAGGGGTGTTTGGTTCATGGGTATGAGTATAGAGGAATGAGTTTGATTCCGAAATTCATTGTTTGGTTTACGGGTATGGGTATGGAGGAATGGGTTTGATTTCTAAATAATTGGGAATGGTGATTCCCAACATAAATGGTGGGTATCATCTCCATTCCCAAATTTAATCAACTTTATTATTTTTTATATCCTCTAATTTCTTTTATTATTATAATATTAATTAAAATTTATATAATTATTAAATTAGTAATGAAGTATTATATTAATTATAATTATCGTAATTATATATTATTATGATATTTTATTACTGATATTATTTTAATATTAATATTTAAAATAGTATTATAATTATTTTTATTTAATTTTTTAAATGAAGTTTTATATTACTTTTTTATTTATAAAAATATTATTATATTATTCCTATTTGTTTTTTATTTCTGATTAATATAAAATATTTTAATTACATTTTTTAAATATAAAATTAATGAATAGTTAATTGAAATAATAATTGATTTATTATATTTATTTCCAAACTTTTTATTTTTTTAACCTATAAATTTTAACATTACAAATAATATAATAATTAATATTATAATATTAATAAAAATATTATTATTATATAAGATAAATAAGAAGATAAATATTTCATAATAATAATATTTATTACTTAATTAATATTACAATATTAAATATATAATAATAATAATAGAATCTTAATTATGATTAAAATATTATTTTAATTATATATTATTATCATAATTAATACTATTATTTTTATTATTAGTATAATAACATTAGTAAAATCATTTATTACATAATTAATATTATATTATTAATTAAATATAAATTATGAAATAAAATATTATTTTAATAATATAGTTTTATTAATATAATAATATTAGTATAATTATATTAATTATTTTAAAAATATTAGTTTAAAATTAAAGAAATTATTATTAATAATATTTTTATAATTATATTTTATTAATTTAATAATACAATATATTTTAATATTGTTATAATAAAATATTTTCTATAATTAAATGTTTTGATAATATTTTATACTATTTTTATTCTTGTATTAATTTTATATTGTATAAAATAAATATAAAGAAAAATATTTCAATGTAATATTATTTATTACTTTATTTTATTTATTGGTTTTTTATTACAAAATTAATTATTATTATTTAATTCTTTTTCTTAAATATCTTAAGAAATAAAATATCAAAATTTAAAATAATTTCCAAACCATCTTATAAACCAAACATCTTTATTAAAATGGTTAAACCCATACCCATACCCATTCCCTCTACTTTCAAACTCATACCTATACCCATACCCATAGTGATTCCGACACTTAAACTAAACGCTCCCTAAATATTATTAAAAGTTACAATATTTTATACTATAAATCATCAGTCAAATCAAAATTTACTGGTTTGACTAATTTGATCAAGAAATATGGTATTCACCCCTAATAAACACCGCAAAGCTTCTAGTTAAAACCGGAGAAACAAGAATAGTGAAGAAACGAGTAAACTTAGAAGGGTATGGCATCTTACCATATAATATTTAAATTTAAATTCAAGGGTAGACAATACTTGAGAGAGAGAGAGAGGGAGAGAGAGAGAGAGAGAGTTGCGTTTGTAATTAATTAATATACATGGATATGTGGCATATCGTTTGATTGATGTAGAGTAGAGTAGAGTAGAGTAGAGGAAGAACACCATCTTCTTCAATTATTATTATTCACAATTCCATTCCTTAAAGAAGCTCCCAATCATCAGATTCATCAGCTGATGATGATACTCCCTGCTTCTCATTTTTCTTTGATTTCAACTTCAATGAAAGTGCTTCACGGATCCTTCTCTGAAAACCAACAATACAAACGCATTCATTCAAACCACATCCCACACTCCTAACTAGCTTAGCACACCATACTCGTGGAGAAATCCTACACTTAAAATATATGGATGAGAGAGAGAGAGAGAACCTTGTAGGACTTGTGCTTCCTAGTTCCCTCAAGGGGAGCACAATGAAGGTCGTCTCCATCAACCAAGATACAGCTTTCCTCCAATTTAACCATCACACTTGGCTCAGTAACATCCTCATTTTCTATAAACTCCATCTCAACGCTATCTGAGACCCCATAAAATGTAAGGGAAGATATCAAACACTAAATTCGATATGCAACTCTACGAGCACGCATCTGAAATTGACTTGAATAAGTTATTTAATTGCTTTGAGCTATATCATCCATCTTTATATACATACCTCTAGACGTGATCAAATCCTCGTTGCAAGGCTCAGTATGGCATGGAGGAGAACTTAAACTTGATAAGCCATCTTTCGTTGATGAGCCTGCTCGCAGAGAAAGAAAATAACTTGTTTCAGGTCTAGTCAGATGAAGAAGGGAACACATATCTGAAACACCAGGCTAGATTCGTATACCTTCTTCAGGCAAAGCCGCACCCTTCTTCTCACATTCACGATTGCAAACCTTACTTGTCATATTTGAGCCTGAAACAGAAAACGAAATATCATTCAAAGGCCAACATGATACTCCCTTCATACATATAAATATAAATACCAGTAGATTCATCCAATAAGTTGTCAGAAGCAAGAGAAATGCAGTCGGCAACATCTTGAGATTGCCTGATGGGTTCAGCTGATGGAACTTTTTCGGAAGTAGGAGACTCGATTAGGTTATCAGGATCCATTGCTACTTCTGATTCACACATCACTCCGCGTGAGGAAGATGTCCCATTTGTGTCATCACAGGCCACCCTGGAAGTATCTTGCCTCACAGATTCAGAGGATAATGTTACATCAGAAGCAGGGGACTGAATCGAATGATCAAGAAGGAGTGCATTTCCTTTGACTGCTTCCCCAGACTCACACCTCACATTTATGTCCGAGGATGATGCAACATCTGTGGTATCAGAGGCGAGCCTGGATTCAGTTTTAGCACAATCTGCAACTTTGCTTCTCCTATGTTCAGATGCAGGAGCATCTCGGGAAGACTCTTTTGAAGGATGATTGTTCCTAGAAATTCTTTTGATACCAATCGGACGTCTGTGCACCCCAAATTTCTTACTTGCTGCACATTTCTCGGAGGATTTGTTTTCAATGAAAATTCCAGGAGATTGTGGAGAGAAAAGGTTTTTTTCATAACCACTTAGGGATGATCCTTTTTCCGCAGTTGCAAAAGACATAATTTGATCTTCATTCTCTTTCTTCAATAATGTGTTTGGTATTGGCTTCTTGTTTGCATCGGTAAAACCATGAGGGATAAGAGATGAGTCGTCAGAAGCTAAGTTCGTTGGGTCTACACAAGATAGAGGGCGTAAATCATCCATTACTTCCGAGCAGAACTTCTTTACACTAACACCGACTTTCTGTACCTGGTTCTCCATGTATTTAACAGTATCCTGTCAAATGACGGGGAGATATTATCTTAGGCTCTGATACGATCAAACAACTTGCTAAAAAACTCAGAACATACAGCAAATAACAGTGAAAATCAATCGAAGAGAACACATTATCAATTATCATTAGTGCGACGGAGGAACCCAAATAGCTTAAACACATCAGGACAGGAAAACTTTACCTGGTACATAGCTTCTTCCACCTCCAAACACATAGCCTCAAACTTTTCGTATACATTTCCAGCCCATGCTATACCTTTGAAAGACATAGTAGAAAATGATTTCTAAATCACGTTGCTTTCTTCGTCTAATCCTTCAACAAGTGGCTATATAGCTGCAAGAATTCAAATGCAAACAAGTTAGTCAAATTGCCAGTTTTATTCATAGAATCTTCTTCTAAGAATTCCCTAACATTCTGCCAGATTTTGCGAGAAAAAAACTAACTTCCTCGTATTCATGATACATCAGAGTCAGAGTCACCAGAATGGTGAGGTTATTGCTAACACTTGAAACACGTACTCTTCCTGAATGCACATTGATTAAAGAGGTTTAGCAAACCATACATGTTGCATCTCTTTTATTTCATGCAAGTATGAGCCACACTAACATGATTTTGAGGGTAAAATTAGGCTCTTCAAATAAGAAATTGGTCTATCAATCATCAGTATTTTGATGTAAACGATATTCTAGTAAAATAATGCAATGCTGAAGATGCAATGTAAAACAGCCTAAAGAACCATCAACACGACCAAGATCGGACCAATCTCTCACGAGAAGCTGCTTATTTAGGTGATACTATAACACCTAAAACACATGATTGCAAATAAAACAGCCACGATATAAATTATTACATTTTGAAATACCAAAGATATGGTCCTGAACGATGCAGGCCAAGCTTACCGCAAAAAGATGAATAATTTAATAACTATTCCTCCCAAGTTCCTCTCGTGTTATAGAAGACAAGAATTGTTGAAAAGCCTTAAAAACTAAATTGCTTCACCTTGTCGTGTTCTGCAAACCTAAAACCTAAACACATGAACCATTAGAAATACCCAAAAACAAGAAACAGTTGCCTTAACTTCGGAGAATAACTCACAGATTCCTATATACCATGGCGCTACAAATACTTCTCCACATATTCTGCACCAAAAAGTAAACTTTTGAAAACCCTTTTCATTTATTTAGAAAACTTTCTTCAAATTTCATAAATTACACAACCAGAAGCAGTAGCAGGGGCTTTTCCATCAACAGATAAGCTGTAATTATTAGACCCATCAAGTCAATCATCGATATCAATAAAACTCAAAACTATACCCTATAATCCATAAGAAACCAAATTTTATTATGATAAAAGTCTCTTTCAATCCGGAAAAAGCAATATAACCAAAAAAAAAAAAATTCCACACATATGATCAAGGAAGTCAGTGTCAGGAATTCGTAACAAAAAAAAAAGGAAATTAAAAAAAATAAGCAGCAGAGATACAGTTTCGACATGATCGAAAGTCTAACAGCCAAGACGAAGCTCTTCAAGAAAGTGAAAATCATATTCGAAGGATTATTAACGAAAGGGAATGATAAAACATAATAATTAGTAAAAGATGGAAGAAGAGAAGCTTACAAAGTAAACAAGAAATCATTAGAAAAGCAGAAACCACTCTAAGTCGATTTTCTTAAAGATACACAGAATCAAACGAGCAGAAGAATTCAAGAACACACGCGAGAGTAGAGAGAGAGAGAAAAAAAAGAGTTAGAGAGAGAGAGAGTTGAGTAGAAGAATGATAAACGTAAAGGCCGAGTTCACCGGGTTTTCCCAAACTCGGATTTTGACACGTGCACAACAAGAGGAGCTCGCTGACTCTAGAAATAAATTTGAATTGCGTCACAAAAACAAATAAACTCAAGTTTTCAACCTATTATTTTCTTAAAGCAAACGTAATTAAATATATAAAATATATATATTTTGGGTTTAAGATTTATATACATTTGCGATTTTTCCGGTTTTTGAAATTAGAAGACAAGATTTGATTGTTCGATGTTAATTATTTCTTGACTAATTCAACAAATCATTAAAAACAGAAAATTTAATAAGTGAGAGAAAACAACAGCGTATACATGAAATCAAATCTAACATAATTTAATTAGTAGATTTGTACTTTTGCTCTTTTGGTGTATTAGGTTAGAGGTAGAAATAAACCCAATTTAATTTAGTGTTAATGGTATGCTTTCCTCATTATGATTATGTCCAACTCAAATTAATTGCTTCATAACTCCTACGTTTAAGATACACTCACGCATTCAATATCATTCAATTTTTTAGCATTATCCTACCATGGCTGTCTCTTTTCATTTTCTTTTCCATGAAAAGCAAAGGATTTTATAGTATAAAATTGAACATTTTTAGAGCTTCTCAACCAATACCCACCTCAAACGCAAATTTGTGTGAGTTTTTGTTAATAAAAATGAATTAATCTCAAAATTATCAAACTCTTTGTTATACACAAAGTGATTTCACCAGAGACAAAATTTGTATTTTTACTATAAGCTACTGCATTTAGTTTTTTTTTCCCTTTAACTTTTAAATCGATCCTTTAAATTTGCTCTTTTATATGTTTGAACTTTCCTAGTTCATTTATTCTATAAATTTGTGTAATTTTCTTTATACATGTATTCTATATACTCCCTCAGTCCCTAATTATTAGTCCCAAACCAAAATGACAAAATAATCAATGTTTGTGAGTATAGTGAAATTAATATTTTATTGTGAGTGTGAAAAAATTTGTCATTTTAGGTAAAAGGACTAATAAATGGGACAGACAAAAAAAATAGGTGGGACTAATAAATTGGGATAGATAGAATATAATTTAACTATGTAATATGTATTATTTTATGGCAAAACTTGTGGGTGACTGTTTTTTTTAAGTTGTGTAACATATATAAATATACTCCATTATTTAATAAATAATGTATTTTAACATAACAAATGTTGTATTAATACATCATTTGTTATGCTAAAATACATACAACATTTATTATGTTAAAATTCATCATTTATAAATATGAAAGTCTGATAAATTAACATCTTATAAGAGATTTGCTCTTATTTTATTATAGAAGATTGATTAATATATATAATTCAAAGTCGCGATTATAGCATTTTATTTAATTTATTCTTCGTATTTAGATATTTGTTGTTTTGTAAAACATATTTTCTCATTTATTTTTTTACAAAATGTATATTAAGAAAATAATGAAGATCATAACAAAAACATAAATTAAAGAACACGGTAGAAAAAAATCATTAAAATATTTGTTAGATGTATTTTTAATATAATTATGTACATTTTAAACACTTAGTTATCTAAGTTTTTATTATTTAAATAAATGTGCAATTGATTGTATTTTCCTTGGAAATTACAGTTATATTTCAGAGGGAAAAAACAGATGACAAGCAACATGTAAATCACTAGAAATATATATATGAAAATTCTATTTTACATATTAATAAATCAAGATAAATAAAAAACAAAAAAAACGCTTGCATTTGTGAAAAGCAACATCATGATCTCAACCAGTGTTCTGCATCCCTGCTGCAACACCCTTCATGGTGAGGATGAGGGTATCTTCCAATCCAAACCCAGGAGCATACTCACTCCTCGGCTTCACCACCTCTGCTTCTGCTTCTGCTGCACGTATCCGCTTCAATGTGTAGATTTGGCACACGTTCAGCACCGTCATGTACGGCTCCCTCAGCTCAAGCCTCTGCCTCAAGTAGGGGTCTCCTTCCAGCAGTCTCTTATGTCCCGCAACCTATACATACACAACAGCTCTCTTAAATCTCAGATTGATTTCATGAGACCACATTGAATCTTAATTATTACATTTACCACAAGGATGAGGCTCTGAGTTGCCTCGTATTTAGCACGCAGCTGCTCTCCAAACGCCCACAAATCCTCCGGCACCAGAATCTTGTCGTAGAGTGCTGCAATCCCTGCATCTCCCTTGGCCAACACCATTTCCACCAGATCTATCGTCACTCTGAAAAACGCCCATTCCTTGTACATCTCTCTCACCATCTCCATGTTTCTGCTCTCTCTCTCCATCGCCGCTCCGAATCCCAGCCACACCGGAAGGTTCACTCTCGTCTGCGTCCACGCAAATATCCATGGAATCGCTCGCAGCGTCTCTATCCCACCGCTCGGTTTTCTCTTCGACGGCCGGCTCCCGATGTTCATCCGCCCATACTCCAGCTCCGGCGTCGCCTGAAAAATACTCAAAAGCAAAGATTAATGAGATAATTCATCACATCACATGAAATCATAATACTTTACTTACAAGGCGGAAGTACTCCACAAACCGAGGCTCCTCGAACACGACGGAGCGGTACTCCTCCGTGGCGGCCGCAGCCATCTCGTCCATCAGCCGACGCCACTCCGGCTTCGGGGCTGCCGGAGGGTGCATGCCGTGTTCCAGCGTGGCAGCTGTGTAACGCTGCAGCGTTCTGAAACACAAATGATCTTCACCGAATGACTGCTCGATAACTTCACCTTGAACAGTGACACGAAGCGATCCCTGAATAGTATCCGGCGGCTGCGACAAGATGGCCAGATGCATAGGGCCGCCGCCTCTCCCCACCGTCCCTCCGCGGCCGTGAAACATCGTCAGCTTCACTCCGAATCGCTTCGCAACCTTCACCAGCTCCTCCTGGGTCTTGTACAACTGCCAGGCCGCAGAGAGTCGACCCGCATCCTTCCCGGAATCGGAGTATCCGATCATAACCTCCTGCTTTCCATCGATCCTGCTACGATACCAGTCTATTGAAAAGAGCCGAGCCATTGCAGCAGGGGCGGCTTCAAGATCGGCGAGCTTCTCGAACAATGGAACCACTCTCAACGGAGTCTTGACCCGACATTCTCGTTGCAGAAGCTCCACAGCAAGAACATCGGATGGAGCGGTTGCCATGGAGATTATGTAGGCACCAAAACTGTCTGAAGGGAGCTCTGCAATGACATGAAAAGTCTCCATAACCTCTGATATCTCATCGGTTTTGGGAAGATCGAACCCGAACAGGGGACGCTTGCTGTAGAGTTCGGACAAAAGCCACTCCTGCCGGCGCTCCTCCGGCCATTCTTTGTAAGATCCGACTCCGACGTGCCTAGTAATAGCATCTACAACATCAGTGTGTCTGTCGGCCTCTTGTCTGATATCAAGTCGGACGAGTGAGAGTCCAAATGTGGAAACTTGTCTCAAGAAATCGAGAAGAGTCCCCTCCGCTATAGTCCGATCACCACAATCACAGAGTGATCGATAACATAGCTCAAGAGGCTCTAGAAACTGTAGGAGAAAACATCAAAAATTCCATTTTAGCATAGTTTTAGAAAGAAGTAATAATGTATAAACAAGAAAAACTTAAGGCATTCTGACCTCTTGAACATTAGTGTAAGTTGACTCAATGGGGACATCGGATTCCCCACTTGTTAGTAGCTGACGAGCTCGCTCACGAGTATGATCAAGTTTGTCCCTCACTGCCCCAAGAATAACACGATAACATTCGTTTCGAGGAATTTCCTTCCAGAATTCTGCAAAACAGGTTAAATTTGAAATGAATTTGTGACAGAGGAAGTCTAAATACAAGTGAATATACGCCCCCCTTGAGCTGATGCTGTTTGCCTTACCTGTGTAATGTTTAGCCTCTCTCTTTGTGGACCTGTGAAGTTCATCTGCACGAGCACGAAGTTCGTCGTTGCACCGCCACATTGACAGCTAACAGAAAGCAAACAATATGTTTTTTTTTTTAAATAAAGATTAACGAACTAATTATGGAGTTTTAAAGTCATGAAATCATAAAGGTTTCTTACCTCAAACATGAGAGTTTCTATTTGTGAGAAATATAAATTTGCAGCCATCATCCTTGCCAGCAAGCACACATCTCTTGTTACTTCAGGAGTCACCCTTGGATTGCCTACAAAGTTTTCACACGCATCATTTACCATGAAAATTGACATGTACAATTTTTCTTTTTGTTTTCACAAATGGACTGCATAGAATAAGGGAAATACCATCTCGATCCCCACCCATCCATGAGGAAAATTGGATCAGAGGAGCATTGTAAGGCACACGATCGTTTATGCCAATGCTTTTAAGGGCTTTATCAACACGCCGCAAGAACTTTGGAACTCCTTTCCAAATTGTTTCGAGAAAATAGCTCATACCAGCTCTCATCTCATCCTGAGGGGCTGGAGGGTTTCTTCTTATTTCGTCCGTTCGAAATACAGCTTGAATCTACAATAACCACATATGGCATTTGTTATCTACTTAGTTATAGATAAAATAAACATGAATAGAGATGCAAACGTATAGTTTCATATTTTGTTCACATACATAAAGTTTATAAGACTCTGCATACCTCTCTTTGTAATGCCTCATCGAGTTCTTGCTTATCATCGGGGGTGATATCCTTAGCATTGAACTTTGCCAAATACTCTCGAATCCTAAAACAGATCAAACAACAAGTAACAAGTTTTTCATACTGCATGAAAATGTATTGTTTCATATAAAATGCAAAAAACACATTATTAACTGATCCAACAACAAATAAAATCACAAACCTCGCGTATTTCTGGAGCAAAGACCGACGGATTACCTGAGTAGGATGAGCAGTCAACACTAAATCTACCGTTTGATTCTTTAAAGCTTCGAAAACTTCTTGAGGGGACTTGTTCAACTGCTCCACCAGTCTCTTAAGCGTCTCTTCAATATCAGATTCAGTAGTTTCCAAGGCCTCGTTGAAAAAATCGCGGTTTTTCAGCTTTGTCCTGCGCATGTGTGCGATCTGAACTTCTTCAGCTAGGTTGGCTAAGCAGAGCATGTTGGAGAAAGATTTCGCAATCACAATGGAATCTCCAGCGTCCAAACCAGTGAGAACTCTTCCGAGCTCTTCGAGTTTTTGTGGATCATGCTCGGCCTCATACTCCGCAGAAAGCTCGTAACACTCTTGAACCTAGTTCATTCAAAACAATATTATTTACCAGCAATCCAAAACTGAAGAAACAAGAAAAGAAAATAGGGAAATATTTACGATTTGTCGGATATGGTGGCCATGCAAATCTTGAAGAATGTGGAGAAAGCGATCCAAGAGGAGAGCATCATACTCCACCAGTTTATCATGGTCTGAAACTTTCCCTGCTGCTAATGCACTTAACTTTGCATCAATTGATGCCATCTTCTCTATCTCTATACGTATATATTATATCTATATGTATATGCCCTCGACTATCAGAGAAAACTAATCTGCAAAAAAATAACTCAGAGAACTGCAGAAGACAAAGGAAAAGGAAAGAAATCCAAAAAAGTTTGTAGTTGTTAATTTGTTTCTCTCTCAGGTTTTTATAGAGAAAATTTTAATTGTCGAAACCTGATAGAATTCGGTAAAATCTTGATTCTATAATGATATAATCTATATATCTATATCTGTATCTTTTTTTTTTTTTGAAGAATATATCTGTACCTTTGTTGTTTTTGAATTTCTTTGACTATTTAGGAGAATTTCAGTTTATATCTTCAAAATATATATATTTCTTAAAGTATAATATAAATTATCAATTTTTAATTGAATATTAGTTTTATTTTTAATTATGCAAATATAAGATCGAATTTTCTTGTGATGACAAAAAATTAACTAAATACACCTAAATTTCATATTTGTAGATGATATTGTTTGGGATTTTATGGTTCTCAATTTCTTATGCTTTTTTTTCACAAATAATTGAGTTTTGACACATCTCTAATTAACAACATTATTTAAAAATATATGTGTTATTTTATTTAATGATATAGAATTTAGACAAATCTAATTAACTTCTTATGACTGAAAAAAATATGGTCCTATAGTTTAAAATAATTTCACTGTCTTATTAATAAGATTGATAATTTGTATAAAATTTTAAATGACATATGCAGTTCAGTAGTTTGGAGTATATTAATTAAAGATTTGCTTTTAAGATTAGGTTATAGTTATTGTTATCGTAATTATTATATTTTTATTCTATTACAGATATATATTTTTTGGCTGATACTTCTATTTTCCTTTGTAGATAAGCATCATATGCTTTCACTTTGATGCCCATTATATTATCTTTAATTGGAATCGTTATTTTTATTTGGATATGCAATTATATTTTTTTTTATTGCCCAAGGATTTCTTTTTATCACATCTAATCGTACGGTCTTACTCTTACATATTGATAGTACGGGCAAATATTCACGCACGTGTAAAGACACATCTTATATTAGAAGTTTACGACCTTCCCAAAATATGGTAAAAACTAAAAACTTGCATTAGACACACCTAAACGATTTAGACGAGTTTTATTCAAACTCAAATGAGTTCATCTATCCCATATAGAATTTATTATTTCTCAATTAAGATATATTAGATGAGTTTGACTTTAATTAATTAATAAAACCCGCCTTAATCGTTTAGGCGTGTCTAACCTCAGATCTTCCCTAAAAATATAGAGTGTAGTTAAAACGTTTTAGGTATGATTAATTTGTCATGAATGTTGTGGGTAATTTAATATTAAATAAAGGGAAGGTCTCAAAAGTGCCGAAAGTCCCTCAAAAATGCGAGTTTCCCCCTTTTAATAATGAGTTGGCAGAGCTCTGGATCGCCCCGTCTGAGATCGGATCGCCCAGGATGGTTTGAAACTGAAAAACCGCCAAGGCAGCCCGTTCCGGATCGCCCGGTCTGGATCTGGATCGACCGAGATATCCCTCGGAACAGATCAGATCGGTCGAGCTTGTGCAGGATCGGTCGAGAATCTCCTCTGAACTACCAGATTGGTCGATCCTGCACAGGATTGGTCGAGAATCTCCTCTGAACTGCCAGATCGGTCAATCCTACACAAGATCGGTCGAGCCTCCTCCCTGAAATGCACAGATCGGTCTGTCATTTGATCCGTTTGTCTGATTTTGGATCGGTCTGTCTGGCTCTGGACAACAACACCTGCTGCTCCCCTGCTCATCCTGCTCGATCCTCACAACACTTGCAACTCGGATCAGTCGATTTTCCACCAAAACTTAGCCAAAAATGATGAATTATGCTCCAAACCTATCCTACACAATCCAAATCACACAAAACACGAAAACACAATGAAAACAACTGAAAAACATATGATGTGGGAATAAATTGAACGCAAACATGCATGCATGAACATCGAAATATAGGTCATTTCACGCATATATCATAATCCCCCAAACTTGAACATTTGATTGTCCTCAATCAAAACAAAGTAAAGCAATCGTTCTACCTTGTGCAATACCTTATAGCTCATCTTTTAGGTCTTAGCATGCCCCAGTCAAACGAGATTATCACCTAACTTTGTGACACGGTTAATGCTAAAGACTCAAACCACTCATTAAAACAGGATAAAAGCAATGAAATGCACTCCCTGACGTGTATAGGGACAATTCACTCAAGCACGAGTTTTCAAGCTCAATTTCCATAAGCTTGCATCCATTCTCACCAATATACTACAATGAGCTAGTTTCTAGAATCAAGAAGGTCTTTGTTTTGGTTATAATGTGGTTAACTAAAAGGTATGAGATTTTGGGCCAAAGTAGCTAAACTCAATTTTCCAAGAACCCCCAAATCATCGACTACGAACCACTAATTCCGAGGCTTATTTTTTTCTTCCCATTTTCCTTTTTTTTTCTTTTTTTTTCTTTTTTTTTCTTTTTTCTTTTTTCTTTTTCTTTTTATTTTTCTTTTTTTTTCCTTTTTTTTTTCTTTTCTCTTTTTCCATAACAACACAAATTTTCTCTAAGTGCTTATTTTTATGACTTGCACCCTTTTTCCTTTCTTTCCTTTCCAATTCTTTCACTTATTTCAATCTAGCCTCATTCATTGGGATTCAACCAACAACCATAACACAATTCCCATCCCATTCTCACAACACCGTATTCACCCTCAAACTCTCATCCCCCAAACTTTGTACTAATCATATCAAAGAATATTCTTCAATAAAGCTCAATCACGGGGAACAAAGGTAAGAAAGACAAATAATGATCAAGTAACATCTTATACTCCCGATGTGCAAGGTAGATCTAGGAATCGATGGCCTAATATCATTTTCTAGTTACATGCTCATGCTAAATAGATCAAGAACAAATGCAAGTTCTAGATTTATCGCTTTCAAACTTGCCTCTCACAACAAAAAATATGACAATATCAAGGCTCAATTCTTACAGTTTTTCGTTAAGTCTAAAACATTAACCACACACAAAACTCGGCAATTCAAATGATTAACCTAGGCATGCTTCGACATCTAAGATTCCGCCCTATCATAGGTTAAGGTAAACTTCAAACTCTACTAGTAAATCATGAGTAAATCTCAAGCCAAGCTTAGGTTCATCACACACACACAATCACACAACCTAAAACAATCAACTAAAATGCAATCAAAAACTAAATGGCAAGGAGAACGATAGAATGCGTTACCCATGCCTTATGTACCTACTCAACATAAACGCAAACACCACCAAATTTGAACATAATTCATTTCCATTAAGATATCATTTCCACCAACATTCCACAAACCAAAAATCCAAATATATAAGACATTACTCCACTAGCACCACCATTCAAACCCTTATCCAATCATCAACATCCACAAACCAACAGGATAGGAAGTATAAACACATGCCAACTCAAAAATAATTCCATCCATAACCAAATCAAACCATAAAAGAACATTCATCCTATCCAAATCCAAAGTAGAAAATATCAATCATTATACAATCAAATCGAATCAAATCCATCCAAATGAGAAATCATCCAACAAAATAAACTAAATGAAAGATGTAAAGTAGTAGGAGAGGAGAAGAATAAACCGAGGCACCGACAATCGGCACATCCTCCCAAACTTAGTCAAGTTAGACTAAGTTTGCAAAATAATGGACGGTGCATCGTCACTCCTCTCGATCTTGTAGTTCCTCCTAACAAACACAAACTAAACATTTATTCAAAATCAAAACAACTAAAAGCAATTAAACAAAAGAAAGAAAATCGGTTGGGTTGCCTCCCAACAACCGATTCCATTTATGTCGGTAGCTAGACAACCTTACCATGTCATCCATTGTCAAAAACCTTGTGGAGTTTTTATATACCTTTCTCTCTTGATCGTACTTTACTTGGAATCAACTTGTCGATGGAGATCTTCCTTGCACCCCTCTCATCCTTCGAAGGAGGATTGCATGTCTTGACAAACTTGACTATCAAAGGTGGTGATTGTGTCTTTAATGTGATCTCCAAGATATCATCCAAACTTCTTCCGGTGAAGACATGTCATTCTCACCATTCTTCTTATTTTCACTAACTCGCAACTCCTCCTCGGTGCATTCATCCTCTTCTTCTTCTTGAAGTAACGCTCCACCTTCCTTCTTTGATTCTTCTCCGTGGAACTCCTCTACTCTCTCTTCCTTGACCTTCTCTATCTTTTCTTGCTTCCTTTCATTCTTTTGCTTGTCAATGGTCGATACTTGCATTGGAATCTCTTTAAGTATCTCATCATCCTTTTCATACTTGCTTTCATTGGCATCCTCACTTTTTCTACTTGACATCTTCAACAACTTAATTTGTTCTTGCATTAGATCCAATTGGCTTATCAACCAATCATCTTCACTAGCCTCTTTTACGGATTTCACTGTATGATCCCCTCTTGCATTTTCCGACCATAGGGCATCACCTTCCCACATCTTCTCGTACACACTCCGGAGTGTCTTCCGTGGCCTTTGTCTCGCCAACATTTTGGCTTTCATTTCCTCCAATTGGCTTTGTAGATTATCAAGTCTCTCTATATTATCTCCTCTTCGATTCTCCATTCTTACTTCCAATTATCAAGCCTTGGACGTTGTAATCGTACACAACCTACAAGAACCAACAACTCCAATTACAAACAAATAACAAAATAATAACAAACAATCAACTATCAATTAAGGAAAATAACAACACCTAGCATACAATCTCCACACTTTCCAAAATATCTAATGGCCTACTAATTAAGTTCCCCGACAACGGCGCCAAAAAATTGATGCACTGTAAAAACTAATACAAAGTTTCCAATGCACACTCATGGTTTAATTATCAATCCAGGTACTTTCTTATTTCGCCCATAGAACTACCGTTTAATCATGCAAAGAGTTAAAGCTAGGTCAGATCAATATCATTGAGTAGTTTCTATCAATCTAGGCATTCAAACTAAACCTAAACTACAACATATACGAAGAAACTAATTAAATCAACAATCATCATCTTTCAATCACAAAACGATTACTTCAATAACTTCCACAACTTGGTAGAACAAGACAAACAAATACTCAAATGAGATAGAAAAGATGTTGAAATGAACGTAGATGTGATCCAATTAGGTTGAACACCGATGCAAACACAAATTAATCCCTAGATGGATGATCAATTCGCTCTAATATAGCCAATTCCCTTTGCACCGACAAATCGACTGTAGATGAAATTAGAAATCTCAAACAGTTACATTATCGACCCCTAACTCACTCCCAAAAGCTCGCAAATTATGGACCTATGCACTTCCTCTGCACATGGATTGAATCGAGAAACATATGAAGACATGTTATTCACGACACGCCTATCCGTATATTGACTGCAATTATTGTGTCAATTATCAACATAATTGTCTCTTACCTACATCAAGTTGAATGAAAACTAGCTCTAGCATGCTTCAATCACAAAGAGGGAGGTAAACATGCAATGATCAAACCTAATTGATCACTATTTTTTTTATAATGATTTTTTATAGTGTAGTGACAAGTTAATATTATCGATCCCACGGAGATTGTAATATCGAACACCTCATATACTGAACCATTTGTTTTCGGTTTGTTGTCCAAGTAAACAGAATTTTGAAAGGGTTTTGGGATTTAAAACTAATTTTGCAAGAAAATTAAATTAAAGCAACTAATTAAATATATTTTGAAAACTTCTTAAGAAAAGTTCAGATTCCAGGGCAAGTTCATGTCAAGGATAGCATGCAAGGAAATTTCATCGATCAATTCAAGATAAAGATTTGGTGGAACATCAGAAAAATATTACAAATTCCAGGCTTTGGCAATTCATAAAGTAGATTATCAATTTCCTATATCCTCTCGGTCTCTAGAAAAATTAACAACTCCTCAAAAGATCAGATTTATTCCTATGGATCTAATTTCTCTTTTCAGACATAATTAAAATCCATATTAAAAATTCTTAAATCCATTAATCAATTTTCACTTTGCAGTCTCAAATTAATTAATTATGAAAACCTAATTAAATGGCCAAATTAATCAGATTTGAAAAAGCACAAGAATTATTAAACCAATTAAAAATATTGATCGATTTAATCACCTAAACATGCATCCAAGACAATCACATAAGCCCTAGAATCTGAATAAGGATTTACCTACTCATATTCATGTTAAACATAATCATGAAAGGATAAAACCTGTAATAAAACTTCATAGAGAAAACAAGTCTTGATATTGCATCCAATCTTCAAAGGTTCGAGTCCAATCTCACCACAAAGCGAAAGCAACTCAAGAACAGGAAAAACTCTAGGGTTCAAGTCTCCAAAACAGCATGAATGTCAAAAATCGCCTAAGTAGAATAATATATACTAGGTTTAAATTGTCCCAATATGGAAATAAATTAAAAACAGCAACTTCCAATTTTTCCGACCCGAATTTCGATCGACACCACGCCAGTCGATCGAAATGGTTGCTTCAAACTTGATCCTTCGCGTTGAACTCCCTGTCGGTCGACAGGATCTCACACGGTCGATTTTCTTCCTGTCGACCGCTCTGAACTTCCCTGAACTCTCGATTCTTCATGTGCCTCTGTTTCGATCGACACAATGTCTGTCGATCGACACAGAGGACTTCACCACACGGCTCTTTTTCTCACTTAGCCAATTTTTCCTCTAAAAACCTGTATTTTTCAGCATGACAAGCAAATTAGGTACAAAAGTCATGCGATGCTCAGAATTCAAAGTAAACACATCCTAAATCTATTAAAACAACGAGAAAATCCATAGATAAGTGAACGAAATAGCGCACTTATCACTAATCTTCACACATCCTTGTCCAAATCAACATCCAAATGGAATTAGAACAACATACCTCTCAATTGTATAAATACAAAGTTAAATTGAAATAGATCCATTACAATTGACAAGTAGTAAATGATTTCTTCCCCAATTGGACTTGCTTGGTCTTGATCTACCCCTCTAGTCTTCAATCCTTCACCAAAGTATGGTAGATTTGCTCTTGGATACCTTGAATTTAGGATAATAATGGATGTGGAATGGAATTGAAAAGAGAAAATATGCCTAAAAATGTCAAAAGTGCCATAAGTCCCTAAAAAATGCGAGTTTCCCCCTTTTATAATGAGTTGGCAGAGCCCCGGATCGCCCCGTCTGAGATCAAATCGCCCGGGATGGTTTGAAACTGAAAAACTGCCAAGCCAACCCATTTTGGATTGCTCGATCCGGACCTGGATTGACTTAGATATCCCTCTAAACAAACCAGATCGGTCGAGCTTGTGCAGGATCGATCGAGAATCTCCTCTGAACTGCCAGATCGGTCGATCCTGCATAGGATCGGTCGAGCCTCCTCCCTGAAATTCCCAGATCGGTCTATATGATTTTGGATTGGTCTGTCCTTAGATCGGTTTGTTTGATTTTGGATCGGTCTGTCTGGCTCTGGACAGTAACACCTGCTGCTCCCCTGATCATCCCGGTCAATCCTCACAACAATTGCAACTCGGATCGGTCGATTTTCCACCAAAAACTTAGCCAAAAATGATGAATTATGCTCCAAACATATCCTACACAATCCAAATCACACAAAACACGAAAACACAACGAAAACAACCAAAAAACATATGATATGGGAGTAAAATGAATGCAAACATGCATGCTATTGGTCCCAGATCATTGTATATATAATGTGCAACAGAAGTATTTAAGCAGTTAAATACACTCTAAGTAGGCAGTTTAGTTTCTAATACAGTTCTGCTTAACAGTTTTTTGAAAGACAGTTTAATTTAGCCAGCAGATTAGGTTAACAGTTTTACAAGTATGAACAGCTAACAGTTTATACACTGCAACACTTACACGATAAGTGTTGTAGGTTTCAGGATATAGTTGAAAACTGTAAGGTGTGTAATGTAAGTAAAACTGTAAATAACACAGAATATTATAGTGGTTCGGAGCCTTAAGTCCTACGTCCACTCTTCGGATATCAAATCCGGTAATTCACTAAGTTATGTAGTTACAATCCTCACGATCTATAGCCAGTTACTGTAGAGACCTCTGTCTACAGCACAATGGATCACCTGCCCAAGTCGCAGCTGAGTATCTGTCTGTCTTTTATCATTGACTTCTTTGAAGTTCTCCTGTGACTTGTTCGACATCTCATCATGTACGCATTCTTTGACGCGAAACTATCTTGGTCTGAAACTGCGAGTACATCTCAACAGTTTCCATGTGAAGACTGTGTCCACAGTTTTTGCGACCTTGCTCTGTTCGTCTTCATCTTCTAGACACGACAGTTATCTCGTCTAAATGTCGTCTTCTTCAAAACTGTTCCACAGTTTTGGTGGCTTCATTCTTCCTAGACTATTACAAGTCGATCATCCTATACAAGGATTACATGAGGTAATAACTCTAAGACCTAGACTTTGGTATATAGTTTTGACACATCAAAACATCAATTTAAGGTAGGACTTCTACATCAATACCTAACACATGCACAAACATCAAAATATAGGTCATTTTACGCACATATCACTATACGGAGCGACAAGGTGAAGATTGAAGATTGAGGTGCTTGAAGGTGCGCGCTGACTAGACGGAGGAGCTGCTCAATATTAGAGATCAAGCCTGACCTTGTAATCAATCGGTTAGTGAATTTTCAGTCAGAGGACTGAAGAGTGGACGTAGAACAATCACTACTACAAATTTGGCTTATTGTGACACCTTTTTCCTCACATATGCTAAAATGTATGGTAATACAATAGATATAGTGACATGTGTGAGCAAAAAACAATTTTAAAAGGCTAAAAAATTATATCTTTTAAGTAAAATACATTTTGAAATCTTAAAAGTAGTTTTGCTAACAGTAAATATAAAGTGTTGGGAAAAGTTTCCCCCTATAATGCAAAATATTTATTTTTTAAGTGAAAATTTCCCTCCAACACTTTTATGTGCCTTGAAAAAAATTAATAAAGAACATGAGAAGGTTAGAGAAACAGTTTAGATATAAAGAAAAACCCCAAATCGAGCCCTCCTATTTTCGCCCTAAAAACTCAAATGCTCCGCTCATCTCTCCACCTAAATTCACTGTGCGTCGGAGCAACAGAAGCGACAACAAAAATATGGAATAATTTTATCCTTAAACCAAAATCCCCAAATCATAACCCTCCCTAAATCGTCACACTACCAGGCACCCGACGCTACTGCCGTTGTTCCCAGCTATCGCCAACGCAGCCGCCGCCGTTCCCAGCCATCGCCGACGCTGCAACCGCCATTCCCTGCCATCGCCGTTGTCCCAGCCACCACTGCGTCCGCGCGCCGCTTCCTTGTTCATTGCTTCTCTTCGTCTCTGTCGTACCCATCAGCCCCACCACTTCTCATTTTCCCTCCGCCACCTTACCCTACAGCTTCATTGTCATCGAACTGTCGTCGTCAGCCATTGTGTAGGGTTGTTATACAAGATTATTTTTATTGGTAAATTAATCTATTTATGCATTCCATTCTTGTGGTAGGCATTGTGACGAGGAGGCCATTGATGTTGCATCTACAGGTGCGCCTTCTACATGTTTGTGGAAAAGGTTAAGAAAATTAAGGTAGGGTGGTTTTCTTTCAAGAATCTGAACATATATCACTGATTTCTTAGGGCACAGTGGTGTTAACCCCAAAGTTTGTTCAACATATGGGCTATTTGGCTTTTGTTATGTTTTTTTTTTTTTGAGACATCTAATTTCACATTTTTTTTATGAGAACTAGGGATTTGTTTGTGGAAATTAGTTCAAAGATGCTTGAAATTTAAATAGATTAATAGGGAATGCTTCTTTGACGTGTGAGTTGGTTCTTTTGAGGAATCAATGTGGGTAACCTAGAATTGTTTCCTGTTCGGTATATATTGTAAGATTCATTAAAAATGTATAGAGATATCCTTGAAAAAAAAAAGAGAATTTAGAAGGTAAGGGAAAGGGAGTAGATTCAAGAACTCTTCCCTTTTTATTTTATCTATTATTTTTTAATTAGGAGAACCATATATAATAATAGAGGGGAAAATTTAGAGATTCTGAGACTGTTGCAAAAATCTCAGTTGGCTATAAGAATTTGGCCACTGTCTTGCAATTTATTCTCTAACATCACTATTCTGTTAGTTGTTTTTAACTTCATCTCATTTCATTGTTGATCAAAGGAAATTGTGTTTTTCGTCAATGCTGGTTCTATGATATCGAAGGAATCAGACTCCACCGTCAAACAAAGGATTTATGCAGAGTGTTTAATGTTTTTATGCGAGTTTTTCTCAATGCAAGTTATGTCTGATTTTGATATCTTCTCAATTGTTGGACAAACCTTTGCAAGTTTCCATTAGAAAATAACAATGTACAAAGAGAACTTACTGGCACTTGTTAGGAGTTCGGAGTTAATTCTAGTTGGTGGATCGTCTCGCTTAACCTTAGGAGCAATATGCTGAACAAAGGCATGCTGTGTTTGGTGCATTTTACAGAAAAACAGAAGACCAACAACCAAGAATAATATCGCTACAATGACATTTCCCCCAATCACTACAGCCAGAATGACCATCTCTTTCATTTTAGATTGTCTTTTGCCCTTATTAGCATCTTGGCAGTATGATGCAGAATGCTGATTTCTGACATCAGTGGAGAAACAATTCCCACTAATAGTTACTATCTGGTTATCTGCTGCAGTATCCAAGCAATTGGGAAGCTGACCAACCAATTTATTATCAGAAACATCAATCAAACTAAGTCCTTCTCCATACTTAAGATGCCCAGGAAGTGATCCACTAGGTAAAATCTGGTACTCTCTGATTTCTTTAATTTGTTTTTCTGCCACTCCTAATTATATATTCTCTGTTTTGAGGTTGCTAAGTTATTATTGGTGATCGATATTATCGCCAAATTCAGTTTGTTTAATATATGTCCATTTTATTCAATTTCTAATTATATAATGTTCTTTATTGGCCATAGATTCTTTTGGATTCAAGTTATTCAATTTACGTCATGGACAATATGCAGGTTAATTCTCTACTCTTTTTTTTTTTGTGCTGGAGAGGGGATTGGTTTACCTTACCGCCAATATGATAAAATCGGAAAATTTATTTTTTCTTCTTTTTTCAGATGGATAATTCTCTTTCAGTAAAACAGTTGACCCAAACATTCCTTGACTATAGCCTCAATGTTCCGTATGTATCATTCTCTTTGTATTTACTCATTGAAAGTATATCCAATTATATTACATATAAATCATATTTTTTTGTTGTTCTCTTCTGTTTATGGACGTCATTTGGGGCCAAATTGATTTCAGGTTGAAATAATGATGCAATTGATGGTGACGAGCGCTTGATTTGGACTAGTCTCTAGTTGAGCATTGGGAATTGTTTGTTGTTTTTTAGTTTTTAATGTGAATATTTTTGTAACTTCACGAAGAACAACTCAAAGTACTTGAAGTTTGTATTCAATATATTTTTATTTAATGTTATTTGAAATGTTGAATTGAGTATTTTATTTATTAATGTTTAGATTGAAAAAAAAATAGAAAATATGTATTTGATGAACATATCTTTAATGACACTTTGTTAGCAAAAATAATTTTACCCACAGGGGATTTGTCAATTTAGGTTTATTTTCCTAACAGGTAAACTTGTGAACTTAATGATTTGTGCTTATAGCGAACTTTGTAACTTTAGATGCATTATTGTGACATGCATGTGTGAGAAGTGGTAGGATTATCATGACACTCAACACTGTCATTTTATAAATATTTTCGTGACATATAATATGTGTGAGAATTGATTGGATTATAATGACACCCCCTACTGTTATTATAAGACCCCACTCTATTATGACACCTTTTGGGACAATAGGATACATGACTGTCGACATAGCTATATGTGTCAGTATAACCATCAATTAACAACATGTGACACTGTTGGGACAGACCAAATTTCTAGTAGTGAATTGTTCGAACCACTATAAACCTTGTGTTCTTTTACTGGTTTATTTTGTTATATTGAGTGTGCGCATATTTAAAACTTAATACATTAAGTGATGTAGTATAATCTGCAATTAACTTAACGAATATTGGAGCTAAAACACATTTGATAAACACTTGCTAAGTCGAGACCTTTGCAAGATAAGTGTAAGACATTTTTAATACTTCCCTTGCATATATATAAACACTCTGATTGGGGACCAACAATCTAAGTGTTGAAGTACACTTGAAACCTGAACTAAATCTCAAATTCGTTAATCTTAAGTTTTTAGAGACACAAAATGGTGAGTAATAACCAATTTGCCAGTGCAAATTTTCATGTAGAATTTCCGCTGCATGTATTAAAACTCTGATCTCTGGACCAACATTTATCTTGATTAAAATCAATCTTGTTGGATTTCATCAATAACATGCATTAGAAGTCTTCATTATTGAGGTTTATATTTTTGGTAGACAACAATCGGCTTGAGGAAAAAAAAGAGACACAACATCTCATTTAAATTGTGTATTTAATTTAAAAGAAAAATTATGCAATAATTATTTTTTTCATAAAAAATATTAAATAATTTTATAACAAACTCAAATTGGCTACCATCGATTTATCTATCGAGTAATATACTGAATGAAAAAGTTGATAATAATTATAATTTTGTAATAAAAAAGATTAATTAAACAACAATTTTAAGAATAGAACTGTTTTTGAAAAGGTTATTTATGTTAGATTATACTTGATCAAGTTCATTACATTAAAACATTCCATAACAAATGAGTAAACTTGAACATGACAATTTTTCACTATGATTCCATTTTACTCTTAGTAGATTTTATTCTTTAGAAGAAGTTGTTTCTCAATTGTGACAATTGCATCATGAACTTGAAATTTAATAGTTTTCTCCCACTTTTATCACAGCATATACTGAAAATATGCTGAAATTGGTGGAAATAAAGCTAAATGTAAACACAATATCAAAAAACTAAAAAAAGTTAATCTTATTATTTATTTGAATATTGAAAAAACGCTAAGCATATGATTCTGTCGAGCATACTATATTTCAAATATTTCATATCGCTAATTCAAAGCATATTCTCCACATAAATACTAAATTATTTTCATATGTAAAGCATGCTAATTTTAATGTTTCTTTCACATTGAATTGCATTACTTGAATTGACAAAGGGAATTTGATAGTGAAATAAATTTAACGTTACATAAAAATAAATTTATATTTTCTATATATGCTTATAATTAATCTTATATTTTCTTATTATAGATTCTATACTTATAATGTATTGTTTGTTTTTATTAACTAATACTTTAATTTAATTCATCAATTTTTATTAAAAAAAATTATTTTTGTACGAGATTAGACAAATATGCATAAATCCAAAAATAATAAATAATTATTTAGAAAAGAATACAATTCACACATGATTGTTTGTAATCAACATTTAATAGTATAGTTTTCATGCATTTAGCCATTAAAATAAATGCAAGAGTCTATATATATGTTTTTTTTATTTATTTATTGGATACACAATTTAAATGGGAAGGGGTCGTCTCTTCCTATCCTCGACCAATTGATCACAAGCAAAGTGCTAATCACTCTGCTACAAGGTCGGGGACAAAAACTAAGTTGTATATGCACTCTACATTGCCTACAAAGGAATGAAGGGTTATGTCTCAATCTCCATACACAACACGTTCTATACTTCAAAGTATCGAAGGAGTTATGAATTTATTACAAGAAACGCACCATCACGGCTCCTGCTGATCGACATTTTTAAGCATGGCCGGCTTTTCCAATCTCATGCAAGAATGTCACCTTTAACTCCAGATCTCCTTCTTCGCCGGTGACGAACTCGCAGATGATCTTGTCATCTTTCTCCATCAGATTCACTTTGCAAACGGCTTTCCATCCGCCATAGAAAAGCACCCTCCCATCCTTCCATTTCCTGCGCTTTGTCTGATACCTCCTTCCAGATGAATCCACGATCACCAACGTATCCGGGAGTGCGAGGTCGTAGCAACGGACAACATCAATCGGGATGTACTGCAGTTACACCAGAAACAAGATCTCAAGAAATGCTCACAAATCAGAATTCAATTCAGCTACAATCGCTCACCAATTCATTTACCCTACTTCGGTTTGCGTTAACCACGAAGTAAGGATTAATAGGTTGGGGAATCTCTCCGGAGTGGAAAAGCTCCGCCCCATAAAAATCGCTGTTCCTGTTCCTTTTCCTGATTATAGCACTGGCTCCAGCTAGTAGATCATGAAAAAATAAAGGCAAATTCTCATATGAGACCGTCTTACCATTTTATTGTAAATGATGTATTTCTTTGTTGCAAATAATGTAATTTTTAAAAATAAAATGATGAGACCGTCCCAACTCAAAATAAATGGACAAAGGTAGTTTTACGATGATCCAACATGATAGAAAATTCGAAACAAGTAAAACTTACCAGCCGCGTCTTTCTTCTTCGGTTGAGGATGATCATCTTGATTAATTTTAGGTTTCTCATCAACATCATCAACCACCACTATTTCCCTAGACATCCCTCCCACTTTCTCCTCCCGCCCATTTGTGTTCCTATATTCGAGAAACTCAACTTCTTCTTTGGAAACAGTTGGACCAAGAATTTTGAAATCAATCAAGCCTTCACAAGGGTTTTCGTAGACTAACACATCACCCAGTGCAATCTCATTATCGTCTACAAATTCTTTCCAACCATCAGTAAAGTACCAACTATCACCCATTTTTTCGATCTTCAGATGCCACAGATTGTTACTACAATCACGCAGGGTCATCATGTGTGGCTGAGATCCATGATTCGAGCTAACAAAGGCTGAGGGAACAATCTGAACACAAGTACTGAAATTAGATCAACAAACACAAGTCCCAAAAAAAACTTAAATTTCACTTTTTATTAGTCCATAAAGCACTTATTAAAAACACCTAAATTCATAGAAAGCATATGAATTTCGGACAATATGAATTTATATGTGAACAAAGAAATATGAATTTCGGACAATAACTGAAAAATAGGTACAGACTGAAAAGAGAAATAAAATGAAAGCATCGGTTGAAAGCTCTTCTATTAACTTGAATGCTAAAGTATTTCCAAAATTAGTTCTTTTGCCTATCGATATGGCGATGCAACATTTTTTTTTTCTTCAGAATATTTAAACAGTCAAGGCAACAAAGTTTGAGATCATCAGCAGCTGTGTCACATTCCTACCAAAATTCTCTAAATTAGCTATCTTATTTATTATTTTCTGCACTAAAACTTGAATCTTCAATTTGATTGACCATAAGTGGAAACATATCAGATATCACAATGAACTGTGATCATACTTGTTCATTCATCTGAATTTGCTTTCTGTTAGATGATTTCACATGGAAGAACAAAATTTATGGCTCAATTTGCAAACGAATATCAAAATAGATGAGCATGAACTTAGAACATTCAAGTATAACACTTAATTAAGTAAATTCTAGGAAAAACCTAGAGGGGTCACGGTTGTCCAACTCAAAACCCCGTCCACATTAACAGAACCAAATTCAATAAACAAATGTAAACCTAATCAATATTAAAAATGGTCTAGATGGAAGCAAAAACTAGAATGGTCAAAATCACAAAGCATAAAGCATCAAAAAGGAAGAGATCAATAAAATTGATACAAATGAAGACTACTAGAATGGTCGAATGGTAGATGGTAAAAGATACATGAAAGGAACGAGCACACTACATTTGGTAATGGAAGTTCGCCAGGGTTTCCAGCATCTCCAGGCATCTCCATCCGCAAAAAAATATAGCAAAGCCAAAAATACCCTCAAATAAGAATGCTTTTGGATGATAAAATAATAAAATGATCCCTTTTATTGGTCTCAAAGGAGGAGTTGTATGACTATGAGTTCGGTGTGGGATAGAGACTATCCGCTATAAATTCGATATGGAAAAAAAGGGAAAGTCAACTAAAGTTCTTTAACCATTTAATTCGACAGTAAAGAATTTTGTCATTGTCTAATAGTATCTAGATGTCCACTTATTACATATAACAACTATTAATCAAAAGAGGGCCAACTAAGATAATCTTCTCTCATTTAATAGTCTTCCACTAATTCCACCAGCATACCTTATGCAACCACTCTTCTTTTCTTGTAGAATTACATGTCTCTATCTTCACTGTTGGAATCAGCAACCTAATATGTATCTCATCCAACCTTTGGTTTCCTTCCCTAGCATACTTATCCTATCAAATTCAGTTGGACCTTCCATGATGCTCATTTATGTACATCTTAAAGTTTATGTATATGAACCCTCATCACCCTTTATTCACAACTTATACTATGAACATACAGTTCTTACATCCACCCCTAAACTTTTTTCTGCCTAAAAATCATCAGCCTCTTTGTGTCCTCATTATGACAAAAAAGAACAGAGACACCAAAAACTTAAACATATCATCATCTCTAAAAATCTTGTAATAGAACATGGATGAGTTTCAATTAATTTCATAATTCATCTTTGTGTCTCTTTGGTTCAAAAGCTGCATCACTTGATGTTGCTCACTAGATTCAGGTTCATACCTAAACCATTTTTTTCCTTTAATGTTTAAACTTGGTACAATTTCTAGACAAGAACTAAATGGTGTTATCTATTTAATTGTCAGAAACTGCCTCAAATGGTTAACCTAAGAGGAAGTTAGATAATTTCAACGTGAAAATGTGTGTGAAGGACATTAAATGCACCTACATTGAAGCCTTTTTGAATCACATGTTTCAAACATGTTGAAGGTGTACTTCGAAAACTATGTAGTCATAAGTGGGACAATTTCTTCAGTATGCATTGAGAAATAGTTGAAATACTGGTGCAGAGAACTTTAAGCCAAAAGTAATAGGTGGTAGACCATTTCCCTGAATTCCATATAGTATTTGAAACACACAAGTAAGAGATTACTTTATAATTGTGAAGGTTATCAAGTGTACCTACTATCGAAAATAGTTGAGAAGCATTAACGAAGAACAACCTACCTAGATTGGAGAGTGGTTTACTCACCAAACAATCAATAAAAATTTAAAATATTTGCATTCCAATAAAAGAATATGTTTTTATAGCAATGTGATGTATTGTTATCTGCTATAAAGAAGAAATATTTTGAAGTGAAAAACCACAGTCTCTCTTTCAAGTTAGATTTCTCTAAGGTTCTATTTGCATATAACCGATTTAGATATAGTGCAAAAATCAAAATAAACTGATAACAAAAAAATTGATGCACATGGCCATCGGGTTCATCATGCCGAAGAAAAAGAAATGATAACAAAAAATCAAGAAATAAATAATCTACCAATTTCTGTTTTACCAACCTACCATTGATATCTCTAGAATAAATTTCACTACCCCAACAAAAAGAATGAAGAAGTTGCATGTAAAAAAAAAAATAAAAATCATCCTCTATTAAACAACGGCAACAAGAAAAAGAAATCTTAAGACAATATAACAAAAATTGTAATCAAACTTCTCAAAAAGAAAAATGAGAGAATGAATTAGATAATGTATCTTACTGAGCTGATTTACAACACGTAAAATTGCAATAACCCTATCGGATTCGTCATTATCGTCCCCACAACCTGATTTTCATCCTGCAAAAAATCTGGTAGACAGTGAAGAGTTAATCTTTATGAAATACATACCGAAACAAATCAATTAGAAAAGAAATCCCTTTATTTCCAATGAACATAAAATGAATTCTACGAGTTTTTGAAATTAATAGAAATCAGTGTTCTACAATTGCGTATGGTTTTTAAACCTATGTGAAATAGAACCCTCTCTCACAAACGAAAAGGAGAAAAACTTTGAAGGGGTTTATTAAAAGATTTGAATATTTGATATAAGTTTTGATTTCTATTCACATTTTCAAAGTTTTTAATGTGTTTGAAATTGTACAATATATTAACGTCTAACTTGTTGCAATATTAAAGTATTAAGTAATTAGTTTCCAATTTTGAGATATTGGAATTAAATATTTTGTCTATAATCAAAAGTAATTGATTTGAGTAATGTTGGAAACATTATTCCGCATGTAAATAATGTACACAAAGAGAGGTAAAAATTTGTGCACGACTATCTTTAATCTTGTTTTGTGATGATAGTGGAATGATATCAAGTTTTGATGAGTTATGAAGAAGATAAGGTTGAGGATAAGTTTAGGGGAAAATATCTCAAACCTAAAATCTTTTTATCACAAGTAATATATTTTTATTACAACACCCTGAGTTTATGATAAATTGAAAAATATTTTGTTTTAATTATAAATTCTTAAATTTATTTATAATATTGAGATTGTTAGGAATTTAGGTTCGAAATTCTTTCACTTTTTTTTTATGTGTCAAACATGTATAGAAACCACCCTTGGGAAGTGTCTCTAGATTAGCTTAGTTGGTACAAACTTGTAATATTCATTTATGATGTTTATCGAGTTGTAAAGAAGTTGATCAAGACAAGCTGGACTTGAGATCGAAGCCATCAGTTTGGTCATCGTGAAGAAAAGAATAAACTAAGACTCAGGCATCGAATTGGTGAACTGACAGCCACTTCAACCTGAAGTTTACCACTCAGATAAACTGGTAGATATCACAAGCTTGGATCATCACCAGTTTATCGAGTCTAGTCTTATCTCACGAATAGAGACAAAGAAGATAAGCCTGAGGAATCGCAAGGATTTAGACTTAAGGAATAGGAGATTCCTTAAAGTCTGAAATTCAAACATCCATTTTAAGACTCCTTAGTCTGGAGAGCCATTCTGACACACAGCAGAATATCGACACCCTATATCAGGAAAGGACGGAGTAGGTGCGGCAGAGCAGGAAAAAACAATTCGTCTCTATTAGATTAGAGAACCAATGGATAGTTCAAAATTCAGATTGTCTCTAAACAGCTATTTTCTTCAAACCTTCCCTTGCTTCATCTATAAAGAGTCGAAGTAATCTCAGTGGAGAAGGTTACGAAGGTGTTGGGGATTTAGGAGAGAAATTCCCTCAGTTTTTGTGTTTTGATGTGTCAAACATGTATAAAAACTATCCTAGGAAGTGTCTCTAGATTAGCTTAGTCGTACAAACTTGTAATATCCACTTAACATGTTTATCGAGTTGTAAAAGTTGATCAAGGCAAATTGGGCTTGTGATTGAAGCCATCACTTTGGTCACCGTGAAGATAAGAAGAAACAAAAGCGACAAACTGGCGAAGTGATGACCATTTTCAGCTTGATGCCGACCACTCAAACAAATTGGCTAATTTCACCAGCTAGGACAATCACCAGTTTATCAAGTCGAGTTTCTTCTCACAAGTAAAGACAAAGACACGCCTGAGGAATCACAAGAACCAGACTTAAGGAAAAAAGAGATTTCTTTAAGTCCGAACTTCAAACATCCAGTTTAGTATTCCTCAAACTGTCGTGCCATTCTGACACGCAACAAGATGTGGATACTTTGTGTCATAAAAGGACGGAGCAGGTGCGATAAAGCAAAAAAATGTAACATGTCACCATCCAATCAGAGACCCAATGGATAGATCAAAATTCGGATTGTCTCTAAATGGCCCTTTCACCAAACCCTTCCTTAATTCTTCTATAAATAGACAAAGACATTCTCAGAGGAAAGGTTACGATTACAAGAGTTGTGTTACAGAGTTAAGATTACGAAGCTAAAAACTTCTATTAGAGCAAACTAACTATATCGTAATCGTCATCATCGAACAGAGACTCCAAGAGTTCTTCTTTCCTATTCGAGGCTATTTTCAAATAGCTTACCGTGTCTTATATCCAGACACGAGACTCTAAGCTTCTCAGCTTGAGATTTCTCTTGGTGCTCTTTATTTCCAAGAAAGATCACAGTAGTGGCAACTATCTCCAAGCTATAACTATCATGGGCATTTGCTGCAAGTTTGTAGAGTTCCGGGAAGAACTTCAAAGCTCCCAACTTTTGGAGGAGGAGGCTGCGTGGTGTGCCCACACTCCAGATCCGAGTGCCTAAGGAGAACGAGTCCCTGGGCGAGTGAGCAAGTGGACTGGTGGACACGGGCATTCATCAATTTGTGATAGATTGTGAGGACATATTGTAATCCAAAGGCTAGTATATTCCGGGCAACTTTCTAAAGAGAGGACGTAGTTCAGTTGTCCAAACCTCTATAAATTCTTGCATTATTTATTGCTTAATTTTTTATGCAAGGATTTAAAACTCAATACTATCTTGTGTTTTATAATCAAACTTGTTAATAATCAAACTCGCAGACAACAAGCTTTTCAAAAAATCAAACTGGTCGATAAACACCAGTTTGTAAATTGCAAGACCTCGTTCTTTAATCTTCCGCTGCACATATCTACGAAACTTTGATCTCGGGACCAACAAGTGGTATCAAAACGGTTGGTCTTTATAGACTAGCAGCTTTGAGTGGCGAGGACCATATCTAGTTGGTCTTGCAATTTTATTATGTCTAGCGAGCAGGTACCTCGATGAATAACATAAAGCTTTCACTATACCAAGCAGAGAAGTTTGTAGCATGGAAGAAAAGATCTACCCTAGTGCTAATCAAAAGCATACATCCGGAGAAGGTAGATGTCATCGAGAGGGGTCCTATCAAGATCCTCAAGGTCAACAATCGCATTGGAGATCAAGATGGACAAGAAAGGGCCTAGCTGGATTCTGTCGAACACGAGCTAATCCTGTTAGCTTTACCTGACTCCCTTGAAGATGAGGTGATGCAATTCAACAATGCCTAGGAATTTTGGGACTACCTTGGTCGACTTTGTCAAGACTCAGAGCAAAAGAAGTGCAACAAGCTTCAAGTGTGCATGGACAAATACGATTTCCATATGCTTCCAGGAGAAAGCATCAAAGTAATGGAGACCCTGTTTAACTCTATCGTGAGTGAACTGAGGGCACTGGACATGGTATACTCAACCATGAATCTCAATGCCAAGATCCTGTCAAAATGCTTAAAGAAGATAGGTTCGTCAAAAAAATCAGTCTAAAGGAGAAGGATCTTTCTCAGATCTCAACAAATGAGTTTTTCGCCTAGCTTCAAGCTCGTGAATGGGGCATCCAGATGGTGAACAAGAATGAAGCAGTTCTAGTCGCCAACTCACCCAACCATAATGTTGAAGACATAGCATATTTTGTCAAAATAGATGAGCATGAACATAGAACATTCAAGTATAACACTTAATTAAGTAAATTTTAGGAAAAACCTAGAGGGGTCGCAGTTGTCCAACTCAAAACCCCGTCCATATTAACATAACCAAATTCAATAAACAAATGTAAACCTAATCAATATTAAAAATGGTCTAGATGGAATCAAAAACTAGAATGGTCAAAATCACAAAGCATAAAACATCAGAAAGGAAGAGATCAATAAAATTTATACAAATGAAAAATACTAGAATGGTCAAATGGTAGATGGCAAAATATACATGAAGAGAACGAGCACACTACATTTGGTAATGGAGGTTCGCTAGGGTTTCCAGCATCTCCAGGCATCTCCATCCGCAAAAAATTATAGCAAAGCTAAAAATACCCTCAAATAAGAATGCTTATGGATGATAAAACAATAAAATTATCCCTTTTATTGATCTCAAAGGAGGATTTGTATGGCTATGAGTTCGGTGTGGGATAGAGACTATCCGCTATAAATTCAATATGGGAAAAAAAAGGGAAAGTCAACTAAAGTTCTTTAACCATTTAATTCAATAGTTAAGAATTTTGTCATTGTCTAATAGTATCTAGATGTCAACTTATTACATATAACAACTATTAATCAAAAGAGGGCCAACTAAGATAAACTTCTCTCATTTAATAGTCTTCCACTAATTCCACCAGCATACCTTATGCAACCACTCTTCTTTTCTTGTAGAGTTTACATGTCTCTATCTTCACTATTGGAATCAACAACCTAATATGTATCTCATCCAACCTTTGGTTTCCTTCCCTAGCATACTTATCCAATCTGATTCAGTTGGACCTTCCTTGATGCCCATCTATCTACATCTTAAAGTTTATGTATATGAACCCTCATCACCCTTTATTCACAATACTATGAACATAGAGTTCTTACATCCACCCCTAAACTTCTTTTTGCCTAAAATTCTTCAGCCTCTTTGTGTCCTCATTATGACAAAAAAGAACAAAAACACAAAAAACTTTCACATATCATCATGTCTCAAAATCTTGTAATAGAACATGGATGGATTTCAATTAATTCCACAATTCATCTTTGTGTCACTTCGGTTCAAATGCTACATCACTTGATGTTGCTCACTAGATTCAGGTTCTTACTTAAGCCATTTTTTCCTTTAATGTTTAAATTTGGTACAATTTCTAGACAAGAACTAAATGGTATTATCTATTTTATTGTCAGAAAATGCCTCAAATGGTTAACCAAAGAGGAAGTTAGATCATTTCAACGTGAAAATGTGTGTGAAGGACATTAAATGCACCTACATTGAAGCCTTTTTGAATCACATGTTTCAAACATATTGAAGGAGTACTTCAAAATCTGTGTAGTCATAAGTGGGACAATTTCTTCAGTATGCATTGAGAAATAGTTGAAATACTGGTGCAGAGAACTTTAAGCCAAAAGTAATGGGTGGTAGACCATTTCCCTGAATTCCATATAGTGTTTGAAACACACAAGTAAGAGTTTAGTTTATAATTGTGAAGATTATCAAGTGTACCTACTATCGAAAATAATTGAGAAGCATTAACGAAGAACAACCTACCTAGATTGGAGGGTGGTTTACTCAACAGACAATCAATAAAAATTTAAAATATGTACATTCCCAATAAAAGAATATGTTTTTATAGCAATGTGATGTATTGTTATTTGCTATAAAGAAGAAATATTTTGAAGTGAAAAACTACAGTTTCTCTTTCAAGTGAGGTTTCTCTAAGGTTCTATTTGCATATAACCGATTTAGATATAGTGCGACAAACAAAATAAACAGATAACAAAAAAATTGATGCAAATGGCCATCGAGTTCATCACGCCGAAGAAAAAGAAATGATAACAAAAAATCAAGAAATAAATAATCTACCATTTTCTGTTTTACCAACCTACCGTTGATATCTCTGGAATAAATTTCACTACCCCAACAAAAAGAATGAAGAAGTTGCATGTAAAAAAAAGAGAAAATCATACACTAATCAACAACGACAACAAGAAAAAGAAATTTTAAGACAATATAACAAAAATAGTAATCAAACTTCTCAAAAAGAAAAATGAGAGAATGAATTAGATAATGTATCTTACTGAGCTGATTTACGAAAGATAAAATTGCAATAACCCTATCGGATTCACCATTATCTTCCCCCAAAACCTGATTTTCATCCTGCAGAAAATCAGGTAGATGGTGAAGAGTTAATCTTGATGAATACATACCGAAACAAATCAATTAGAAAGGAAAATCCCTTTATTTCCAATGAACATAAAATGAATTCTACGAGTTTTTGAAATTAATAGAAATCAGTGTTCTATAATTGCGTATTGTTTTTAAACCTAAGTGAAATAGAACCCTTTCTCACAAACGAAAATGAGAAAAACTTTGAAGGGGTTTATTGAAAGATTTGAATATTTGATATAAGTTTTTATTTCTACTCACATTTTCAAACTTTTTAATTAGTTTGAAATTTACAATTTCTTAACGTCTAACTTGTTGCAATATTAAAGTATTAAGTAATTAGTTTCCAATTTTGAGATATTAGAATTAAATAATTTGTCTATAATCAAAAGTAATTGATTTGAGTAATGTTGGAAACATTATTCCTCATGTAAATAATGTACACAAAGAGAGGTAAAAATTTATGCACGACCATCTTTAACCTTGTTTTGTGATGATAGTGGAATGATCTCAAGTTTTGATGAGTTGTGAAGTAGATAAGGTTGAGGATAAGTTTAGGGAAAAATATCTCAAACCTACAATCTTTTTATCACAAGTAATATATTTTTATTACAATACCTTGGGTTTATGATAAATTGAAAAAGATTTTGTTTTAATTATAAATTCTTAAATTTATTTATAATATTAAGATAGTTAGGAATTTAGGTTCGAAATTCTTTTACTTTTTTTTATGTGTCAAACATGTATAGAAACCACTCTTAGGAGGTGTCTCTAGATTAGCTTAGTTGGTACAAACTTGTAATATTCACTTATGATGTTTATCGAGTTGTAAAAAAGTTGATCAAGACATATTGGGCTTGATATCGAAGCCATCAATTTGGTCATCGTGAAGAAAAGAATAAACTAAGACTCAGGCATCAAACTGGCGAACTGACAACCACTTCAACCTGAACCTTACCACTCAGATAAACTGGTAGATATCACGAGCTGGGATCATCATCAGTTTATCAAGTCCAGTCTCATCTCATGAATAGAGACAAAGAAGATAAAACAGATGAATCACAAGGAGTTAGACTTAAGGAATAGGAGATTCCTTAAAGTCTTAAATTCAAACATCTATTTTAAGATTCCTTAGTCTGGCGAGCCATTATGACACACAGCGGAATATCGACACTCTATGTCAGGAAAGGACGGAGTAGGTGCGGCAGAGCAGGAAAAAAAAATCTGTCTCTATTAGATTAGAGACCCAACAGATAGTTCAAAATTCAGATTGTCTCTAAACAGCTATTTTCTTCAAACCTTCCCTTGCATCGTCTATAAAGAGCCAAAGTAATCTCAGAGAAGAAGGTTACGAAGGTGTTGAGAATTTATGAGAGAAATTCCCTTAACTTTTGTGTTTTGATGTGTCAAACATGTATAAAAACTACCCTAGGAAGTGTCTCTATATTAGCTTAGTCGTACAAACTTGTAATATCCACTTAGCATGTTTATCTAGTTGTAAAAGTTGATCTAGGCAAATTGGGCTTGTGATTGAAGCCATCACTTTGGTCATCGTGACGATAAGAAAAAACAAAGACTTAAGCGATTAATTGGCGAACTGATGACCATTTCATCTTGATGCCGACCACTCAAACCAATTGGCTAATTTCACCAGCTAGGACAAACACTAGTTTATCACGTCGAGTTTCTTCTCACAAGTAGAGACAAAGACACGTATGAGGAATCACAATAGCCAGACTTAAGGAATAAAAAGATTTCTTAAAGTCCGAAGTTTTAACATCCAGTTTAGTATTCCTCAAACTTTCGAGCCATTCTGACACGCAGCAAGATGTCGATACTCTATGTCATAAAAGGCCAGAGCTGGTGCGGTAGAGCAGAAAGGGGCAACATGTCACCATCCAATCAGAGACCCAATGGATAGATCAAAATTCGGATTGTCTATAAATGGCTCTTTCACCAAACCCTTCCTTAATTCGTCTATAAATAGACAAAGACATTCTCAGAGGAAAGGTTACAATTACAAGAAATGCGTTACAGACTTACCATTATGAAGCTAAAAACATCTATTAGAGCAGACTAATTATATCGTAACCGTCACCACCGAACAGAGACTCCCAGAGTTCCTCTTTCCTATTTGAGACTATTTTCAAATAGCTTACCGTGTCTTATCTCTAGACACGAGACTCTAAGCTTCTTAGATTGAGATTTCTATTGGTGCTCTTTGTTTTTAAGAAAGATCACAATAGTTGTAGTTATCTCCAAGGTATAACTATCATGGGCATTTGCTGCAAGTTTGTAGAGTTTCGGGAAGAACTTAAAAGCTCCCAACTTTTGTAGGGGGAGGCTGCGTGGTGTGCCCACACTCCGATCTGAGTGCCTAAGAAGAACGAGTCCCTGGGCGAGTGAGCAAGTGAACTGGTGGACACTGGCGAGTGAGGACGTAGGATAGTTGTCCAAACCTCTATAAATTCTTGCATAATTTATTGTTTTATTTTTTCTGCAAGGATTTAAAACTCAAAACTATCTTGTGTTGAATTATAACCAAACTTGTTAATAATCACACTCGCAGACGATAAGCTTTTCAAAGAATCAAACTGGTCGATAAACACCAGTTTGTAAATTGCAAGAACTCGTTATTTAATCTTCCGTTGCACATATCTACGAAACTTTGATCTCGGGACCAACAAGTGGTATCAGAGCGGTTGGTCTTTATAGACTAGCTGCTTTGAGTGGCGAGGACCATATCTAGTGGTTCCTGCAATTTTATTTTGTCTAGCGAGCAGGTACCTCGATGAATAACATAAAGCTTTCACCATATCAAGCAGAGAAGTTTGTAGCATGGAAGAAAAGATCTACCATAGTGCTCAAAAGCATACATCCATAGAAGGTAGATGTCATTGAGAGGGGTCCTATCAAGATCCTCAAGGTTAACAATCGCGTTGGAGATCAAGATGGACAAGAAATGGTCGAGAAGCCTTACAACGAGTGGATCTATAGAGATATCTGGGCCTAGCTGGATTCTGTCGCACACAAGCTAATCCTGTCAGCTTTACCTGACGCCCTTGAAGATGAGGTGGTGCGGTTCAACAATGCCAAAGAATTTTGGGACTACCTTGGTCGACTATGTTAAGAGTCAGAGCAAATGAAGTGCAACAAGCTTCAAGTGTCCATGGACAAGTACGATTTCCAGATGCTTCCGGGAGAAAGCATCAAAGTAATGGAGACACGGTTCAACTCTATCGTAAGTGAACTGAGGGCATTGGACAAGGTATACACAACCACGGACCTCAATACCAAGATCCTGTCCAAAATGCATAAAGAAGATTGGTTCTTCAACAATTAGTCTAAAGGAGAAGGATCTTTCTCAAATCTCAACAAAGGAGTTTTTTGCCTAGCTTCAAGCTCGTGAATGGGGCACCGAGATGGTGAACAAGAATGAAGCAGTGCTTGTCGCTAGTTCACCCAGCCAGAATGTTGAAGACGTAGCATATTTTGTCAAGAAGGATGTCAGATGTAGATCAAAGAAGACTTTTCAGATTGACAGACCAGCCGGTCAATCCAACTTGATAAAAGAGGTACCCTCCTACCAGAAACAATGAGAGAGTTGCGTCGAAGAGTTTGAAGAACAAATGAAGATACTTGCCAAGATCCTAGAGAAAGCCAAGACAATGTCAACCAACTCACAGCCTGACGACATAAGGTTCGAGGAGAGGGCCCCCAGGTCCTGTTTTGAGAGAAACTCCCCAAATCACTTGGAGTTTGAATGTCCGAGGGTGGACAAAGAAGGAAGGGAGAGACTCAAAAAATCTTCAACCGATGAGCATCTAAGGCGGTTGCTAAGGTGATGCTATCAAGGACAAAGATACCCGACATACTCGACAATGATGATGAATACTACATGTTGGATGGAGAGTCAAAGGAAGAAGCTCTATTGGCATTCATGGCTGCTATTGGAGGAGAAGACGATGCTGCAGAGACCGAATAAGGCCTAGCCGCAACTGGTGATGAGGTAACCAATACTCTACCAGATTATATTCCGTCTACATGCATTTTAGAGGAATCTGAATCGTTTTGCTCCAATCTATATAATGTCTCCCTCAATCTTCTTTCCAAAGAAGTTTCAAAGTTGTATGAGCTTAAAAATGAATTAGCCGGAGAAAATTCCTCGTTGAGACTTCAAGTTTCAGTTTTGACCGAGGAGATTGCAAAATTTAGGTTAGCCTGTGAGGAACTGGCAAAACTAAAAATCGAACACTCCACTGTCTTTCAAAATCTTGAAAATTCTAAAATTGAGTGAAAACTTTGAAAAACCTTGAGCCAGATGTAGGGATTAATGAACCGAATCATAGATCCGTTAACTCGGACCGTACATGGATGTCAAAATAATTACCATTTGAAAAATAAATCCTAGCATGCTCCTATAAATTTAATGCAGTGGATTCAAAGTTACCTTTTTATTTGTAGATCTGGATATGAGTCGCGCTGAATCCAAATCTGATTCTACCAAGCGTATCAATTAAATCTTCGGAATAAGAGATTAATATTTTGCAATATTAATTTCAAGATTTGATTGAAATAGAAAAGAGTAGAGAAATATGTTCTCCACATTAAGTCTTCAACTCTGTATCATTTGCTTCCAATCCTGCTACTGGTGAGGACTCCACAGGATTGCGCAATGCAGGGCATAGTCAAATTTCTCCTTTCCCCTCTGCACAGTGGTACCGCCCCTCACTCTCTCTCTCTAGCGTTTCTGTGTTTTTCAATTTATGAAATCTGAGAGGAGAATAGACCAAGCGATCTCTCAAGAACAGGGAAGCAGCAACTGCATTATATTCTAAGATGCTTCTAAGCACTTAACCACAAATTTAACTCTAGCTAAAAGAGACAGTTTGGCATGGCACATAACCATACCGCACGACTGATAAGCTCATATTTATACTCACTTATCTATATTTTTCTCCATTGTTTCAAGTGCTTTATTGTATGTTTTTACTTATTATTGTGCATGAGTCTATTTTGGAGGGTGTTATGCCTGTGATGGGTGATTTTTGCAGGGTTTAGGCCAAATTCATTGGAAATCCGTACCGAAAGCAGATGATGTTCAAAGGAACAGTCACGACTTCTTCCACATATGAAATCTGAGCTAATGGAGCACATGGATTGAAATATCTTTGAGTTAGCTTTCCAATGCAACTAAAATCGGGTCAATCGGAGTTCGAGAGCAAAAATTATGGCCAAAACCGTGAGACTGCACAGACAGATGTTTCTGTGTCGAGAGACAGGATTTGTTCGGAAACTTGTGATCTGCATTCCTGTCGACCGACAGGATTTGTGTCGATCGACACGTAGGCCCGAAAAAGCTATTTTTGGCCTGTTTTGGTAGTTTTTGCTATTTTTACCCAATACTCAAATTAGGTCTTTTCCTCCTCTATAAATATGAACTCTTAGGCACAAAAATTAGACTGGTTTTATTTTTCTTTTATGCATTATTACACTTAGAATAATTGAGCTTTGGAGTTTTTATAAGACATTCAAGGTTCCTCTTTATTTGTAAGTCAATTAATTTAATGTTTTCTTTTATTCTAGTCATGATTTGTGGCTAGAACCCTAAACAGGTTCTAGGGTTATGATTTCTTTTCTGATGCATGTTAATTGATATCAACTCTTTGGCATGGTTTAATTCTATGATTTAATTTAATAATCTAGATCAAAATAAGGACCGAGTGGTGAATTGAGATTTAGGTTTAAAGTTAATTAATCGAAGGACCGAAAGGTGAAGATTGTTAATAGGAAGAGAGAATTAAATATGTTTATTTTCTGTCTCAAAAGGAAGAAACCTACATAGGAATAATTAGATAATTATGAGATTGATTAATTTGGTGTTCTCGAGACCGAGAGGAGATAGTCACTAATTGATAATCTAGGATTTAATTGTTTGACCAAGGAGTTTAATCCACAAAAATCTATGTTTTCCCCATTGCTGAGTTGATTGATATTTACATGTTGATGATTAGAATATCTGCCCTAGGATCTGTGCTTTTCTTTATTGTTTTCAAAACTCTTTACTTTCTCGCAATTGTTATTTTTAAATTCACAAACAAAACTCTTCTAAAAATTGGTTCACTCAAACAGCGAATTGATAAAATGTGTCCAGTACATGAGATGACTTCGTTGCACTATCCCTGTGGGTTCGACTAGCCTTCGGGTTATTATAAATTTATTTGCTATTGTGTTCTACAACTTGATCAACGACCCTTAAAGCCTTCGTTATCTATAAAATCAATCCTAGAATAATTATGAGAGAGAATTACACAAGCTACACTCGTAGACGTTTACACAAAACCCTCCCACTATTCACTTGATATAAATTGTTTGTCTAGAAATCCCAACAACTGCAGCCCATGCACCTCCGCGAATTAGCAAGCTACACTCGTAGATGTTTACTAAGACGTTAGACGGGAGATCCAATTACAACCTAGGATCACTTTGTGGAGGTCTGTTGCTTTTAATTAAAAAATCCACTTAGTATTTTTTATTCAAAAGGTTTCTTAAATGAGCACATAAATAATTTCTTGTCATAATATTTTCCCAAATTTTTGCATGTAATTAAACAAGCCCAAAAATTCAAAATATAATCCGACAAGAAATAAATCACATATCATACGAGGGCAATTAAGACAAACAAAAATTCCTCGTGGCCCCAAAATAGGAAAATAAAAGTAATCATATCTATTACAAAATTTGAATTTTGAATTTTGAATTTGGATAACTCCAAATCTTCTTCAAATCTTTCACTAATCTTCAAGGGCCTTTATACCCTCAACCACCAAATCTTTTTGGATCTAGGGTTTTGTGATTTAAAAATTGGTCCCACAATCCAACTACAAACCCTAGGGTTAACAACCGAATTGCACCAGCCATCAAATCACAAACCACCACCACGGCAGCAGCAGCCGCCACCGCCGCCGCCGCCACCACCACCCCGCCGGCCGCCGCGCATGCACACGAGTGCGCTGCACGCCTGCCGTTGTTGCACGGCTGCTACCTGCACGGCTGCGCAGCCACCGCCAGCCACGTCCGTGGCCCCACATCGCGGTAGGCCTCCTGTCTGCCGCCACCCTGCGCTGCTCCGTAACAGCTGCACCGCCAGCCACCTGCCGCCACCATGCACCGCCGTCGCCGCGTCGGTCTACGCCTTCGTTCTTAGACCCATACAAATTACAGATTTGAAAATAAAAATTACAATAGACTATTCTATTACAACTTTCCCTATCAAATCTAATCACATATTTTCTCGTGATTTTACAAAACCGATTTAATCCAAACACAGATAAAATACCGCGGATTAAATCGAACAGGTTGCCACGAGGAACTAAAACCAAACCATTCACAACAATAAAATAATTCATTCATTCATGCATAATCAAATTAAATTGCTCATCCAATAGAGCCATGAAAAACAGACCAGGCTCTAATACCGATTATAGGGATTTTCAGGCGAACCGAACCGCCAAATCCAAATAAGCCGGACCGTTCATGGATGTTGAGAACAATTACCAATTCAACAAACCCTAGCATGCTCCTATAAATTTAATGCAGTGAATACGAGTTTACCTTAACTCCGTAGTACCAGATCTGATCTTTTGCTTTTGAATTCCAATCTCTTGATTCAACCACACGAATTAATTAAATCTGCAGAATGGAAATTAGACAAATCCAATTTATAGATTTAATTAATGAGAAAGAGAAAAGGGAAAAGAAAATTTGTTCTCCAGATTAGATCTTCAAATCTGTATCCCAATGCTGTTCAATCCTACTACTGGTGAGGATTCCATAGGATTGTGAATGTGTATGCCAGAGTGGAAATCCTTCATCTCCTAAACACACAGGTGCCGCCCCTCTCTCTCTCAAACTAGGGTTTCAACTGATTTGAATTGTGATACAAGCTGAGAGAGAGGACTGTCTGTTGGTCCCTTATGATCAGAGTCGTCGTGGTTATTAACAGAATACACACACGAAGTGCAGCGGAATAGATTGCATTTTCTTGTACTTAGATTATTCTCAAATTTATCTTCGTTAGGGTTTTCTTAGGTAGCCTTTTCAATTATACGCTAGTAACGTGGTTACTAGGTTTTAAAGCATGATGGTTTGAGAAACGGTAACAACAAGACAACACACAATTTATAGTGGTTCGATCAAGTGATCTACGTCCACTCCTTAGCCGAATCGCTAAGAATTTCACTAGAAAGTATACGATGTACAAAGAATTGCCTTCCCTGTTCAACATCCAGCCTTCTGAGAATCTGTCTGCTTCACGGCTATCTTCTGATACTCCGAACTTTCTTGGCGTAGCTCCAGCTGAGTCAAGGGCGCACCTTCGTAAAACTCGCTTTCACCACTTACTTTGGAGTAGTTTAGAGTTCTCTCCGAACTGTCAAGTGTGCTT
>JAPKLW010000167.1:396743-413099 GCA_026898455.1 Plectranthus barbatus
AGGAAAATGTTCCATCCACAGATATGTGATCGTTCTTCTTGGCATGTTCTGCCCATCGTTCGAAGAAGAATTCAGCCCAATTTCCTTTCACTTTGTCTGTGAGAGCCATCATTACTGCATATTTCTTAGCAGAAAGTTCAGAGTGTGATCCGGCGTCGCATTGGAACATTTTGATTACCAATTCGGCTAGAAGTTTATATTCATCCTGTAAGGAATTGATGGATGTGGCAGGCTTGAAGGTGATCACATGGCCTTTCTTATCCTTCAATACTCCACGCTTCTTCCAAGTATTCCAACGTCTTTCCATCTCATCATAATCAGTTACTTTATACTGAGATATACGTTCCCCCTCATTCCGAAGGTGAAAAGTTTTAGCAAGAATCTCGGCACTAACTTCAATGATACTTCCATAAACATAGGTTTTAAAGGATTTCCCATCTTTACTTATCACTGCTCTGGCATAAAATTCAGAAACCATATGCGGATGAAAATGCATGGGTTCAGCAGATAAGTAATGAGTTACCTGTTCACTTTCGAGGATATCCATTATCCAGTTCGGAAAATGTTCAGCGGCGAGACGGTTGTACAAGATTCTATCTTTCTGAATTTGAGCCAGACGCCTCTGTTCCTTTGAGCGGCCAGCTAGGGATTTCTTCTTGGACATCATCACAAGTTGACCATAAGAGATAGAGTCATCAACGTCTTCCTTCTTTAGGATCCCAGTGAACCCTGGTGCATGTTGCATATGTAAGGGTTCGTCAGAATTTGGTGGAAAATTGAATGGGCGCGGTTTATTGGACTCAGGGTGATGATCTGGACTTGTAGATTTCTGGGACGATGTGGCAGGGAGATCTGTGGCCATGTTCGTGAGAGTATCTTTGGAAAAATTTCTATGGAAATTTTGATTTGGGAGATTCTGATTTCAGGATGATGAGAAGAAAGTGAATAGTGATCAGAGCGAAGGTAGGGTTAATTTGAATGTGAGATCTAACGGTTGAGGGAAAGTCTGCAAAGTGCTCGATCGACGACTCAGAATAAACGCGTCTTTCCATATGGCTTCCCATGCTTTGATACACACTCAAGTGTTTCTAACGTGGCGTCTCCTCAGTTGATGCCGCCGTTTGCAAGCATTAATTTTGCCTGATCGGGTCCCATCAAGTTTGAATTTTTGAGTCATCCCGCCTCGATTTTGGGATAAGTTATTGCTTAGCATCCATTCAAGGATGCTGATAGAGGATGATTGTCTTCACCATTCTGTTTTTCAGCAACTCTCGAAGATCTGCTGAGTCAAGGAGGTATTAAAATAAAAGGTGATGATGCGATCCTCGATCTTCTCAATACTCCTCGTTTCCTATTGCTGGAGAATTGATTTGACTTCCCATGCATACACGTCGATTCCTTTATTGGCGACGTTTCGTATTCCAAGGGATGAATCATTGCAATCTTCAGACAGATTTTTCTCTTTCTTCTTGTCGTAAATGAGAAATCCCCTTTAAATACCGTAGTTGAGGGTTATCCAGACATCTCAACTTCTCTTCTTTCCTGATTTACTCTCTTAATCTTTCCTTATTCCAGAAACTTGAGTCCTTCTCTTCAATCATGGAATCTCCTCCTCAAGTCATAGAAATTTGACGTAACCTTATCCTTGATGAGCCGGGTTTGGATAGGTACTATATTGAAGAGTGTGATGTGGCCGTGAAGGTCATATCTACGCTGCAGTGGAGGGGTCTGTCTCATTTTCTGGGTGCTACTCCTCATCGCTTCCAGGAGGAAGTATAGCGTGATTTCCTCAGTGAGTGTCATGTTGTTCCGAGGTCAATCTTTGGTTCGTTTCACAACAAGCATGTTCACTGGACCCCTGACACTTTTGTGATTGACTTCGGCCTTCCTCGAGGTCCGTTGTCTGTCGAGGACTATCTTTCGGAAGAGGTGGATCCCGAATGGTTGGCATGGGAGAAGTGGCGTCATTCCTCTCATTTTGAATTCAGCCCTGACATCCCTGCTTCGGGTCTCAGTACCTCGTATTGGGTCCTATTCCGCATTGCCCATGAGATCCTTCTTGGGGAGGAGCCCTATGATCTCTGTTTCTCAAGGCCTGTCTGGCAGACGATGATGGCCATGGATGATGCTGCTTCCGTGGACTGGGCCGGGTACGTCTTCAAAAACGTCTGGGAGGCTGTCAAGCTTCATCCGTTCGTGCCTCTGCGGAATTGGATGCAGCTCAGCTGGTTGATGGAGAAGTATTTTCCAGAGATCGCTGACGGTCCATCCAACCTTCAGGGTGCTGATTTCTATCCCTACAAGCCGGTGTCACCTCTCTAGATGAACTTCGTGGTAGCTTTTGTATGACCTTTTGTATGTTGGCCGAAGATGCCTTTATTTCTTTTGTAATGTTGACATGGTCCTTTGACTTGAATGAATGAATATGTTCTTCTGTTGATGTTTGTTCTCCTAGACAGAGTAAAGATGCCATCCGCATTCTTCATAACGTGCTGAGCAGAATCAATTTGTCTCCTAAGCATATATATGAGCATATCCGTAGGAAGTATGGAAGTAGCATAGGAATTCCCAAAAAATCCAGAAAGAATGAGAGTGAAATCTCATTCATCCATAGCAATATCTAATTCCATCATACCCAATTTGATGCATAATTCTTTGAATCTAACCTCTGCAAGGGGTTTTGTGAAGATATCTGCTATTTGATCCTCCGTACATATTCGTTGAATGTCAATATCCTTCTTTTCTTGATGATCATGAATAAAATGATGTCGGATGTCGATGTGTTTTGTCCTGGAATGATGTACTGGATTCTTTGTGATGCACATAGCACTATTGTTGTCACAATAGAATGGTACGCATTCAGGGGATATGTCATAGTCTTGGAGTTGTTGACGAATCCACAGGATTTGTTGACAGCAACTAGCAGCTGCTACATACTCTGCTTCGGTGGTTGAGGTTGCTACCGAGTGTTGCTTTTTGCTGAACCAGCTGATCAATTTGTGACCAAGGAATTGACACGTACCACTGGTGCTTTTCCTGTCGATTTTGCATCCTCCAAAGTCTGAGTCTGAATATCCACTAAGAGCTAGACTGTCAACTCTTGGATACCAGATTCCTAACCCTTCAGTGCATTTTAAGTAGCGAATGATCCTTTTTGCTGTATCAAGATGTATCTTGTTTGGTAGAGATTGATATCTAGCACAGAGTCCCACAGCATATGATATGTCGGGTCTGCTGGCAGTGAGGTATAGCAGAGATCCGATGATTCCTCGATATAATGTAGGATTCACTGCATCTCCTTCTTTTTCAAGATCCGCTAGACACACATTGCTGATGGGAATCTTTAAGCTTTTGGATTTCTCTGGACAGTATTTAGCAATGAGATCTCGTGTATATTTCTTTTGATGAATGAATATCCCTTCACTTGATTGGTGAACTTGAAGTCCGAGAAAATAGGACATTCTTCCCATCATGCTCATTTGAAAGTTGCTCATCATTAGCTTCGAGAATTTGTCACAGAGAGCTTGATTCTTTGAGCCAAAGATAATGTCATCAACATAGATCTGTACGAGTAGAATGCTTCCTTCGTCCTTAATTCGGAAGAGTGTTTGATCAATCCTTCCCTTTTTGAACCCATTGTCGAGCAGAAACTTAGACAGAGTTCCATACCAAGCTCGAGGAGCTTGTTTTAGTCCGTACAAGGCTTTTCTTAGTTTGTAGACCTGATTTCCATTTGTAAAGCCCGGAGGTTGCTCAACATAGACTTCTTCCTTGAGTTCTCCATTCAGGAATGCACTTTTGACATCCATTTGCATGACCGAGAATTCATGATGCGCTGCATAGGCGAGAAATAGTCTGATTGCTTCCAGTCTTGCTACTGGCGCAAATGTCTCATCGTAGTCGATACCTTCACATTGTTTGTATCCTTTGGCTACAAGACGTGCTTTATTTCTCACTACCAAGCCTGATTCATTCTTCTTGTTCTTGAATACCCATTTGGTGCCTATGACATTTTGATGTTTTGGTCTATCCACCAGATCCCATACGTGGTTGCGAGAAAATTCAGCAAGCTCCTCTTGCATAGCGTTTATCCAGTCTGGATCACGTAGTGCCTCCTCAACTTTAGTTGGTTCTTCACTTGATAGATAGCACAAAAACATTGCAGATCCCTGTCTGGTTAAGATTGGATCATTGATATCTCCAAGAACATCGTCTAGTGGGTGTGCGCGCAGCCATGCTGGTCTGATTTGTTCTTCAGTAGTTCTTCCTCTTCTAGGATAATTCGTATATTCTGTATTGACCACTTCATGCTCAACATCTTGTGAGATGGGATTTTGACCTTCAAGAGGAGGTGTTTCTTCAGCATCCCGTCCTTCGGCGGTAGGAATATCGTGATTCGGATCTCCTCTTCCAGTGGAGTCTTCAGCATTAGATGACTCAGCGTCTAATATCTCAGCAACCGGTAGTTCAGCAACCGGTATCTCAGCATCTCCATTGCCAAAATCTTCAGCAGCATTATCTTCCTTAGCGACATGGATAGGATTAGAGTTTTCCTCGTCTGAATCATCTAGCGAAATAAAGATATCCTTTTGAAGGTTGGCCTCAGCACGAACGTTAGCATCACTGGCCTCGTTTCCTGGCTTTGTCCGATCAGGATTACATTCATTCATAGACTTAGTCGAGTCAAATCGTAGGTGTTTATGACAATTCAAGATCGATTGACTACCGACATCATTAGTCTCATGAATGTTATCCTTTGTCTCAATCGCAGCTCTGCGCACTAAAGTAGATTCATCAAAAATAACATTGCATGTTATTTCCACAATCCTGGTAGTCTTATTTAACACTCTATATCCTTTGTGGGTGGGGTGATCATATCCGAGAAGTACGCCCTCATCCGACTTAGGTGAAAAAGTGTTAAGTTTTGACTTTCCGTTGTTATGGATATAACATGTTGCACCAAAAGCACGTAGATAATCTAAATTAGGCTTACGACCGTTATAAACTTTATAGGGAGTTTTGTTGAATCGGCCGTTGATAGAGCTTATGTTCTGCGTGTAGCATGCAGTCATCACTGCTTCACCCCAATATCTAGCAGGTAAGTCAGCATCGGCTAGCATAGATCGCACTGCTTCCTTTAGCGTTCGATTCCTTCTTTCTGCTAGATCATTCTGCTGTGGGGTCCTAGCGGTAGATCTTTCATGACTTATACCGGCCTCCGCACAGAAATCCATGAGAATGCCATTGCAGAATTATGTTCCATTGTCAGATCGAATCCTCTTTACTGTAACTTCTTTGCTATTTTGCTCCTTGAGGATCAGCTCGGGTAGAGAAATCTTTACTTCATCTTTGGTCTTCAGTAAGCGAACCCATGTATACCTGGAATAATCATCAACTATTACAAGGGTATATATTCTTTTACTTACCGATGGTGGAGTGACAGGTCCGAATAGGTCCATGTGTAAGAGTTCTAGGATTCGGCTTGACGTGGTCTTTTCTTGGTTTGAATGAAATGATGCTTTGGTCTGCTTTCCTTGTTGGCATGCCTTACAAACGCCTTCCTTTCGAAACGTGACGTTTTGAGGTAAACCTGTGACAAGATCATTTCTGACAATATGGTTGATGGTTTTGAAATTTAAGTGATTTAACCTTTTATGCCATAACCAAGTGGTTTCCTCTTTATTTAGTGCCAGAAATCACGAGTGTTGTTGACCACTTTGCCAGTCAACCACATATAGTCCGCCTTTCCGAATTCCTCTAAGCTTTACTTCTCCTGTCACATTGTCAGCTATAGAACATCCTGTGTGAATAAACGATACTGTGTACCCATTTTCGCATAGCTGGCTGATGCTTAGCAGGTTGTGCTTGAGATTGGATACGAGAGCAACATTTACTATTCTTAGTCCATTTCGCTCTATGCATCCTCTGCCAAGTACTCTTCCTTTGCTGTTGTCACCAAATACTACAGATGGGCCATACGATTTTTGAATATCTGAGAATAATTCTTCATCTCCGGTCATGTGCGCAGAGCAGCCACTGTCCAGGATCCACTCATTGGACATGCTTGATGCCTTAGTACTTGAATCCTGTTCCTGCAAGAACAATTAGGTTGATTTAGGTCCCCGTTTCAAGTCGGGTCCTGGAGGATTAGCTTGAGTCATTGTCCCTTTTGGGACCCACATTTTGATAATCATCAATGACTTTTCTTTGAAATCTGCTTTGCTGATCTTTTCAACCTTATTATCTGTGTATGTGTGTGGTTGTGCATTGTGCCCTTTCACCTTCATTGTCCTTTGATGATATATGTATCTGGACTCGGGTCTCACATAGGTATTTCTCCCACATGGTGTGTTTGTGATAATATTGGGGTTTCATTGAGCAATTTTTAATGTCTCTTCCCCGAGAAAGGATAGGATTTGGCTTCCTAGCATTTGATACAGAATGCTCAGCCTTCATCCTTGAGTTTGCTGAAAAGTTTCGCTTCTCAGACTTCAAATGTAAGTTTTGATGCTGTTCAGCATTTCTTATGAACCTCTGCTGAAATCTTACATTCTGCTTAACCTTTTGCTGAGGTATGGCACAATGCTTGACACTCTGCTTGGGTTCAGCAGTCTGTTTGATATTCTGCTGAGCGATCATACTAGCATTTGAGGATTCAGCAACTAATTTATCCTTTTCTTTAATGTTATCAAACATTTTTCCGCCAGAGACAAAAATGACATTTTCCTTTTTTCTCGAAGTATTATTTTTGTCATTGCAACTGTGCCCAATTCCAGAACGGTCACCGTGACGTTTCTGTCTACTTATCAGGTTATCCAAAATATCCTGACTTGTCATGTATGGGCAGACACACTTCTCATTGGTTTTGGTTTTCAACAAAGCATTTTCTCTTTCAAGAATCTTGACGTTTTCAAGAAGTTCAGAAGATTCAGTTCTAAGTTTTGATAGTTCTTCACTATCAGACCTTAGTCTTTAGACTTCATTGGTCAGACTTAGAATTTTTTGTTTGAGTGAGGAGTTATCTTTCACAATAGCATCTTTCAAGGTGTATACCTTAGAAAGTTCTAATGAGAGTTTAGTAAGATAATCTTCCTCAGAGTCTAAAAAGGAATCCTCTGTTTGAGGTATCTGCTGAACATAAAGTATTTGTTATGAGTGTTACCTCCTGATTGTCGACTGCTAAGGCCGATTCGAAGGGTTGCTCAGCATCTGCGAGTAGTTCTCCATCTTCAATGATTTTTGCCATAAAGACCATTAGGGCTTCTTCTTCCTCATCGGTGGGATAATATTCCTCATCGTTGTCAGGAATATCTGGAACTTCAGTCCTTGTTAAGAGCACCTTCGTTACAGCTCGTACTGCTTGCCTTTCAAATCTCTGACGCAGACGTTCTCTTTCCTCGGGACTTACTTTTGGACAATCATGTTTCAAGTGATCAGGAGATTTGCATTCAAAGCACGTTCTTATTCTTTTTTCAGTAGGATGCTGCATCATGCTTGCTTTTGCTTCTTTTTCAGCTTTAGCTTCCAGAATCATCTTCTGTATCTTCTTCATCTGTTCCTCCAGCTCTCCTATTTTCTTATCTTCATCGTTGACTGTAGACGTTGATGAAGTCTCCTTGGATGGGGTAGCAGAAGTAGTTATGGACTTTTCTTGATTGTAGAAGGGTTTCCTCGGAGATTTCCATTTGTTTCCATCTTTCTTGATTGTACGCTACATCTTCTTGAGTTCCACCGTTTGTGGGACTCGGATGTATAACAGCAGCTTCGTTTTTCTTTGATTGTTGAATGATGAATTCATGTGACTTCAGTTGAGAGAAGACTTCAGCGGTTGTCATATTGTTGAGATCCTTTTCACTCATGCTTGTCATCTTGACAAACCAATCACTCCTGGGATAAAGTTTGGATATAATTTTGTTATTCATTTCTCCTTTGTCATATGTCTTGCCGACATTTTTGAGTTCTGCGATGATAGTGTTGAATCTCTCTTCCATTTCCTAAATGGTTTCTCCTGGAATCATGGCGAAAGACTCGTATTTGTCCATAGCAACTTGCAGCTTTTTCCGTTTCATCTGTTCTGTTTCCTGAGAGACTTCGCATACATAATCCCACATCTGCTTTGCGGAGTCATAGTCTAGAGCTTTGTTGGACATTAGGGGAGGTAGACATTCCATGATTAGCTTCATGGCGATAAACTCCAGCTGGCATCTCGTTTTGTCTTCAAGAGTCCATTCCTCGTAGGGTTTACTCACCATTTCAGGTCTGGGTTGACCACCAGCGGGTCCGGGGGTGCGGTGTTGACCTTCATAATTTCAATGGGTTCAACCGTTAGGATGTCCCTCATTTCTAGATGTATGCTCTGTAGCTGGATCATGGCCTTCTTTTTCCATGTTTCGAATCCATCCTTGTTGTACTTTGGAAGAGGGTGATTAGACATCGTTGTTACCTGAACTATACCAGTACAAAAGACGCAAGGAAAGACTAGGATCTAGGTCCTAAGCGACTCAGAAGCAGTCGATTTTTCAACCTCCCGCTCTGATACCACTTGTTAGTCCCTTATGATCAGAGTCGTCATGGTTATTAACAGAATACACACACGAAGTGCAGCAGAATAGATTGCATTTTCTTGTACTTAGATTATTCTCAAATTTATCTTCGTTAGGGTTTTCTTAGGTAGCCTTTTCAATTATACGCTAGTAACGTGGTTACTAGGTTTTAAAGCATGATGGTTTGAGAAACGGTAACAACAAGACAGCACACAATTTATAGTGGTTTGATCAAGTGATCTGCGTCCACTCCTTAGCTGAATCGTTAAGAATTTCACTAGAAAGTATACGATGTACAAAGAATTGCCTTCCCTGTTCAGCAGCCAGCCTTCTGAGAATCTGTCTGCTTCACGGCTATCTTCTGATACTCCGGACTTTCTTGGCGTAGCTCCAGCTGAGTCAAGGGCGCACCTTCGTAAAACTCGCTTTCACCACTTACTTTGGAGTAGTTTAGAGTTCTCTCCGAACTGTCAAGTGTGCTTGGCTTCAATGCCCGCCTTAATCAATTTCTTCACACGATAGTACACAATTTATAGTGGTTCGATCAAGTGATCTACGTCCACTCCTTGGCTTCAATACCCGCCTTAATCCATTTCTTCACACGAAATTGACTGCTGGATGCTCTCCTCAATTGGAAAGTGGTCCCAATGAATGAGGATTCTTGAATCAGTTCAAGAATCACCGGACGAATGTCAAACGTGGTGAGACACTCGGAATGTTGAAGGCCTTTTTGTATCTCTTGAATTCGCCTTTCAACTGGACTACTCTCTTGCCCTTTTTGCCTTTTTGATTCTTTCGTATATTGTGTATCTGATCTGAGAGTGAGTAGTCCCTGCATCATCATTTGACTTCCCTTTTATAGTTATGATCTTGAAGTCTGGGTCGATAGATCCGTTTAGACACAACAGATCTTTCTCCTTAAATGCGGGTGGCTAATTATTGATTATTCTGCTTTCTGACAGGCTTTTCTGTCCTACTTCTGACATGGCTAATTGTCGCGCATTGGTCAGAGTGTCGGTGTAGCAGTCCTCTAGTTTGCTTTGCTGAGCTTTTGCTAGTACGAGATGCTGGGTCTTTTTCAGCATGCTTTGTCTGCTGCTCCAATTTGATCTGCTAGCATCTTCAGCGGTCAAGGATGCGTTTGTCGAATGCTTTGAGTGCTGATCTTCTTAGCATTCTTAATACGCATAACCTTCAGCATTTGTTCGATGTTTGCTGAGATATTTCAATAGGCCTATTCTATTACAACACGATGTTTTAACCTATACAGGACATTACATCGGATGCTAAGCTATGCTAAGGTTCAGCAATGATCGACCGTTTACTAAGGTTTGATCCAACAAAACCTTTTACAATTTGAACCTAAGGGTAAATTACAAATATTTTCCTAACACTGTCTATTTATAGACCTAGGGTTTCATCCCTAATGGGCTCCTGGGCCTCTTTTCAGCATATTTAATTGGGCCAGACCTGGGACCTAATGCAAATAATAAAGTGGGCCTATGAATTAATTAATTCTCATGTCCACAACCCATGACACAATTAATTAATTAATATTAATTATTTTTCACCACAAAATTAATACTGACCTACCCCTTTATTACCACGTTATGAGAACGGGCTGCATTTACTTGAGAATCCCCATATTTAAGGTTACTGGACATTCATTAATTTATTGGAGCTTCTCACAAGCTACCATAATTAATTAAGTTCTTATTTCCTGAGCAGTACCACTCAAACCTTATCACTCGTGCTTGACTTAGTCAGCCTAGACTTTAGCATGATGAATGTTATTGAGCTCCTCAGGGAATGTCCCCATTCTATTACTCGGATCTGGTAAGGCTGGCAATTCATGCGTGTTGGTTCGTTATCATGTCGTGTCTTATCGTGTTGTGTCATTATCGTGTTTGAGCTTAACGGGTTCGTTTTGTGTTCGTGTTTGAGCTTAACAGGTTTGTGTCGTGTTCGTGCTCATTATTATCATGCGTGTTCGTGTCATACTAAAAATTTTTAGTCCCAAGTGTAAAGCTAACAATTTTAGTAAGGTTAATTTTTATCGTGTCAGATCATTTTCGTGTCATGTCATTATCGTGTTTGAGCTTAATGGGTTCGTGTCGTGTTCGTGTTTGAGCTTAATAGGTTTATGTCGTGTTCATGCTCGCTTTTATCATGCATGTTCGTGTCGTGTTATCGTGTCGTGTCGGAAATTGCCAGCCCTATGATATGGTAACCTAACTCCAGTCTCAGGCAGTAATACACAAACTGCTGTTACCCAAGATGTGGGTATACGACCACGTTACTCGGGCTCTCCACCATGGCAAGTCAAAGCAACAGTCAACCCGTGCATACCCCTGAACCTTTGTTAGGGTTTGGACTCAATCAAGATCGAGATCTTGTACTCTCTGATTTCAGACAGTAGAATATATCTCATTGTGGTCCAATCAATATGCAACCGCACGTACCAGCATATCAAGTGATCAAGACAGATTACGTCTTTCTGAGTATGTTGCAGCCAATACCGACAGACTTATCCTCGTATGCTATCTTGGCTGTGATAATATTTCTATCTCCCTAGATCAAGTGATCATACTGTCTTCTGCGATCTATATGCAACCGCACGGACCAGCATATCAAGTGATCAAGACAGATTACTTCTTTCTGACTATGTTGCAGCCTATACCGACAGACTTATCCTCGTATGCTATCTTGGCTGTGATAATATTTCTATCTCCCTAGATCAAGTGATCATACTGTCTTCTGCGATCTACAACACACCGTATGATCGTCCCTATTGGTGAGATAAGAGGATATCGTTGTTACTCGCATGTAAGTTTGTTTAATAAATAGGAAATACCGCTGAATGTATACTCATTGTAATAAATAATTTCTGTATACAAAACCCAACAGACTCCACGTAACTTTCCTGCGGTATTGTCCTCTCAGGCGGTGGCGGCCTTGGGATACTTGCTATTAGTGACTCGAACTTTTGAGGAGCTCGTATCTTCTTGCCATATGTTCCATGCACGTGCCCATCGTCTCTATCACGGTTCTGGTGCTTTCTACCCGACTTACCAGTCTAGAGATATGAGGATCCGTCAGAATGGAGGGTGGCGGTGGCAAAAATGCCAGCTCATTGAGGGGAGCGATGTTGAACGATCTCATTAGGTTGTCCACCGTTTCGCCTGGATTCGGTGGTTGCGGGGCTTTGCGCCCGATTGCCGTGGGTCGCCCGCGACTTGTTCTCGCTGCTGATCCACATCCAGCCCCAGGATTTGCTCCTCGGCCTCGTCCTGGCAGCGGTGCAGTACTTTCGTCATTGATCTCGATCTCGTTGGTGTCACTCGAGTTGTCAGTCATTTCCTGCAAAATAAGTTAGCACGGACTAGTTCCAGGGGCCCCACGGTGGGCGCCAAATTGTTGAGGTTCGAATATATCAAATATGGAGCCCCGGGAACTATATACGAATATTGCAGGAGATAGATAGAGAATAAAGTAATGCGGGATCAATAAAAATACATTTAACACGATCAATAATACGAATAAACGTATGAAATTGATAAAAAAAATGATGAGTTCCTTTAACGAGATTCCAAAATGACTTAAACCCTCTTTAAGCAATATTTTTTAGTAGATCGAACTGAATGAGTAGTACCTAAAAATCTAGATGCAGTGAATCGGCGTACAGGGGGGTATTTATAGGGTTTGGTGATCTAGGGTTTCTTTTAGGGTTTCCGTGAACCTTGCCAGGACGTTGGGTGGCAACGTCTGAGAATATCGGGGTTGTTGAGCTGAGAACGGTTGGTCCTCCCTGAGAACTCCGCGAGCTTATCTTTATCTACTCGTCACCCTATTTTGACCGTTAGGCGACCATTAGGTAGTTCGATATACGCCTGTCGAGCTGCCCCTTCAGCTATCAGATTGTTTTCCTTGTTTATCGGACCGCTTTCCATCGTGCTACTCTTGGTCGAACTGTTCTGCTGCCTTCTCACGGGCTGGTCTTTCTGATGGACCTGCACAAAAGGTTAATTGGGTTGCGTGCTGGGCTTTTGATTGGGCCATTTGAGTTCGAGCCCCAACAGTAGTTGTGCTTTGTTTTTAATTGTTTTCCTCCTCCGGGCTGTGGCCTCGATTTCTGGGTTGAAAACTTCGAGTGATTTGCACCGAGCCCTTGTGTTCATGCAACCTGAGAAAAAACAGTTTCAGAAATCAGCCTCTGTGTCGATCGAAACAGATGCAGAAACCTAGAAAATCACACGCGCACACAACACGAAAATTAAAACAAAAATAAAAATAAAAACTCAGTCGAACAGATTTAAAAACAAACTAATAATAAGATAGAATCTAACAGTCCCTGTCAATGGCGCCAATTTAATTGCTGGAAAATTAACCAGACAAATTATAGCATAGCTAGCAAATAAATTTGTAACACCCTATGGTGGTCAAACCCACAGAGACTGTATAATGACACTATCATGTGTACAAGCCATAGTTCTTAAAACATAGTTGTTTGAGCAAATCAAAATAGGGTTTTGGTTTTGAAATTAAAGATAACAAAATATACAAATTCCAAGGCAGATAATCAAATCGTCAACATGCAAAATTCATCAACTCAGCAATGGGGATTAATTCAGATTCAAATGGATAAAATTCAATGGTTAGGAAATTAAACCCTAGATTAATAAATTGTGACTATCTCCTCTCGGTCTCAAGAACACAAAATTAGTTAATCTCGATAATTATCTAATTAAATCCTACAACTTGAATCTTCCTTTTGAGATAGAAGACAAATGTATTCAATCTCTTCTTCCTATCACCAATTTTCACTTCTCAGTCCTTCAATTGATAACTACAAAACTAGATTCAAATTCATCTCTCGATCCTTCTTTAAATCTAGATTCGATTAATTAAGCTCAAGAAATTAAACCATCCTATTGAGTTGATTTATTCATACATGCATCAGAAAAGATTATCACAACTCTAGAATCTGCTAGGGTTTCTAGCCACTAAACATGACTTCAAACAAAGCAAACATTCTATTAAAAATCATAAATTACCTTGTAAGGATAATAGGAACCTTCAAGGTCTTGGAAAAACTCCAATGTTACAATATTCTTAATAATAACAATGATAATTTTCGTGCCCTAGAGAGATAGTATTTATAGAGGAGTGAAAACATCTATACAAGGTATTAGGATAAAATATAAAAAATCTCCAAACTGGGCATTTTTTCATTCTTCAGCTTCTGTGTCGATTCACCCTTCTTCAACCTTCATGTCGATCGACACGGTGTGTATCGATTGATATACAGCACAAATGTCGAGCCCCTCTTCTGCATTTCTTCTCGATCGACATCCAACCTCTGTGTCGGTCGACTTACTCCATGTTGGTCGACACAGAGGTCCTGCTTTTGGATTTTGGCACGTCTTCCAACTCGGTCAACTTCTCGTGTATCAATCGAAGCAGAAACTCTGTAAAACTTGGCTCTTTTCATCTTTTGCTCACTTTTACCTCAAATATCTACAAAACATAGCATCACAAGCATAACATCCTCGATAATACACTCATGCACGAAAACAACTAATAAATAAACCTAATTGCACTAAAACAAAGGAGAAAAACATGGATAAGTGAGTACAAATATGAGCTTATCAGCAGGCTGTGTAGTTAAGAATTCAGTTCTCGGGTATTAGACTTGCTAGATATCATTGTAAACTCGACAAACTGACTTATTTACCATCTTAATGGTGGTTTTGACAATATCAAAAATGGAAAATTGTAGGGAATTTGGGATAGAAATTCACTTACCTTTTGTGTTTTGATGTGTCAAACATGTATAGAAACTACCCTAGGAAGTGTCTCTAGATTAACTTAGTTTTACAAACTTGTAATAAAAACACGTAGCAGGATGTCGACACTTTGTGTCATAAAAGGACGGAACAGGTGCAACAGAGCAGAAAAGGCAACCTATCACTATCCAATCAGAGACACAACGGATAGTTCAAAATTTGGATTGTCTCTAAACGACTCTTTCAGCAAAGCCTTCCTTACTTTATCTATAAATAGGTGAAGGCATTCTCAAAGGAAAGGTTACGGTTACAAGAGACGTGTTACGGACTTACGATTACGAAGCTACAGACTTTTGTTAGAGCAAACTAATTATATAGTAACCATCATCATCGAACAGAGACTCCCAGAGTTCTTCTTTCCTGTTCAAGGCTATTTTCAAATAGCTTACCATGTCTTATCTCCGGACACGAGATTCTAAGCTTCTCAGCTTGAGTTTTCTCTTGATGCTCTTTCTTTCCAGGAAATATCACAATAGTTGCGGCTATCTCCAAGTTATAACTATCACGGGCATTTGCCACAAGTTCGTAGAGTTCTGGGAATAACTTAAAAGCTCCCAACTTCCAGAGGAGGAGGTTGCATGGGGTGCCCACACTCCCGATCTAAGTGCCGAAGGAGAATGAGACCCTGGGCAAGTGAGAAAGTGGACTGGTGGACACGGGCATTCATCAGCTTGCGATAGATTGTGAGGACAGATTGTAATCCTAAGGCTAGTATATTCTGGGCTACTGCCTGAAGAGAGGACGTACGACAGTTGTCCAAACCTCTTTAAATTATTGCATTATTTATTGCTTTATTTTATTTTGCTAGGATTTAAACTCAACACTATCTCGTGCTGAAGTATAACCGAACATGTTAATAATCAAACTTACAGACAACAAGCTTTTCAAAGAATCAAACTAGTCGATAATCACCAGTTTGTAATTTGCAAGAACTCGTTCTTTAATCTTTCGCTGCACATATCTATTAAACTCTTATCTTGGGACCAACAAAAGGTAACGAGCTCAAATAAACATATACGAACTCTAATGAACTCCTTACAAGCCGTAACCGCAACCTTCTGATTCGTTCATTTTCGAAGGCTAACCATCCTTAATCAAGCGAATCTCCGAAAAGAGACTCTAAGACTTCAACACCCCGATTCGATGCTATTTGTAATAGATTACCGTGTTCCAATCTCTGGACACGAGATTCATTGTTTCTCAGATTGAGTTTTTTATTTTGGTGTTCTTTCTCTCCAAGAAAGACTGCATCAGTTGCAGCTATCTCCGGGCTGTAACTATTACGAGCTTGTTGTCGCAAGTTTGAAGAGTTTCGGGATGAACTAAAAAGCTCCTAACTTTCAAAGAAGGAGGTTGTGTGGTGTGCCCACACTCCCGATCTAAGTGTCAAAGGAATACGAGACCCTAGGCGAGTGAGCAAGTGGAGTGGTCGACGTAGGCATACACCAGCTTGTGGTAAATCATGAGGACTGTGAAGGGATTGCTGGAAAACCGAATTGCCAATCCATAACCAAGGTTGAAGATATCAAAATAAATTTATGTCTATGAATAATCCTATCATGCTCCTATTGAAATGCAGAAGATGGTTTATGCAGATTACCTGGATTGTAGAAACTATTGAACTAGGTGCGCAAGGATTTGATCCTCAATCATCTTTCTTGTGAAACTAGATTTAATCCTACAGAATGAAGGCATTAAATCTATTGAAATTATAATAATAATTTTGAAAACTTGAGAGAGAAATAAGAGATTGATCCTCCAGATCTGATCTTCTTATTTGTATCCCAGCTCCGATCCGGAAATCTTGTGAAGATTCCATCTGGATTCCCTTGCCTATTGTTGTGTTCTATAGTGATACTACAGGACTAATGTGCAAGTATACACAAATCACAAGTAATATAGTCAAGAGAGACAAGATATCGTACCCAAGGGAGTGGATTTCTAAATCGTGCACTATGAATTGTTTG
>JAPKLW010000167.1:433524-473712 GCA_026898455.1 Plectranthus barbatus
CGATGATCCCTTTTGTGCTCCGATTACTTCCTCTCCAAGCTCGATCTCCAAGAACCTCTGCTCTCCGTTCGTGTGTTGTTGTTAAATTGTCTATCTCCCCAAAAGTGTCGATCCTTTTTGTTGATATTCTCTTTCTCCCAGCCGTTGATCTCCTTCTCTCTTCCATGATACATCCACGTGTACAAATGTCACTGTTTCCTTCTGACAAGGGATCGGCTTCCTTTAGTGCCACTTGTCTCCCCAGCAGACAAGATCAAAAAGGACCTTTATCCTTGTCTCTAAGTGGTCCCGGAGAGAGAAAGTCTTCAGTCTTCTTGTTCATGCATTTCCTATGCTCAAGCATATCTCTCAATCAGCATGCGGCAAGTAAGCTCTAGCATTCCGAACCTGGTCAAGACTTCACCAAATGCTTGCAAAAACTTATTAAAACTTGCACAATTTAAAATACTATGACTTAATTACAAATAAGCATAAACAAGCAAAAAGGACTCTGATTACTAAGCATCTTATTCAGAACAACATCTAAAGTTCATGAAAAGAGATCAAAAGATAACTCTTTATGAGAGTTATCACCTATTGAGAAGCAGAGTTTCCTCTTTGTTTCTCAGATCAGTCGCCTATGATCAGCTCCCAATTACTAGTCTGCTGCTTAGCAACTTATGATCTTATGGTATGTTGTGATCTTAGAGTCTGAGGGATATTTATAGGAGAAAACTGATCTCAGATGGGCTTGAGCTTTAATGGGCCAGACCAGGGACCAAAATGCAAATAGCAAATAAGGTCTATCAATTAAAAAATTCTTATATTCAACTCATAATATAATTAATTAATTAATATTGATTCATGCCACCAGAAAATCAATATTGTCTTACATATTTGCTACCACGTTATGAGGAACGGGTTGCATTGGCTCGGAAAATCCCCATATTTATGGTTAACAGACATTCATGAATTAATTTGAGCTCTGACAAGCTTCCAAAATTAATTAACATCTTTTATTCCTGATCAGTCCACTCAACCATGTTCACTTATGCTTGAACTTAATCAGCCTGCAAGACTTAGCATAACGAACCTTTTGAGTTGTTCAGGGAATGTCACCATCCTATACTGGATATGATTGCATAGTTTCGGTAACAGACAGTCATACAAGATTGCTACCACCCAAGATACAGATATACAAGTTCGATTAGAACTTTTCACAATATCTCAAAGTGACACAAATCTATGTATGTTTTTGTACCTTTATTTAGGCATAAAATTACATCAAGCATCAAGATCAAATTCTTTTAATGTCAGATGAAAGAATCGATCTTACTTAGGTCCTATCAATGTGTACCAAACGCACCAGACAAATCAAGATAAGCTGCTTATTACCGCGTACGCTTCAACCTATACCGACAGTCTATCATGGGACTGTCTTAGCTGTGATACCATTTATATCTCGCTAGGTTAACCGATCCATATGATCTATAGTGATCTACTACACACCGTATGATCTCCCTATCGACGAGATAAGAGGATACTTGAGTTTGCGACACATGTTTATTAATTCAGACAAGAGATAAACATACAACATTAATGATTCCCCGTATATTAACCAATGTCCCTTGTACATAATATACTAATCATAATGCTTTCAGTATACATTTCCATCAATCTCCCACTTATACTCAAAGCATTATAGAATTTATATCTAGAGTATAGAGTGTCTATCCTAATCTAGCTATTATGTCAACATCTCACGTTTGGCTGCCTGCAGCCTCAATCCAAGGTTACGTACATACATCTTGTAGACCTTTTGTGGCAGAGCTTTTGTGAATGGGTCTGCTAGATTGTCCTTTGTATCAATTTTCTCTACCAGCACCTCACCCCTAGCCACGACTTCTCGTATGATATGGTACTTCCTCTCAATGTGTTTTGTTGCTCTGTGAGTTCGTGGTTCCTTTGAGTTTGCCACAACACCAGAGTTATCACAATACACCGTGATAGTCAAGGGCAACTTAGGAATCACGTCCAACTCTAGAAGGAAGTTTCTCAACCATACTGCTTAATTTGAAGCTTTGGAAGCAGTGACATATTCTGCTTCCATGGTGGAGTCGATAATGCACTTCTGCTTGCACTCCTCCTTGATATGGCCCCACCTCTCAATGTAAACACATAGCCAGAGGTGGACTTCTTTCCATCCTGGTCTACCTGGAAATCTAAATCCGTATAACCCACAGGGCACAACTCTCACACCGATAGATGAGGCAATAGTCTCTAGTCCTTTTCAAGTATTTAAGTATCTGCTTTACCACGGTCCAATGCGTCTGTCCAGAGTTAGATTGACATATTGCTACTATGTCTACAACAAAATAGATATTTGGCCTCGTACATAGCATTGCATACATGAGACTTCCCACAACCAATGCATACGACACCTTGCTCATCTCATCTTTCTCCTTTTATGCCTCCGAATATTGTTCCTTAGAAAGATGTATACCATGCCTGAAGGGTACCACCCATTTCTTGGCAGTTTGCGTGCTGAAACGGGCAACCACAATATCCACATATGAATCTTAAGACAATGCTAACATCCTTTTGTTACACTCCCGCAAGACTTTTATCCCAAGGATGTACCACGCATTTCCAAGATTCTTCATATGAAACTGCTTGGATAACCACCCTTTTATGCCCGACATACCTCCACATTATCGCCAATTAGAAGACAACTCTCATTTGAACATTGTGAAAATCCATATGATTTAATCACTTCATCAAAACATAAGTTCCATGACCGTGAAGCTTGCTTGAGTCCATACAGCGACTTCTTGAGCTTCCAGACCAAATTCTCTTCGCTCTTCTGCACATATCCTTCTGGTTGTTGCATATAGATGTCTCGACCTTCTTCAAGGTACCTGTTTAAAATCACAATTTTGACATCCATCTCCCAGATCTCTAGGTCCATATGTGTTATTATGGCCAGGAGTATCCGAATGGACTTAAGCATGGCTACCGGTGAGAAGGTCTCATCATAGTCTATCCCCTTTTTCTGACTATAATCCTTCGCCACCAATCTTGCTTTGAAAGTTGTAATTTCCCCATTTGCTCCTTTCTTTTTCTTGTTTACCCATTTTCACCTTATGGCTCGATAGCAATCTGGCAAATCTATTTTCTAGTATACATCCATAGCCGTTATGGATTCTATCTCTGAATCCATGGCGACCTGCTATTTGTCCGTATCTTTATCAGATACCGCCTCGTCGTATGTCCATGAGTCAGTATCATTGTTGTGTTACAATTCAATCACAAGTGCACGTAGTCTAACAATTAATATAGATCAAGAGTCCAGATATCGTACCCAAGGGAGTGAAAGTAAGTCGTGCACAAAATATTACTTGTCAATAAGAGTTTGTGTTATGATTCCCAAATTATAATTGCAAGTAGGAGTAAATAATGAAACTAATTAAAGCTAATATGATTAACAACTTTTCTTCCCAAACAATGATCATGTAAACTTCATAAATACGATTTAACAATGATAGAAAAGACACTTGGGTTGTCAACTTATGCTTATCCACTATCCTATATGCTAGAGCATGGTTCATGCATCGTCTCTGAGTCTTGTAACCTATCAACAGTGCCTAGCAAGCTTTCACTCTACTAGATCTAGCCTCTTCCTATCAATCTTCACATGTCTGTGCAAGATTTAATATTCATGTGCAATAAAACAGAACAGGGGCTTCTCAACAAGCCTAAATTTCCCCATATGTCTACACAAGAAATAAGGTTAATCATGATTTCCTCTTCTTAGATCTCCTTTCGGTCTCCCCAAGTGAGAAATTCTATTCCACTGTCGTGCTCAAAGAACTAAACAAACCAAAACCATGATCAAACATCAGATTTGAAACAAGAACATACTCTAACATATATTTAAATAGATAAGCAAGTCAACAACCCAAGCATAAAGGTTTTAGCTCATATTCGAAACAAGAAAATAGAAGATAGCTATCTTGTTCATCTTCATAACCATCTTCTAACAGAAAATAAATTGCAAAAACCAAAATAACTCAGACAAAATCCTTGTTCACTGAGTTTTCTTCCTCGATCGCACACGAACTCCTCTATCTTCTCTTTCACGCGCTTCTTCCAATTATGTCCGTGTGTGTATCCTCTCACTTTCTTTCCAAAATGTCTTTCTCTTTTTCAGCTTCAGTTCCATCTCCACTCTACACGTGGCCCTCCATCTTGCCTTCAAACTCTGGCGGCTCACACGGTTGACACCAGTCCAGCTTTTGAGACAGAATCTGAAAAGTGTAGAGATCCTGTCTGCAGGTGGTCCCAGAATTTCTTTTTAAGAAAGTTAGCCTTCCGGTTCCCATGCTACAACAACAACTTCTCTTTGGCAAGTTGTTGTTAAGTTGCAGCATAATTTTACCTGCGGCAACACTTAAACAATTCTTTGCAAAAACCTAATAAATCAAGCTAAACACCACCTAATAAGCAAAGACAAGACACAACAATTAATTAACCTAAAATCTACTACTTATCTTACTTATTTAACCAAATTCATGACACATTTAACCAAATTAAAGTAGAAATAATAACTCTTTTCGAGAGTTATCAATCATCTAGTCCATTTTCTGGGATCAAGTCAGAAGACTCTCCCACAAACATGTACTTTTTCGATTGTTGAACAACACTCCCACTGCGATGAGGCATCTGAGCCGTGTCGGTAGTTGGCAAAGTACTCGATGGTCCCATACCTTGCATTGATTGCAGTGTTGGTATTCCCTCACCTATTCTAGGTAGATCTACCATCACGCTGGGCTTTCCTGATGGAATTGCTTCATCATCTTCAAGCTCGTGGAGAATGATTTCACTCTTAGATCTGTGGTTTCTTACATATTCTTCCTCCAAGAATCTCGCATAAGTACTGACAATGACTTTTTGATTCTCATGATAATAAAAGTAACCAACTTTCATTTGCCTGAGGTACCCTACAAACAGCATTAGCTTACACCTGCTATCTAACTTATCAGGTTCCTTTGTCAGCACATACGCTGGACATCCCTAACCCTCATTCCGGTTAAACTTGGCTTTTGCCCATACCAAAGCTCTATGGTCATTTTTGGAACTGATTTAGTAGGTACCAGATTAAGCAAATACGTCGATTTTCCAAGGCATATCCCCAAAACAAAACCGGAAAGCTTTCATAACTCATCATTGATCAAACAATTTCAAAAGAGTTTTATTTCTTCTCTTTACTACACCATTTTGTTTTGGGGTTCCCGGTGCAGTTCATTGGGATGTAATACCGTTGTCTGACAAGTACTGCAATAACTCATTGTTGAGGTATTCACCACCACAATCCGATCGTAGTGTCAAATAGTCTTGTCTAGCTTCTTTTCTACTTCTGCCTTGAATTATTTAAATTTCTCAAAGCATTCTGACTTGTAGCGAAGTAGATAGACGTATCCAAACCTTGAGTAATCGTCAATGAAAGTAATGAAGTACTCATAACCTCCGCGAGCTTGCATGGACATTGGTCCATGTAAGTCAGAGTGGGTCAGTTCCAACACATCCTTTGCTCGAGACTGACTTACCTTGAAAGGCCTGGTCGTCATCTTTCCCTCTACACAGGATTCACAGACTTGATGAGGTACCACTTGGAATGAATCCAAGAGACCGTTATTTGCTAGTTTTTTTATCCTTTTTATATTGATGTGACCTAGTCTTAAAGTGCCAGAGATATGTTTTATTCTTGTCGGAAAAAAAATTCTCTTTAAATGATTATTATTATTGTTATTAGATGAGTTCGATGCAACGTTTACGGAAGATTTATGCAAATAGTTTATGATATAAAGAGAGTTAATCAGTTTTCCATGACAGATCACACCGTTATTACCAATGATAGAAACTTCATTATCAAAAATAACTGAAAATCCATCATTATATAACTTGGAAACTGAAATTAAGTTCCGCCAAAACACCGACACATATAAAACATCTCTTAAAACAAGAAAACTATTTTCAAAGCATAAAGTAAATTCTCCAATGGCTATTGCTGAGACTTGCTCTCCGCTACCCATTCAGATGGTAATCTCGTCATGTTTCAGCCACCTTGTCGGCACAAACCCCTGGATAGTATAACAAAAATAATCGGTTGCTTCAGTATCCACTACCCATGAATGAGTAGAAACTGCTGCTAAAGATGTTTGCGTTATAAAAACACATGACTTACCTTGTCCTTCAGTGCTTGGCACTAGACAATTTCTGCTTCCAATTCGCTTGCGCTTGTGCGGCTTGGTTATAACTCCTGTCTTTTCATCCATTTCTAATTTCTTGAGCATATCCTTAGCTTCAGCCATTGCCTTGTCAAAAGTAGACAAAGTTGGAGCTAATTTCAATGCTTTTATGTCAGACTGTTCTTGTAACAATGCCCTGAGTAACTCATTGAGAGAAAACTCACGCCTATCACCAAGAAACTTGACAAAATCATCAAAGGATTCAGAAAGAGAGTTTAGTACAATATTAATCTCTGCACGAGCATTAATTTGTCCACCTCTCATCCTGTAATTGTTCATGATCCTTTTCATGGTCATAACATGCAGAGTTACCGAACTTCCCTCAGTCATTTTCTTGTAAACAAGGTCCTTCACAAGATTATAATTGATAGTTTGTTTCACCTTTCCATATACTTTCACAATATCCCTTCAGATCTCAACAGTACTACGGAATCTCCTATACTTGAGTTTCAATTCTCTAGACAGGCTGATTATGATGAAGAAGTAAGCAAAATCATCAGAAGCTTCCCATCTGTCATAGAATTTTCGCTCAGATTCAGAAGCCTTCCTAGATCGAGGAACTAGTGGATCCATAGAAAGTATGTACGCATGATTCTCAGATGAGAGAATATACTCAAAGCAGTATCTCCATTCAGGAAAGTTTGGACCAGTTAATGGGTTTAGTGTTAAGAGGTTTACAACGTGAGCTATAGATATGTCTGAAAATAATAAATTAAAGCATAAAGTAAAACATAATCACAAACTATTGAAACAGATAAATATTGAAACCATATGATTAAACAATATAATGTTTCCTCCAATTTTCTCAAGTATTTCTAATGAACGTTTACAATAAAACACTCAACCGGACTGTAACTTTCAATTCCAGTCCCTTTAATTCCAATCCATGTTAATCTCCCTAGACAAATGGAATTAATATATGGAGACTAACCAATACCATATTATCTTACTGAGCAGAGACATCACAAATGAGTTATACTCTAGATAATATCTAAGCTAGTATACCACCAAAGCCAACCCTCCCATATAAAGATCGATTTAAAAACACACCATGATCCTTTATAATAAGGTTGTCTCATTTAATTCAATCTCTAGAGAACTTGTGAAAGATCAATACGCAATACACATGTAGACGTTTACACGTGAGCTCCCACTTCTCACATGAATTAAATATTCGTTTTAAGAAATCTCATCTATTAGAACTTATGGATAATAAAATAAGTAAGCTACACATGTAGACGTTTACCTATTATATTTTTCACTTCTAATAAGAGATTGTTTTGTGGAGGTCTTAATAAAATAAACAGCTTAGTAATTTTCACTCATAAGGTTCAATTGCGCACATATTATTTTATGTTGCTATAAATTATGACATTGCTAAAATTCTATCATGTCATGCATGAACCCCGACTTTATAGCCATAATTTAACTTCATATATTAAATCACATAGCATGCTTTAAAGCAGTAAATAATAAGCCTTAAACGTGCTCCCTATTATCTACAACATGATTGGATGTTGAGCAAATAATTAAAACACATATATCATGCGAGAATAGATAATAAAACAAATAAAAAAAATGTCCTTGTGGCCTCATGATAAAAATAAAATAAATCCTATCTATTGGACGTTGGATTTATTTTACAGATCTTCAATTGGGCTCCCACTACTTGGACTAAGATCTGCATTCATTTTCTGAAAATTGGGCCTTCAAGATTTGATCCATCAGAAAATAGGACAACTAGGCCCGTTTACACATTGCAGGCAGGCCCGAGCACAAATTATAAATGTGAAGCCCGCGTGTACATGGCCCGACGAACCACCACTAGTGACCCACCATAGCCGGCTGCCCGCCAAAGAACGCACAACAACAGCACGAAGCATCGCGCGGCTTGCAGCCCGCGTTCCAGCTCCTCCGGCCGTCGCCCTCCTTCGCCGACCGCCATCCTGATTTGCTTGATGTCTGCCCATCCACCGATCACCACTTGCATCTCGCCATCACTGCCGGAGAAGCACGCAGGGGCGCGGTGGTGCGTGTGCCGGTCGTGCGGCCGCATTTCTTTGCGCCGCCGACGTTCGCAGAGGGAGGAGAGAGTTGTCGTGCGTGCGCACAGAACCTAGGGTTCCGCCATACTGTGTGAGCCCCCACATCTCCGACCGCCGCCCACGGCTGCCCCGCGCGTCGTCGCTCGGCCTTCGCACGTCGCTGGGCTGGTCGTGGTTTGCACGCTCGCTGCCTTGGCGTGCGCACAGCCTCGTGGCGAACCCTACGGTTCCTCTGCAGCTGCGTCGCCGCCGTGCACGGTTGTTGTCGTGTCAGCGTTGTCGTGCGCCGCCGCGTGTCGAGAATTACAAATCAAATTACCCATCAAGTAGTTGGAGGTCCAAGTTTTGTATGTATAAAGCATGAACGTGATTAAAAGATAAATCTAATGGTGCAACAAATAATATATCAGTTACAAAATATCATTTAGATTCTAAAAATGGTAGAAAAATAATAATAAATGAAATGTTGAAAGTTCAAGATTTATTAGGGTTTAGCACTGAACCATAGCGATGGGCTGAACTTAGTTCGTTCTTGGGTCAAATTTAATTTTGGACCTTAATACAATCATCATGCAACAAACTATTTAAACATGTTAAAAACTCATAGTATTCACCAAAAATAATAAATTTAATATTATTTTAATATAAATAATTAAAGTCCACATGCATTTATAAATTCCCAATTCAGAATTTCAATATCATATTCACGATGAGACTCTTGAAAATTTTAGGTCCTCAATTAGAATTTGGTTTTTAGATTCTTATATTAATAATTAAATTATATTTTAAGTTTTAAATTAATAAAACTTAGACTATTAAAAGTGGAAGGAGTGTCTCCCATATTAATTAATCATGATGAATTAATTATAATTAATAAGTAGTTAATTAATATGCTCAACTATCGAAAACGTCGTTTAATAGTTTTCGCTCAAATTATAAATGACAAAAGTAATCTAACATTGAGATACATAATCTCTCTAGAGAAATAAAAAATGTATGCTAAGTTATACTGGGTCAATTCTCCTCTCTCTTAAAAATATTTGGGTTACAGATATTGGGCCTTGTTTATTTTTATGATTGGAGTTGGACCCTTTTCACTTCGTTCTTTTTAATTTTTATATTATACTTGCATTTTTTATTTATTTTTGTAACTATTAATTCGATATATGATTAATGAAAATTGGATGTAAAATGTATAAAATCCACAAAATTTTTCATTTTTTTAACTCCTCTATAATATAAACCATTGTTTATTATTATTTTAATTATTACATGTCAATCAATGAAACCTAAATTATTATTATTAAGGAGAATTGTCGATCTAGGACCCAAAAGATAGTTAAATTGTCAATCCAGGACCCGAAAGATGATTTGTCAATCCAGGACCCGAAAGATCAAACAATTATCAATCCAGGACCTGATATTGAGGTAAATACGGTTACCACTTACCAGTGAATGAATAATGCAAACTCAAATATTATTTAATAAAAATGACTTTTTTTTATTATTGAAATTTGTTTATACTACGAGAAATTGGAGTGCTATAAAATGGGATAACTCCAACTTTAGCATGTGAGTTATACGAGCACATTCAAGAAATAAAAATAACCAAAATTGTCAAAATTTTCACTAAATTATGTTTTGAAGCAACGATTATTAAGAAAAGCATGTGTTGAAATAATTCAGTAAGGACACGTCAAGAGGGACGGTACCAAATCCTTTGACTTTCCATTTCTTACTCTTCTCATCATTTCCATTTTTTCCCACTTATATATACCATTCAATTCCTCCCTCTATCCAAACACATATTCTCTCTCTCTCTCTCTCATTGACATTAGTCATTATATATTCATTGATCATACATGGGAAGAGCTCCTTGCTGCGAAAAAAATGGGCTCAAGAAGGGCCCATGGACTCCTGAGGAAGACAAACTGCTCATCCAATACATACACATCAATGGCTGTGGAAACTGGCGCACTCTTCCAAAGAATGCCGGTTTCTCTCTCTCCCTCTCCCTCTCCCTCTCCCACTTGTTTATAAATTAATTATATTAAATATCCCACTTAATTTGGAAAAATTATTCAGGTCAGTTTATAATGTTCGAGCATTTTTCTCCTCATAAGTCAGTTTTGTTAGGAGATGAGTGATGCTAACATGATATCCATGTCAATTCAATTTAATGGTGATCACCCCCTAATAGTTTGAGATTAAATAGTTCTAAATTACACATGTTATCAGCAATTCGAAGTTAAATAATTTTACGTTACGTTAAAAAAATTGTATAAAATGTCCCACTTTAATTTTAAAAAAAAATAATTCCGACCAATATATAATGTTTAAACAATCTCCTCAAGATAATTTTATAAGGAAATGTGTCATGGTAACAAAATATAAACACACTTTCTTTGTATTTTGTAGGTCTGCAGCGGTGTGGGAAGAGCTGCCGCCTGCGGTGGACAAACTACCTCCGCCCCGACATAAAGAGAGGGAGATTTTCATTTGAAGAGGAAGAGACAATCATTCAACTCCACACCATTCTAGGAAACAAGTGTGTAAATCGCAATCGTTGGTTTCTGCAAAAAAAAAAAAAACAGATCACTTGAAAAACATCAACTTACGCTTGTCTACTTTTCTCGAACAGGTGGTCTGCGATTGCTGCCCGCCTGCCGGGAAGAACCGACAACGAGATCAAGAACTACTGGAACACCCACGTCAGGAAAAGGCTTCTGCAAATGGGAATCGACCCAGTCACGCACCATTTTCGCCCCCATCTCCTCGGCTCCACAACAAACTCGTCTCACGTCAGACATTCGGGATTATTAAGGATGCAACAACCTTCCCCTAATTATCCAGAACTGATGAGACTAGCCTCCTCCTTTCTCCATTCCTACTCCCAAAATCTCGTCCAGATTAACGACGATGATCCAACTCAGTTTCAAGATTTTGCGATTCCGAATACTTTTCTCGATCATCAACTCGTGCAATGCAGCAACTTTGGGGATTTTGTGCAGAGTGATGAATCCGGGTTGAGGTCGGAGCAGAATGGGTCGACCCTGCTGTGCAGCTTGCCGATGCTGGCGAACTATGACTGTTACGGGTCGGGTCAACTCGTGGTGGATCCGGCTTCGTCGTTGGAGGGTTGCGCCTTTCAATCAGACTGCAGCAGCAATTTGAATTTACAATCTTTGTTGTCCAACTTTTCTATTCCAACCACGTTGCAATTTTAATTAATTCGATTGTGAATATTAATTATCTTGCCGAAATTATCAAGTTTTCAATTCTATATTTTATTTTAAACTCCGGGTTTCCCTCCATTTTTGTTTAGGAAGGCATGTGATATCTTAATTCTTAAAAGAAGGAGGATTTTTTTTTTTTACAAATTGATTTTATAAAGAATAATTGGATTATATTTCTGATTATCTTTAATCCACAAATTGATTATCAATTGATTATCTTTTACAAATTGATTTTAAAAAGAGCACAACATGAAGTTTTAAATACTTTTCAAAAGATAAATGCATTTGAATATATAACAAATATTAATTGTTTAGTACATTAAATTTAACACGGACGATGATAGTTGTTTAGACTGTCATCTTTGTGTGAACCGATAATATTTCTCATTTTGGTATAATTTATAATGAAATTAAATATTTGACTATTTTTAACTAATAATAATACATTGGCGCAGTTTCCCAAAATATCAATAGATCAGATTATAATTTATACTAGAATTACACCCGTGCGTTGCACGGCCAATTTATTTATTTTTATATTTTTAAATTGAATATATTCATAAATTTATATTTTATTTTAATTAATTCAACTACTTATATTTGATTTTATCTTTTAAGTTTATAGTTTTTTAACAATGATATAATATACATCTTCTATTATAAAATATTAAGACAAATGGTATGATTTTCTTGGATAAGTAAAATATATATTGGGTAGAAAATATTATTAGTTTTAAATAATTTAAGATAGAAGTATATAGTTGAATGATAGTATATTAATTTTAATAATGAAAAATTGAAAATACTTATCAAATGATGAATGTAAAAAAAAAAAAAAACGAAACCACATAATTGGGATAAAGTGAAAAAATATACTTATTGTTATGTTTTTGTATTCTTTTAATAATCTCGATTGCTAAGATTTTCTAAAAAGTAATTATTTTAAATGAATCTATAATTTTTATATTATATGTATTTGAAGGTTCATCCTTATATTAATCCATAAATATAAGCATAAATTTAGAAATTATCATAATTTTAAGAAGAGATATCATTTATAATATTATTAATAAAAAATTTAAAACAACAAATGATTATATTTAATGAATATATCATAGATAAATTGTACATAATTAAGAATTATACGAACTAAGGCCAAAATATATTTTCTGAAAAAGTAGAAATTTGGTTAGTTATTAAGTTCCCACATATCTCAAATCATGTTGCAACATGCAATTTTTTTATTATAGTAATCTATATGTTTGATATTAGAAAGTCATGAGTTATAATATTATAGAGAATTTTATGCATGTTGAGCCCATATCTTTTCTAATAATATATGGTGAAACTGGATACTTTTTTTTACCGGAATAAAACTAATAAATAATAATATATAAATATAATTAGATTGAGTGAGTTATCAATCTGGAGTGTTGTGGGTAGCGTTTTAATTATAATCAATTGATTATATGTTTAAATAATATTCGGGATATTCCTCTTCATTTGTGTAACTTTGCTTCATCAATACATTAATATAACTATAATATTAATATCTATATATTTGCAGATTTAGATATATATAATTAAAATTTTATTTTCTTTCCCTCGTGAAATTCATTTATAAAATATGAAAATGCATTTTTCTCAAAATAATAGACTAAATGTTTTCATGTGAAATATATTAGTTTATATTCTTATATATTTACATATATCTTTGTATAAGTAAATTTCATTATTTAAAATAATCTTTTTATAGTGCATGTGTTTGAGGATTGAAAAAATATAAAATTACTCATAACGCGAAACGAAAGTAGTTAACATATTACTTGTGTCCAATAGGTCATGATTTCGAGTTACAGTAGGTCATTTGAATGAACTTTAATTCATACATTATATATACATATATATATATATATATATATATAAAGTTTAATACCCATGAATTTTATTCTCAATTTATGCATTACAATCTACAAAAATAAAAAATTAGGCTGTTAAAAATTAAAGTTACTATCAAACTCAAATCAAAACTCTTTGCTCCAAAAATCAAGTCTAGTATATTTATAAATATAAGTGTGAGACTATATACTCTATAATTCAACCTTCATAAAAAATGATCCATCATAATAGAATTATGATCAAGTTTTCACCTAATTTATATTATGTTTTGAAATTCTAACCTAAAATAAAAATAACTCTCAAAAAATGATATTTGTAATTTTGAAAAAACAAATTGGCACAAATAATATCCTCTAACTTATTATCTATTATTTATTTTATACCTATAATTTATTTAGATCAATAAGATACTATCTTAATAATAGATTTAAAAAAATAGGTTATAGATCGTAGTATTTTATGAATGAGATAAATTTGATAAATAAGTTAAATATTGTCATATAAAACTAATATTTATCACTTATTAATCTTGTCACTTAATTAAGTGGTTTAAGGATGTGTATATAGGGATAAAATATAGATGAATTAGATAAAAAAAGGAAAAAATAATAAAATAATATTGTGATGTGATGTTTTTAGGCGGGAAAATGGCATTTCTGTAATTTCTTCAAACTTCTTGTTTTTATATATATATAATAGATGAAAGTAAAGATTAGAGTATTTTTAATTTATGAAAATAAATTGGGGTATTTTTCTGAAAATATCAATAGTTTAGGATATTTTTCCCTATTTATCAGAAAAAAAAAGTTAGATCATAATAAGATTAAAATAAACAATTAATTACAAGCCAAATTTATAATAAATAATTTGGTTATAACACTTTTTTTACAAGTATATTGTTCTCAATAATTGTGAATCTAATATTAAATTTATTCTACGTCAAATAAATATATATGATCAAATATTTCCAGAGAATAATAGTATATGTGTAGCTATTAAAGAAATAGAAAGTAAAGTCACCACTTCAACTAGGGTAATTCTAAACACAGCCACCATTTTAATTTAAAAAATAAATAAAATATTATATAATATTACAAATTTACCCTCATAGCCCATAATTTAAAATCTTTATTATAAAATTGAAACCAAATGTAATTATCCTGAAATTATTGTAGCCTCTAAAAGTCACTCAACCCCAAAAAGAAATGCAAACCCTTTCTTTCCTCTTTATTCACTTAATGGTGTTGCTCAAAACAAAACCATGAGCAATTGATCCTTGATCAAAATGTATCTTCCATCATCCATACAGCCACCATATAGTTTGAAGAAATTAATACAGAAAAAGAGCAGTTGAAAATTTGATCTTAGTGCGTCGTGTGGATATAAAACTTTTCTTTCTACTTTTGAAATTATTAGGATTATATCATTTTATAGTTTGTAGATCCATCATATCTAGATTTTCATCATCTCCCATATATGAGATCCTGTAGTTCCTTCTAAATCTTTCTCTATAATTAACAGTGAATTTTTCATCACCCAATTTTCTTCCAAATACACTTTTGAAGATTCATAAACACAAAAAGTTTTTGTCTGATTATCATTATATTCACTATCTCTGATTATCTTTAATCCACAAAGATTCTAAAAATGTGCTGTGAGGATTTGTTTCTCTAAACCTGCAAATTCTCAATTGAAGCCCTGCTCTACAAATCGCTTCAGTTATTATGGTGGATTATTTATAAGCCACCATTATATTCAATAGAAGTGAATAAATATACGTTCGTCAATGAAATCTTAATAAATAAAATAGTCGATAGCTTCACTTTTTTTGTTGGAGGAAGATCACTTATATCAAGCATTTTCTTTACTTTGTTTTCTTCAGAGACGATGGTTGTATAAATTAAAGGCGGTTATATTTTAGGGATTTATACATTTTTGTAATTTATAAATGTTGTATATTGAGTTATTGGGTATAATGGTAATTTTATATGGTAAATTTATATATTTTTTTAATTAGGGGCTATATTGAGTAAAATTGTGACTATATTTAGAATTACCCCTTCAACTAATGTGTCTTCACAAATTATTAGAATATTTCATTAATATACATATATTAATATATTTATTTTTATCTAACCATTAGTGTTATTTTTAGATGTTCTTGACCTTATTCAATTATATACAAGTAAACGATTTCTCTCTACATACACTGTGGTCTCCATTATACTTTTCTGCATTCGAGGTCCATCATACATAGAGATGAACAAAAACACCAAAAATCTAATATACCAATAATTAGAGTATGATTTCTTATACTATAAAATTGGATACAATATATCGAAGATTTTTCAGTTTATTGTTTCGTTCACTCCTAATTAAGCTCAATTTAATTACTGTTACTTTCATTTAATTTGAAAGTCGTTAAACATAGTTAATTCATTCCACCTACATGTGTTATATAGAATTATAATTATAACTCATTCTTTAGAATCAATGTTAGGAAGTATTCCTACTTGTTATTGTGTTTTGATATGTCAAACATTGCATAAAAACTACCAGTTTAAGTTGTCTCTAAATTAGCTCTAGTTTGCGCAAAATTTGCAATTCTCTATATAGGATGTCAATTAAGTTGTGATAGAGTCAATCAAGACAAACTGAAAATCCTCTAGTTTGGTCTTGCAGAGTGATAGAAGAAATTGGCTATATTCATTGTGTCAGTTCGGATGTCACACATGAAGGAAATTGGTTGACATCACCAGACCAGTTCTACTAAAGCCTATCACCAACGCGTTCAAAGACAAGAAGAACAAGTCAGAAGAAATCTAATTAAAGCCAGACTTTAAGAGTGGAGATTACTTAAAGTTTAAAGATCATGGAGTTGGACCAGTTCAAATCCTCGGACTAACTAATAAGAGTCGTTCTGACACACAGTACGCAATCAACATCCTCTGTCAGAAAAGCAGGAACAAGTGCAGACTTTCTGCAAAAGCAACCTGTCTCCGCAGAAGAGAGGCTCCGATTGGTCATCTTACAAAAAGCCTCTCAACGGCTACATTTTTTAAACCTCCAACACCTCGTCTATAAATAGACGAAGTGTTCCCTAAAGACAGGTGACGATAACGATCATGATTTCACTGATCAAAATTAACGCCATTATATCTTAGTGATAATCATCACCGAACGAACAACTGTGAAATTTTTCACATTCAAAGCTTACTATAAGCTAACTGTGTACCATCTGGGAGACGAGACTTGTTGCTACGTAGCACAAGTTATTTCTTTGGTGTTCATACTCTCCAAGTAAGAACATGGCAGTCACAACTTTTCTCCTAATTGTGATTCCTAAGGGCGTGTAGCCAAAAGGATCGTCAATTTTGAGAAGAACCTTAAAGTTCCCAAACTTCCGGAGACGAAGGCTTCGTGGTGTGCCCACACTTCAGATCTGAGTGGACTGGTGGACACTGACATTCATTAGCTTGTGATAGATCGTGAGAACCTTTGTATTCCAAAACCTAGTGTATTCTAGATCCGAGGTCTGAACAGAGGACGTAGGACTCTTGTGTCCGAACCTCTTTAATTCTTGTGTTTTTACTGCTTTATTTATTTTCTTGCAAAAATTTAAAACTCAACACTCTTTAAGTGTTGAAGTATATCTGAAACCTGAACTAATATCAATCTTGCAGATTGGTGAGTAACAACCAATTTATAAAGTTTAAAGTTTTGTACTAAAATTTTCGGTTGCATGTTCAATCACTCTAGTCTCAAAACTAATAATAAACAAATCAAATTAAAACAAATTAATACTTGGTTCGATTCAGTGTGATTACACTCCAATGGCATCTTTTATTGAAATAAGGACAATTGGTTTGATTCAACATTTTGTAATAGAATCGACTTTCTAAACCCACTTTAAGCTAGACGAATGATGATTAATCACGCTATTTCGGTTCTAACAATTTGACCATTTTATGTTTATTTTTCACTTAATTCTTCCACGTAAAAAATGAGATTGAATTTTTTTTGTCCCCTTTCGTTTGTTGTTTCGATTTCTACTTCTTTTTCTTCGGGTTTTAGATTTCTTTTACTTTATTAGTAAAAAAATTAATGATATTTTGCCTAAATAATGGAGACAGATAATAAATAATAAGATATCAAAGATTTGAGCCATAGATTTTCTTCATATTCGTATTTACTCCATTATATAATTGTATTAATATTTTAAAAAAACTATTTTGCATGGGTGTGATAGGCATGTATTCCACTTATGGACGACCACGTGTACAGGTGTTGAAAAAATGGAAAACGCAGTGGGGACCAGTCAGACAAGAGTCGCAATTGATTAATTTATAAAAGTCGTGGGTCTCTCGTGTAATTCATTATTTGTCCTGTCCTTACATGCTATCATCTTTAATATATATCACACAAATTATTTTAGTTATGGTTTTTTAAATTATACATCATTTTTCAAGTGTCATGATCCTAAGTGGGAATTAATCTCAAATAATTTATGTTCGGGTTAAAACTTTTTCAAAATTATATATTTAATTGCTATAATTATTCTTAAGATTTTAAGCATAATTTATAAAATAATTAAACATAAAGAGAATTGTGCTTATTTTTAAATTATTAATATTTTTTTATTTCAATTGATGATGCTATGAATCAAATAGCTCAGATTCATTCTTATTTAGCACAAATTTTACTAAAGGGGGTGTGTTGGTCTCGAGATCAGAGTTTTAAAATGCATAGACGAAATATTTTAAGGAAACTTGCACTCACAAACTGATTGTTACTTACCAGTTTGTGTCACTGAAAACTTGTTATTAGCGGGTTTGGTTATTAAGTTCAGTGCGAATATACTTCAACACTTGGAGAGTGTTGAGTTTTAAAACACAAGCACAAAAGTAAATAAAACAATAAAGTGCAAAATGACTTATAGAGGTTCGGACACAAAGGTCTACGTCCTCTCTTCACACCTTAAGTTTGGAATACACTAAGCTTCTTGTTACAAAGGAACTCACGATCTATCGCAATCTGGTAAATGTCAGTGTCGACTAGTCCACTAGCTCACTCGTCTTGGCCTCTGGTCTCCTTCGGCTTTGTATATCAGGAGTGTGGGCACACCAGTACACCACACAGCCTCATTCTCTGAAACTTTAGAATTTTATGGTTCTTCCCGAAACCATTGAACTTGCGGCTAAATGCCCGTGAGAATCACTTCTTGGAGATAGGTAATGATTGTTGTATTCTTACTTGGAAAGTAAGAATACCAAGAACTAGAAAGGAACAAGTCTCGTGTCCAAAGAATGGCACACGACGAGCTAAGAAATTAGCCTCGAATGGTTGAAAGCTTTGAGATTTCGATTTCACAGAGTTTCAGTGCTTTATCAGATATTCAGTATCTTCTCTCTAGACACTTCGTCTATTTATAAGCGAAGTGAGAGAAGTTTGAAATTGTAGCCGTTTAGAGATATTTTGTATCTTATCTAATCCAAGGTCTCTTTCTTCTGCGAAGGGAGGTTGTTTTCCAGAAAATGTGCATTTGCTTGTCCTTCTCTAACAAAAGGTGTTGACTCTATACTTTGTGTCACAATGACTTTGTTTGTCAGTCCGAGAAATCGAAACTAGTTGAACACTAGGGTCTCTAGACTTTAAGGAATCTTAAAGTATGTCCTTGAAAAAACATTCATCTGACTTGGTCTCTGTGTCTCTGTACGCAGATTCCAGATCCAAACTGGTAAGCTCTTGTCATTGTTCCAAACTGGTGAACTGGTGACTTCCACCAAACTGGTGAATACCTTCCGTGCATATCAAACTGGCAAACTGGCTTCTGGACCAGTTTGTCAATTAGTCTTGATCGACTCTATTACAACTCAATAAATATCCTAACAGGACATTACAAATTTAACCAAACTAGAGTTAATCTAGAGATACACTAAATTGGTGATTTCTATACAGTCTTTGATACATCAAAATACAAAAAGATTACAAAATTTGATCTAAATTCCTAACAGGGTGGATTGGGTGAACATAGAGTTTGTGATGATAAATAAGAATTAATCTCAACCTTCCAAAATTGTGACGGTGCTCAAGAGTGTTAGGAAATATTCCTACCTGTTGATATGTTTTGATGTGTCAAACAATGGATAAAAACCACCAGTTTAGAGTGTCTCTAGATTAACTCTAGCTTGTGCAAAACATGCAACTTGTATAAGATACCAATTGAGTTGTAATAGAGATGCTTAAGACAAACTGGAAATCCTCCAGTTTGGTCTCGCAAGGTGATAGAAGAAACTGGCTATAATCCTTGGTACCAATTTGGAGAATTCACATGAAGAAAACTGGCAGACATCACCAGCATGAAACTGATCAGTTTCACTCACGCCTATCACTCTCGTGCAAAGAGGCAAAGAGAACAAGGCAAGAGGAATCCTTTTAAAGTCCAGACTTTAAGAATGGATATCACTTAAAGTTGGAAGATCCTGGTGTTGGATTAGTTTTGATTCCTCGGACTGACTAGAAGAGCCGTTCTGATACGATGAACGATATCGACATCCTATGTCCGAAAAGCAGGAGTTGGTTGATAAGTTCGTATTTTCTCTAACTTATCATTATTTCTTAAGATCTTTTTTCTATATTTTGAATGCATTTTTAGTATTTTATGAGCATCACTATGTATTTGGTTGTGTTTTTGTATTTGGTGGTGTGCTTTTACAGGATTTAGGTGAAAATTTGGCTTAGTATTGAAGACATAATTTTGGGTCAAACTCTGTATCAACCGATGTGCACTTACATCGGTCGACGTGGATTCTTCAAGATTGACCGTTGTGGATGGCAATGCAGGTTCTGTGTCGGCCAACCTGGATCCACGTCGTACGATGCGTGTTGGTTGAAGATGATATGGCCAGCTTGACGTGTGCAGACTGACGGAGATAAGTGTTTTGATCGACGCTCGTTTGTGTCGATCGACACGGACTTGAAAATCTGAGTCTCGGCCCAAGTTTGAAGATATACATTATTTTAATCCTAGATCTTGTTGGATACATATCCACCAATATAAAAACCATGTATTTTTCAAGTTTCTGGGTTAGATAGTCATATTTTGGAGTTCGGATCTTTAGCATTCAAGAAAAAATTATTTTTTTGTCAAGTTGAAGAGTCAAGTCAAGATTGTAGGAATCTGGCATCGAATTCAACAACTATTTTTCATCAATGCAATTTTATTTCAGGTTTTATTCTATTATGTTGATTGATTTTATGATGATGAGTAACTAAATTAATTATCTGATTCTAGGGTATTAAAACTATCCTGCATGCATGTTAATGTCTAATTAAAGTAAATTCCTTTTTTTTCAAGGATCTAAATTCGTTGGCCACTTGATTAGGTTGCTAGTTAATTGATTTGGGACTCAAAAAGTAAAAATTATTAACTAAAAAAGAATTTCATAATATGATTTTTATTTCTTGTCTGAAAAGAAAGAGATAGATTGTAGGAATAAATCTAATGCTTTTCCGGAGTTATTCAAATTATTCTTAAGACTCAAATGGTAAAGATAATTGACAAACAACTTGTCAAACCATGAAATTTACTATACTTTTCTAATGTTCCACTTTTATTAGGAATTAAATTCATATTTAATTGATTTTTCCATTGCATGTCAGGCATGATGGGAATTAATCCCTAGAATCTGTGTTTTTCGCTCTTTGAATCCAAAACCCTTTAATTTCAATGCTTTCGGTTTAAAATCCGATTTCAATTGAGTTTTTAAAACAATTAAATTTTTTTCCAAAACTTGATTTGCTTGAAAAATATTCTGAGTAATTGTGTTTCAATTAATGAGACTATTCAAAATTTCATTCCTCGTGGGATCGATAAGTTTTATTTGCCACTATAGTATTAGCTCTGTTAAGTTGCTAATTATTTTAGTGATCACAGGTGCAATCTTTCTGCAAAAGCAACCTGTCCTTCGTAGAAAAGAGGCGCCAACGACTATTGGACTGCATCCAAAGTATGTCTTAATAGACACAGTTTCAAACCTCTCACACTTCGTCTATAAATAGACAAAGTGTCCCCAAAAGAGAGGTTACCGAACTAACTGGAACTATTACCGATTTGTACCGACTTGAACCAATTTTGAAATAACCTTAAAATCTCCAACAACTTACGAACTTTCAAGCGCTAGTAGAAGCTCTCATGATTTCAAGCTCGAGACTTTTCATAAGCTAACCGTGTGCCGTCTTGGACACGAGAACTGTTTCTATCTAAGCACAAGTCTCCAAGCTGTGATTCTTACGTGCGTATAGCCTAAAGGATCAACGGTTCCGTGAAGAACCTTAAAGTTCTCAAGTTCTAAAAATGAAAGTAGTGTGGTGTGCCCACACTTCAGGTCAGTGAGGTGGAGGAAGCAACGACCTAGGCGAATGAGCAAGTGGACTAGTGGATGCTGGCATTCATCATCTTGCGATAGATTGTGACAACCCTTGTATTACAAAGCCTAGTGTATTTCAGACTAAAGGTCTGAAGAAAGGACGTAGGGTTTTTGTGTCCGAACATCTAAAAATCCTTGTGCATTTACCGCTTTATTTACTTTTTTTGTAAGGATTTGAAATTCAACACTATCTAAGGGTTGAAGTATACTTGAAAACTGAACTAAATTTCAAACTCGCTAATCTTATGTTTTCAGAGACACAAACTGGTGAGTAACAACTAGTTTGTGAGTGCAAGTTTTCGCTGAGTGTATTAAAACTCTGATCTCGGGACCAACAAGTGGTATCAAAGCAATTGGTCTTTACAGACTAGCTGCTTTGAGTCGTTTAGGACCAGATCCATATTTCCTTGCACTTTTTTGTCTTAGCAAGCAGGTTTATACTTCCAAGATGAACAACGCAAAGCTTCCAACATACTCGACATGGTTGAAGTTATCAAACGTAGACCTATCAGAATCATTAAGGCCAACAATCATCTAAGTGGAGAAGAAGGATCAGATATGGTTTAGAAGCCATATGACGAATGGATGTTAAAGGAGAAAAAACGTGCACAGTTGGATTTCGTAGCACACGACCTAATTCTATCCACACTTCCAGAAGCGTTGGAGGAAGAAGTGATGCAGTTTAACAACGCTAAGGAAGTCTGGGACTACCTTTGCACTTTATGCTAAGAGATCGAGAAGATGAAGCGGAATAAGTTTCAAGTTTGTGTTGACAAATATGAATCCTTCCAAATACTTCGTAGAGAAAGTGTCAAAGCCATGGAAACTAAATTCAACACAATCGTGAGCGAGCTTAAAGCATTGGACAAAGTATACTCAACATCAGATATTATGCTAAGATTGTGTCCAAGATGTCGAAGGAGGACTGGTTTGTCAAGACAACTAGTTTGAAAGAGAAATATCTTTTAAAGATCTCTACAAATGAGTTTTTTGCTCAACTCTAGGCACACGAATGTGATATTCAAATGGTCAACAAAAATGAAGACATTCGTGCCACCAACTTACCAGGCAAGCATGTTGAAGATGCCGCATATTTAGTCAAGAAGGACATCAATTGGAGGCTGAAGAAGGCAGTCAAGTTGGTTCCATACTGACAGACCCGCAGATCAGTCAAGTTCGATTAAGAAGGTACCTACAACCTCAAACTCCTATAGGAAAGAAGAAGATAGCTCTGTCGAAGAGCTTTAAGAACAGATGATGAGACTTGACAAGCTCTTAGAGAAATCAAAGGGCAAGATGGAGACTCTTCAGCTCGAAAATAAAATATTCGTCAAGGGGACCCCCTGATCATGCTTTGAGTGAAACTCTCCTGATCACCTCAAGTTCGAATGTCCGTGAGTGTATAAGAGCAGAGAGAAAGACTTAAGAAGATTTTCGAGCAAAAAACATCAAGAGTCATAGCCAAGGTGATGCTATCAAGGATGAAGGTTCCTGAAATACCCGATAACGATGATGGATATTTCTCATCGGATGAAGAGTTGGAGAAAGGGGCACTGCTCCTGTTCATGGAAGCAATTGGAGAGGGAAATGATGATGTAGCCGAATATGAGCAAGGATTTGCCGCAACTGGTGATGAGGTAACTAGCTTCTTACCAATTTCTATACATTTTGCATGCATATTAGGGGATTCTAGATCGTATAGCTCCAATTCAGAAGTTGTTCCCTCGATCTTCTTTCTAAAGAGTTTTCAAAATTTTATGCGCTAAAAAATATTTTAACCGGTGAAAATCCCTCGCTAAAAGCCCAAGTTTCAGTTTTGACCGAGGAGATCGATAAATCTCTGTTTGCCAGCGAGGACTAGCAAAATATAAAATAGAACACTCCAACCTTTTGAACGACATTAAACATCTTAGAAATGAGTGTGAAGATTCAAAGGAGAGAAATCTTGAGCAGGAACGATCAATTGCTTAGCCAAGAATGAGCTAGTAGAAAGTTTATCGAAGCGTGTCTTCAAGAAAGAAAACATCTACAAAGCATGCAAACTGGGAAAGCACACCAAAGCATCCTTTAAGAACAAGCAGTTAGTACAAGCACATAGAGAGTTTTGGAACTTCTGCACATGGACTTGTTCGGACCAATGACTTCACCCACAATCGGAGGAAAATGGTACACTCTTGTAGTTGTGGATGACTACTCAAGATATATGTGGGTGAGGCTTCTCAAGACGAAGGATGAAGTGAAGATGACACTTCCATAATTAGTCATGCTCGTCCAAAAAAAAAGAGTCACGGTCAAGAAGATCAGATCGGACAATGGCACCGAGTTATGCAATGGGTCATTTATGGATTTCTGTGCTGAAGTTAGAATTGGACATGAGAAATCAGCTCCAAGGACTCCACAATATAATGGTCTAGCAGAAGGAAGAAACAAAATAGTCAAAGAATGCGTGTGGACTATGCTAGTAGAGACACGTTTAAGCGAAAGATATTGGGGAGAAGCTGTAATCACAACATGCTATACAAAGAACAAAGGCGGACTCAACAACCGGCTATACAAAAACCCCTACGAGGTCTATCATGGTCGTAAGCCCTCCTTATCTCATCTTCTTGCTTTTGGTTGTCCATGTTATATTCACAACAACGGGAAGAAAAAGTTAAATACCTTTTCTCCAAAGCTGATGAAGGTGTGTTCCTAGGATATGGGCATCCTTTTCACAAGGGATACAGGGTAGTTAACAAGACCATCGGGCTTGTGGAAATAACATGCAATGTTATTTTTTATGAAGCTACTTTAGTGCGTAGGAACACGAAAGAATTGGATGAGGATGTTCATGAGGTCAGTGATGTCAATAGGAAATCAGGCTTAGAAAATTCTAATCATGAACATATTGACCCGACTAGATCTATGAGCGAATCATCTTCACAACTAGTTTCCTCGGTTGGTGATGAAGGGATTCGTGCAAACTGAATTGCTAATCTACTGCTTTGGTTGAATGTTAGATATCAAAAACAAATTGCTATGTCTATCATAAATTCCTAGCATGATTCTATTTAATGCAAATATTAGTTTTACGGAATACCTGGATTGTATAAACTCTGAACTGGTTGCGTAGGGATTTTGATCTTCAATCCTCTTTCTTGCGCAACAAGATTTAATCCTACAAGATGAAAGAATTAAACCTCTGAATTTAATCTAGTTAAACTAAAAAATAAGGATAGAGAGAGAGAGAGAGAGAGAGAGAGAGATAGAGAAGAAAAAGATCTCTTAGAGCTGATATTCTGATCTGTATTCCTTGCTCCTATCCGAATATCTGGTGAAGATTGGTTCCGAATATTTTCCCAACTGAAAAGTAGCATTTTCTCCCCTCTTTCAGATCTTAGTCTCCTACTACAACTCCCAATTCTCTGGTTTGCTACTTAACAACTTATGATCTTATGGTGTGTTGTTATCTGATTGTCTGATGGGGCATTTATAGGAGAGTTCTTATCTCTAAAGGGCTTGAGATTTTCATGGGCCAAACCTAGGACCACTATGCAAATAAAAAAGAAGGTCTATCAATTAACTAATTCTCATATTCAACCTAGAATATAATTAATTAATTAATATTGATTGATGCCATTAGAGAATCAATATAGTCCTACCTCTTTGTTACCACGTTATGAGGAACGGGTTGCATGGGCTCGGTATATCCCCATATTTAAGTTACAAACATTCATTAATTAATATAAGCTCTTACAAGCGAATAAATTAATTAACATATTATATTTTTGAGTTAATGCACTCAACCTTTTCATTTATGCTTGAGTTTAATTAGCTTACAAGACTTTAGCATAATGAACCTTTTGAGCTGCTCAGTCAGGGAATGTCACCATCCTATACTGGCTATGGTAACCTAGTACCAGTCACAGTCAATCATACACAAACTGCTACCACCCAAGATACAAATATACGAGTGCAACAAAGACTATCCACCATAGTATCTCAAAGTGAAACACAAATTTGTATATACTTTCGAACCTTCATTAGGCTAAGGATTCCATCAAGCCATCAAGATCAAGATTCCTTGAATGTTAGATAAAGGAATCGATCTTCACTTAGATCATATCAATGCGTAGCAACGCACCAGCATACCTAGTAACCAAGATAAGCTGCTCACTAATGCGTATGTTGCAGCCTATACCAACAGTCTATCCTAGAACATTCTCAGATGTGATAACAATTTATATCTCACTAGGTCAAGTAATCCATACGATCTTCTGTGATCTATTACACACTGTAAGATCTCCCTATCGACGTGATAATAGGGTAAAGTCGTTTGCGATGTATGTTTGTTAATTCAGACATGAGATGAACATACAAAATTAATGATTCCCAATATATTAACCAAAATCCTTTTTCATAATATACCAATCATAATGCTTTTAGTATACAAATTCATCAATCTCTCACTTATACTTAAAGCATTATGGAAGTGCTTTTCAGAGTATACAGTGTGTCTAACCTAATCTAGCTATTACATTGATCATCACGTAGCTAGCTGCAATCTTAGTCCAATGTTATGAACATGCACCTTGTAAACCTTCTGTGACAGAGCTTTTGTGAAAGGATCCGCTAGATTATCCTTCGTGTCTATCTTTTCTATTAGCCCATCACCTCTTGCTATGATTTTTAGTATGATATGATACTTCCTCTCAATGTGTTTTGTTGCTCTGTGAGTTCGTGGTTCATTTGAGTTCACCATTGCTCCAGAGTTATCACAATATACCATGATAGTCATGGGCAACTTAGGAATCACGTCCAACTCCTCAAGGATGTTCTGGAGCTATACTGCTTCTTTCAAAGCTTCTGAAGCACTTCTGCTTTGCGCTCCTTCATGATATGGCTCTACCTCCCAAAGTAAAACACATAGCTAGAGGTAGACTTTTTCTTGTCCTCGTCAGCCTGGAAATTCAAATTCGTGTAACCCACAAGGCATAATTCTTCACACAGATAGACAAGATAATAGTCTCTAGTTCTTTTCAAATATTTGAGAATGTTCTTTACAGCAGTCCAGTGCGCTTGTTCAGAGTTAGATTGATATTTTGCTACCATACCAATGGCAAAACAGATACTTGACCTCGTACATAACATCACATACATGAGACTCTTGACTGCCGAAGCATACGGCACCTTAATCATGTTATATTTCTTCTTTTGTGTCTCCGGACACTAAACCTTAGAAAGATGTATGCCATGCCTGAAGGGTAGCAAATCCTTCTTGGCGTTTTGCATGCTAAAATAAGCAACTAAAGTATCAACATATGAAGCTTGAGATAATGCTAACATCATTTCTTGTGATCTCGCAAGACTTTTATTCCAAAGATGAATACCACATTTCCAAGATCCTTCATCTGGAACTATTCTGAAAACCACCCTTTTATGTCTGACATTACCTCCACATTGTCGCTAAATAGGAGAATATCATCTACATAAAGTGCGAGGAATATCATGCTTCCACTGACACACAGACGGTACTCACAACTCTCATTTGAACATTGTGAAAATCTATAGGACTTAATCACTTCCTCGAAATGTAATTTCCATCACTGTGAAGCTTGTTTGAGTCCATATAAGGACTTCTTGAGCATCCAGACCAAATGTTTTTCGCCATCATGCACATATCCTTATGGTTGTTTCATATAGATGTCATGACCTTCTTCAAGGTACCCATTAAGAAACGGGGTTTTGACATCCATCTGCCAGATCTCTAGGTCCATATTAACCAAAAACCTTGTTAATAATATACTAGTCATAATGTTATTAGTATAAAAATCCATCAAGTGAACAAACAACCAAGAGAGCTCGTGATGCTAATGAATTTGCCGAGATTTTGGATTCCATTTCCCTAAACAAGAGCACAAATCTAAGGGGAATCCAACCTGGAGTATTTGGATGTGAAGAAGAAGATCCAGAAGGAAGGACTCCAGAGACGGAACTAGCAGATCATGAAGACCTAAATAACAAGTTAAGAACTGGTGAAACTGAAATTGGAAATATGGAAACTGATGATGTCATCAGTTTTTTAGAGTTCGTAAGATGGCAAAGAACAATCTATAGAAGAACCAGTTTTAGAATCGACACAAGATAGGATCGAGCAAGCAGATGATCAACCAGTTTGTGGAAGAGATATTGTAATGGAGGACTTTCATCTCTCAAAGGTCCTAGTTGCTGGAATGCACACTATAGAACTGTTCGTACAACCAATTGAAGTTAGCGAGCTTCATTGACCTAAATGACTTCAACATCACCCAAAAGATGATGTGTTGGATGATGCTGTCAATCCTGTTCGAACAAGGCATGGAAGTGCATTGCTTACATGCTTTATATCCCAATCAGAGCCACCAAAGATTGGAGAAGCTCTAAAATTGCCAGATTGAATCAATGCGATGCAAGAGGAGCTTACAGAATTCACCTAAAACATTATTTGGTTCTTGGTGGATAGGCCTACTCATCAATTTGTGATACGCACCAAGTGGGTCTTCAAGAACAAGCGGGATAAAGCTGGTAACATAGTCAGAAGCAAGACGAGACTAGTTGATCACTGTATAAAATACTGATAAATTGTAGTAAAAACAATGACAAATAAATTTATAAACCCGAAGATTGTAGAACCCAAGGAAATTATGGGGAAATTACCCTTGAGAGTGCGGTTTCTTCTTTCTACAAGCTCATTTTGTTGTGGAGTCCTTGGGGATGACCTCTCGTGTCCTATCCCGACTTCAGCGCAAAAGTCCATCAGAGGTCCGTTGTAGAACTCAGTTACATTGTTAGATGTGATCATCTTCATTGTGACTCCTCTGTTATTTTTGGCAAGCATCACCAATTCAGGGGTATGAGCTGTACTTCGTCCTTGGTCTTGACAAGCTTCACCCATGTGTATCTTGAGTAATCATCAATGACTACCAGAGAAAATCTTTTTCCTCCAACTGTGGGTGGAGTCACTGGTCTAAAGAGGTCCATGTGCAGCAGCTCTAGCATCCGATCTATGCTTGCACTGACTGGCTTGTTCTTGAAAAAGACTTTGGTTTGCTTCCCTAGTTGGTATGCTCTGCAGATGCCTTCTTTCTTGAAAATTTCCTTCGGCGGTCCTGTTACTAGCTCGTGCTTAACCAAATGATTGATAGTCTTGAAATTCGGATGGTTTGGCCTTTTTTGCCACAACCAGTTTGTCTTACTTGAGCTGGTTGCCAAAAGGCGAGAACTTTTATGTCCACTTTGCCAGTCTACCATGTAGAGCCCTCCTTTCCTTATGCCTCTGAGCTTGACTTCTGCTGAAGTCACTTCTTGAATTTGACATCCAGACTCGTCAAAGGAAACAACATAACCATTTTCACTAAGTTGACTGGTGTTTAGTAGGTTATGATTAAGATTGGTGACAAGTGAAACGTTCTTGACGATGATTCCATTTTGTTCAACGCGTCTATTTCCAATCACTCTACCTTTAGAGTTGTCACCAAACAAGACCGTTAGTCCTTTGAACTTTATGAGATCTGTAAGGAGATTTTTTTCTTCGGTGTGCGCAGAGCATCCACTGTCTAATATCCACACGCTCTTCTGCTCTCAAAGCTGGTTTGTGGATACTTGTTCTACAAGATATAAATTATACTTTAGGTCCCCGATTAGCTATGGGTCCTGAAGGATTAATATGTTGGATCCACACTTTGAGAATCAAACTTGAGAGCCACATTTCTCTTCCTTCTCATATAATGCATGATACTCATTTGAGAAACTGTGAGAGTGTGTGCAGTCCTGTTGGAAGTGTATTTCCTCTTAGGACCTCGGAAAACTGGTTCTGGATGTGTGTAGTAACCATGTAATTGTTGACCACGATGGTTAGTCTTCCTAGCATTTGAAAAAGAAATTTTATATGGCTCAGGCCTCATGGAGTTGTTCCCCCTACTAGGTATATTCCTCCTCTCGTTTATGAAATGAGATTTGGGTCACTGGTTATGACAGTAACTAGATTGATTGTTTGACTTTCGTGAGACTGAAGTTGGTTGTTTTATCAAACTGATTGTTGAAATTGGCTTCCTTGCAATAGGGACATACTGCTTCACCAGTTTCTTGGGCTGAACTAGCATTTTCTCAGTTTATGATTGGGCCAGATTGGGAATAGACTGTTTTACCAGTTTTTTCAAAAGAACCGGTCTCTTGGTCACTACCTGATATGCCAGTTTGGGGTTGATGGTAGTCCAGCAGTTAGCTTTTCTAGCAAGAACTTGGAAATTTTTGTCTACCCCTTTGCCCTTCAATCTTAACTAATCACAAGTATTTTCTTTTATAAAGCAAATTTTCGTTTTACCTGTGTAAGTACCTAAAGAAGATGCAGAATTGCTCAAATCATTTTCATTAAAGCCTAGACCCATTTTATCTTTAGGGTTTCTTTGAATAAGGAACATTTTTTCTCTTGAGTTTTTTGCAAAGGAACATTTACAAGGTTCCTACTCAAGATTTTCTGTTTCATGAAATCACACTCTGTTTTAAGAGTTTTAAAATCATTTAGAAGATTGGAGTGCTCTTCCTTAAGTTTGTCCAGTTCCTCGCTGATAGACTGAGACTTTTCAATCTCATTGGTCAAAACTGAAATTAGCACTTTCACCAAGGAATTTTCACCGGCTAAAGAATTTTTAAGTTCATAGAATTTTAAAAATTCTCTAGACAAAAGATTGAGGGAAACATCTTCTGAATCGAAGCAATACAATTCATAGTCCTCTAATATGCGTGCAGAAAACATTGAAATTGGTAGATAGTTGGTTACCTCATCACCAGTTGCGGTTAAGGCCATTTCTGCTTCTACATCATCGTTGTTTCCTTCCTCGATAGCGGCTAGGATTACTAGCTGAGCTTCTTCATCGGACTCTTCGTCTGAAGTGATGTATCCATTATTGTTGTCGGGAATGTAGGGCACCTTTGTTCTTAACAACATCGTCTTTGCAATAGCCCTTGAAGTTCTTCACTCAATGATTTTATTGAGCCTTTCTCTCTCCCCCTTTGTCCGCATGTGGACAGTCGAACTTGAAGCGATCTGGAGAGCCGCATTCGAAGCAAGATCGAGGTGATCTCTTCACGAACATCTTGTCCTCTGTTTGAGGAGCATTCTTCATGACCCTTTCTTTCTCTAGGAGTTTGGCCAGGTTCTTCATCTGCTCTTCAAGCTCTTCTATAGGGCTCTCTCCATCCATTTGGTAGGATGTTGAAGTGGAGGGTGTATCTTTTCCCAGGTTTGATTGACCAGTTGGTCTGTCAGTTTGAAATGGCTTTCTTGGCCTCCACTTAGTATGATTTTTCATGAAGTATGCGGCGTCTTTGTGATGGAGGGTTGGTGTACTAGCCACTCGAACGACTTAGTTCATGTACTATTAGGATGTCCCACTCGTGAGCTTGTAGTTGAGCAAGCAACTCCTTTGTAGAGATCTTTCTTCTTCAGACAAGTTGTTTATACGTACCAGTCCTCCTTTGGCATTTTGGATTAAATTTTGGAGTTGAGATCCGCTGTTGAGTATACTCTGTCAAGCGCCTAAAGCTCGCTCATGACCATGTTGAATCTTGCCTCCATGGAGTTGAAGTTTAGCCCGAGAAGCATCTGGAAAGATTAATATTTGTCGACGCAGACCTGGAGCTTGTTCCGCTTCATTTTCTATGTCTCTTGACACAAGCCTCCAATATAGCCCTAGACTTCTTTGGCGTTGTCGAACTGCGTAACTTCATCGATAAATGCCTTTAGTAGAGCTGACAGAATCAACTCATGAGCAATGAAGTCCAATTGAGCGCGTCGTTTGTCCTCCGATGACCCTTTGTCGTAGGGCTCCTCGATCATCCCCGAGCTATCATCACCTCCGATTCAGGTGATGACCTTCATGATCTTTATTGGTCCATGCTCGATGACGTCAACCATCTCTAGATGTATGCTTTTGAGTTGGATGGTGGACCGTTTCTTCTAGATGGCGAACTTCTCCACCGAGTATGGTGGAAGATTTGCGATATTTATCATCGATGCTTAACATGCTCGCTAGACAACAAAAAGAGTGCAAGGAAATGGATCTGGTCCTTAATGATTCAAAGTAGTTCAGTGTGTAAAGACTGATCCGCTCTGATACCATTTATCGATCCTGAGATCAAAGTATATGTAGTGTACAACAAAAATTTTAAGATCTAAATTTACACTCAGAAACTGGTGGTTCTTGACCAGTCTGTGTTTCTGAAAACACTTTGTCAGCGAGCAGTGAGTTAATCGTTTAGTTCGAATATATTTCAATACTATAATGTGTTTGAGTTTTAAAAACCTTGCAGAAATGTAAGAAAATAGTAAAAAGTAAAGAATTTATAGAGGTTCAAAGCCTAAACTCCTGTGTCCTCTCTTCAGACCTTGGTCTAGAAACTCACTAAACTTTAGTTACATATGGGTCGCTAGCTGGTAGATGCTAGTATCTTACAGTCCACTAGCTCACTCGTCCAAACCTCTAGTCCCTTCGGCTTCACAGATTCGGAGTGTGGGCACACCACGCAACCTCCTTCTGTGGAATTGAGAGCTTTATAGTTCATCCCGAACTGTCGGACTGATTGGCTAAATGCCCGTAAGAATCACTGTTTGAGATTTACAGTGAATGTTGTGTTCTTTCTACGAGAGTAAGAACATCAATAAAATAACTCGAGTTGAGAAGCTGCGAGTCTCGTGTTCAATAGATGACACACGGAAGACTGAGATATAGTCTAGATGATAGAATTGGTCGAGTTTTTACTTGAGCAGGGTTTTGGTATTTTCTCGTTTCTATATATTTATTACTCCGACTACTTTGTGTATTTATAGACGAAGTATGAGTACTTCAAATTATAGTCATTTAGAGACATTTAAGCATCGTTCAATCTGATGTGTCTCTAAACTGACGGGAGTAGGGCGCTTTTCCTGAGGTTCGGCACCTACTCCGTCCTTTTCTGATATAGGATGTTGACATTCTGCTTTTGTCTCAGAACGACTTTAATGAATCTCCATTCTTAAAGACTGGTCTTCGGTGATTCCTCTGACTTGTTCTCTTTATCTCTTCGTGCGAGTAGCAACTGACTTTGTAAACTAGAGGTGATCCAGGCTGGTCTCTTTCGTCAGTTTCTCTGAGTCATCAGCTCCAAACTGGTAACTAGTCTCTCCTTACTCCACACAATCCAAACTGGGGCTTTGTATTTTTACCCAATTTGTCTTGATCAGCTTCGTCAGTTTTGTTACAACTCGATATATCCTAACAGAACTTTACAAATTTTTCTGAACTAAGTTAATCTAGAGACACTCCTAACTTGATGGTTTCTATACAAACTTTTAACACGTCAAAATAATAAGTAGGTAGGAATACTTCCTAACAAACTAATAGAAATTTGATTAGTTTAACATGACAAAAAATTGATTCAATGACAAATTTTCCAAATGATAAACATGATCGCAAATAATCAACTTATAACAATATTTAAATTATATTAATAGAAATATTAAAGTGTAAATTTGATAACTACTAAATATTGTAAAAATAATATAAAATATTTTTTTATTAATTTATTAATAAATATTCGTATTCGATTTAATAACAAATTATATTAGATCTGCATCAACACAAATTTGAAATAAAATTTTTATATGTTTTTTTACGTGTCGATTAGATAAGAATTTAAATTTGATTAGCATTAATCTAAATTTATTAATATTATTTAAAATATTGAATTATATATCGTATTAAAAATTATGAAACCTACACTTAAGATTCTCGGTTTTCTATATTGTAATTTATTATTTATTTTTGTCTTTCATGATTGCTATTTAAAAAATATTTATGCTGTGGCTATTTTGGAATACAATATTGGAACATTGACTTGAATTTTTGCATATATCCGCATCATAATAATTGTGATTGATCATCATTAGAGGACATAATTGACTAATTAATGCTCTTCACTTCCATTGGTTTGTTTGTTTACACGAGACAGCCGTTTGTTTGTTATTTATTTATTCAGCCTTTGTTTTTTAGTTTGCTTTCAAATTTTACTTTTGAGCTGTTATGACTTTGACCTCACTAATTGCTCAAAACTTCAAAGCTGCCTCTCTAGTTTTACATTATAATATCTTTACATCATAATCTAATATATACGATATTTGAAAATTGGCATTTTATATTAATTAGTTACAGACTTTTTTTTATCGAATTATTGCAGCACATACTCAGCTCATTGGTGTTGATAAGATATTTTGATTAACATGGTGTTCAGTTTATTGGTCTTTGTTTATTAATGGATATTTATCAATGGAAGAAATATTGTGTGTTGCTGCAAGAGTTGTATGAACAAATTAGCGAGAGAGAAAGTGACAGATAAGAAGCGTATTAGTAGAATTTGTACAGATATAAGGGTTCGATAATATGAGTATCATTTCCATACTAATCAAGTTCTTCCTTATTTTTCTTTTAAATAGAAATATATTTATTTAAACTCACGTACCCTATATTATCATCGATATTGACCACAGTTCAACCTCGCTAACGAAGAGGAGGAGCTTTGACCTTGGAGTCCGGCGGCACACGATCGTCGTAAACCCTAACCGGTCCCGAAAGCCTCGGGCGGTTCCGAGATTTGCAGCCACCATGAGCTTGCCGATGGTTTAATCAACATTCCCTCCCTTATTTTATCTATAAATAAGGTAGAGGACCCCATTTTTGTATCAATTTCTCGGCTATCAAACTGTACTGAAACTCTTTCGAAATATATCCGGAACCATTGTGTTTCTACACTCGCCCTTCTGGTGTTTTCTGTTTTAATTTTGCTTGCACTTTTGTTTATGTTCTTTTCTATTGTTGATTCTTGTGATTCGTTATTATCAGCTACTGCTTTTCTCGTTGTTATTTGTTATCTTGTAACGATTTCAAAAGCTCTATTTATCTCGATAAATCAAACCTCAATATTTGGCACCCAACGTGGGGTTCTTGGAATCAGTTTATTTCTAGATGGCAGGTAATAATGAGAATACCGGAGACATTCCCCGAGGACCCGATGGAGTAATAGAACTCATCCCCATGGATGAATTGATCTGGTGGACCCAACAAGAAACTAGGCTGCAAGCTCCCTCATCTACGGCAGTGGACGCGACACTAGCCCAACTCACCCAGAAAATGGAGGAGAGACGGCGCCAGTTGGAAGAAATGGACACCCGGATCATGCATCTCCACGCGACCAATCACGATTTACGCAAGGAGAACTTCTAGCTACGCCGGGAGGTGGAAACTCTCAAGAATTAATCGTTCATCAAGGAGCCCGAATTGACAGGCCACGAGCCAATCAAGCCGAGGAGGAATCTTGCGGACGAACTTGATGTCGTGGTCATTACCGACCCTCCTCCTTGGATTGATACCGAGCAAATACTCGTTGATAGGACGAGGATGAGACCAGCTCCTCGGTTCCCTATTGGTCATGAAAGGAGCCCAATCCGCATAGCGACTTCGAGAAGCGCCTAGAGGCGCGCATGGCCCTATTCGAGTTGCTACTGACTAGGATCCCAGGAGAACTACCACCGGACCACATGATCCCTCGCGACCACTATACCGATTTGCCATTCACGCCGGACATCACCAACACAGATATCCCAGTGAAGTTCATGCCTTCATTCTTCACCTTATACGATGGTACAACAAATCCTGAAGACCACATCGTGCTATAAAAACAGAAGACGCTAACCACGTCGGTGCCGACAAACCTCCGCAAAGCTTGCATGTGCAAGAGTTTTGGGTCTAGCCTCACGGGTCCAGCTCTCTAGTAGTTTGTCAACCTACCGAAGAATTCCATCTCGACTTTCTCGGAGTTGCACTACGCTTTCAGGAAGCATTACTCCAACTGCAGACAGGTAGCCAAGCACCCCGACGCCCACAATAGTATGCACATTAAGAAAGGGTAGTCATTCTGATCTTATGTCAGGCGATTCAACTTTTAGCTCGCATCCATCCCGCATTGCCCGCCTTAAACTGTAGCATACGCATTTAAGAACGGGCTTGATGCAATATCTAAGTTATATTACGACCTGACCAGCCATCCGTGCTATGACATGGACTCTGTGCTTGCCTAAGCATGGGCGAAAATCAAATGGGAAGAGGACAAACCAAAGAGGATTGATTGAATGAACTACAAAAAGTAGCCGAGCTTGCTAAAGCCCAGAGGTGTGATCGGCCTAGACTCGAGTCCTCAAGCTCGAGGTGTGTCAACCGAATGGACTACAACGATCGACGCTCAAGGAGGGACCACCCATATAGCCAGGCACCCAGGGTCGGAGAGGTGGCCTCGGTTCCCTACAACCTTAGTATCGACCAGAACTATCTGGTCAACAACTTCCTCAAAAACCTTGGGAACGCGGTGAAGTTGCCGGGTAAGATGAAGTACGACCCAAAGGCACGCAATCCTATGAAATTTTGCGACTTCCACAACGATCATGGGCACAAGACAGAGGAATGCCAAGCCTTGCGCCTAGAGGTCATTGAGCTATTAAAGAACGGTTTCTTAGAGTATTTGACCAACAACAAAGGGAAGACCACGTGGACAAGGAGAAAGCAAACAACGAATCCTCCCAAAGACACTGCACCTAAAGACAAGCCGCCGCAAGCGGAGAGGATGATCCATGTCATTACAGGTGGGTCCAAAGTAAGCAAAAAATTGCGATCGATTGCCAAGAGAGCTAGGCAAGCTCTAAATCGTAATGTACCAAACACGAGCTTTGTGCCCGAGTACGAAACCATTGAATTCACCTACGACGATGCGCCCGAAATTATCCGCCCTCACCATGATGCGCTCGTCATATCACTTTTGATATCAAACTGCCAAGTGAAAAGATTATTGGTCGATAATAGCAGCTCTGCAAACATCCTATTCTTATGGACTCTCCATGAAATGCAAATTCCGACCAACAAGACTGGACCAGTAACCATAATTTTGTACGACTTCAATGGCGACCAACAACAGACAGTGGGGGCGATTTCCCTACCAGCATATTGTGGGGTGATAAGCTCATATTTACACTCACTTATTCATGTCTTTGTCCTTTGTTTTAGTGCAATTAGGTTTAATTATTAGTTTTTTTTCGTGCATGAGTGCACTATAGAGGACGCTATACTTGTTATGCTAAGTTTTGTAGGTTTTTTAGGCTAAAAGTGAGCAAAAGATGAAAATAGCCGAGTTTGACAAAGTTGCTGCTTCGATTGACATACGGGATGTCGACCGAGTTGGAAGACGTGCCAAAAAAACCCAAAGCTTGACCTCTGTGCCGACCGACAGGGAGCATGTCGATCAACAAAGAGGTTGGATGTTGATCGAGGAACAACTGCAGAAGAGAAGGCTCGACACAAGAGTGCATGTCGATCGACACAAAGACCAACAAGGGTGGATCGACAAGGATGTTTGATGGAATCAAAATATTGCATGTGTGTCGATCGATAGGCTCTCTGTCAATTGACACAGAAGCCGGAAAACCAAGTTTTGCCCAGTTTGGATATTCTCAGTATTTTAGCCCAATACCTGGAATCTGTATCTTTAAATTCTATTTTTAAAACCCTTTACTTTTCTGCACTGTTATCTTTAAATTCCACAACCAAAACCCTGGTTTTTATTTACTCAAACAACTGTGGTTTATAAACTATGGGTAGTACATAAGATAGTGTCGTTATACAGTCTCTGTGGGTTCAACAACCTTAGGGTTTATAAATTTATTTGCATAACCATATTATAATTTATCTGTAAATTTTACAGAGATCAAATTGGCATCGTTCTCGGGGACTGTTAGATTCTTTTTCATTATTAATTTGTTTTTATATCTTTTGGATTGAGTTTTTATTTTTTGTTTTTAATTTTTGTGTTAGTGTGCGTGATTTGATTTCAGAAAGTCGTCCTCTATTTCGGTCAACACTCTGCATGTCGGTTGACACATTAGTGACATCCGTTTCAATCGATAGGGCCCCGATCAACACAAAAGCTAATTTTATAGTGTCCTTTTCTCGGGTTGCATGAACACAAGGGCTCGGGGCAAACCACTCAAAGCTTTTGACTCAGAAATCGAGGCCGCAGTTCGAAGGAGGAAAAGCAAAGTACAATCATCAACATGGAGTCGCCACACAACCCGAATGGAGAGGATGACCATGACATGCCACCATTGGAGGATCCGGACACACAACTTACCCAAGGTGGTGCCCTTCTTCTAGTACAAGAGGTCAATCACATGAAGGAAATAATCAAGCAATTGATGGCTGAAAGAGAAGCAGACAGACTCGAGGCTGCAAGGAGAGAAAGAGAGCAAGAAAGGTGGCGCCAAAAGGACTCTCATGGTGAGGATCCAAACGCCATGGCAAGGAGGTATAGAACGCAACCCGACAATGAGGGATTGGTTATTGGTATCAATGCTAATAACTTTGAACTCAAAACCGGCCTGATTCAGATGGTTCAATAGAACCAATTCGGTGGCCGAGCAATGGAGGATCCATAAAAACACCTCCGAATGTTTGTGGAGGTTTGCAAGACTGTCAAGTAGAATGGAGTGACCCAAGATGTGATTCGTCTATGCCTATTCCCCTTCTTACTTCGGGATTAGGCTAGGACTTGGTTTACATCTCTTGATTGCAGCAGCATCCGCACTTGGGCCGATCTCCGAGCAGAGTTCCTAGTCGCATTCTTTTCACCTTCTGTGATCATTCAGAAGAAGATGGAGATCCTTCAGTTCCACCAGAAGATGGACAAGTCCTTGTTTGAGGCGTGGAGTAGATTCAACGAGCTATTGAAGAGTTGTTTGGGCCATAGAGTTGACACCGAGGTGCAGGCCCATATCTTCTACCGAGGGATGAATGAAAGAACTTAAGAGCCGATAGATAATACAGTCGGAGGTTCTTTGATGAGCAAGTCACCTGAAAAAGCCCTCAAGTTGTTCAAGAAGATGGCCTTGCATACTGAACAATGGGCCAATCCAAGGAGACCTCAAGTTCGGACAGTGGAGAAGAAGGAAGATGACACCCTCAAGAAGGAGATCGAGAAGCTCAAGGGGGAGATGGAGAAACTAACATCTAATGCTGCTTGTGTTTCTGTTGCACAAGTTGATCCCATAGCCGATGTGAACTACATGAACCAAGGAGGTTATCAGAATGAGTACAAGCAAGGGGGATACCAACATTACCAACAAAAACCTCATACTGGTTTCTCATATGCTCAACCTAAAGGTGCCGAACATCCTCCACCAGGATTTGAGGTGCAAAACAGAGAGATTGTGGAGAAGAATAAGGAGAGTCTTGACGAGGTATTGTAAAAGTTCATCAAGACATCCGACTACTGGGTTGGAAAATCAAGCAGGAAGTGGCAGGGGTCAACACCAAAGTGGACAGACTTGGAAAGCATGTGCAGATTATCGAGACGCAAGTTAGTCAGATTGCTACCTCACTTAGTACGCAACACAAGCAATAGAAGTTTCCGAGCACCACTAGAGTGAACCCCAAGAACCAAAAGGAGTGCAAGGCTATGAAATTGAGGTCCAGAACCAGCTATACAGACCCGAGGATTCCCCAAAACGAGTTTGGGGGAGAAGATGAGGAATTTCCCGCTAGAATGCCCTCTATTTCGACCAACACTCCCTATGTCGATCGACACAGAGGACAAGAAGATGAAGGCTTGTTGAGTGATGAAGAATAATCAATCGATAGGAACTCAACGCGTGTGTCGATCGACACCCCCCCTCTTGATCAACACAGAAGCCCGACCGACACTCCTGCAGCTCGGACGACCCAGAAGCAGCCCCAACTCAACAATCCGACCTCCAAAGCTGCTCAAACACCTTCGATACCCATTCCTCAGCGGTTCGCCAAGCAAAAAAGAGGATTCCAAGTTCTCGAGATTTGTGGAAAATTTGAATAAGGTAAGTATTAACTTACAATTGATCGAGGCCCTGAGAGAGATCTCGGGCTACATGAAGTATCTCCGCAAATTGATGAGCGAAAAGAAACATTTTGTGGAGAATTCAACTGTGAAGCTTCATGAGTAGTGCAGCCTACTCCTTCAGAAGAAGATTCCAGTCGAGATCAGGGGGATCGAGTTTCAAAAGGTGATGTGCGACACTGGTGCCAGCATCAATCTGATGCCTTACTCCATCTACAAGCACCTCAACATTGGAGAGATGAGGCCGACTACAATCACAATGCAGATGGCAGACCGATCTGTGTCTTGTTGGAATTGTATACATAAAAGCATTATGATTGGTATATTTGGA
>JAPKLW010000167.1:476712-486924 GCA_026898455.1 Plectranthus barbatus
TAAGCTAGAATAGTTCATCTCCTTGTTTATGAAGCCTTCAGCAAAAATTAAAAAGAAAGCATGAGTAGTGGTTCTCTTGATTGCTCAACTTCAGTCCTCGTTCTTTGCAAAGTTTAACAATGTACATTCATTCTAATCTTACAATCCAAAGTTATCCGAAAAAGAAAATCAGATTTCAAGATAGCTAAAACAGAGCTGAGCTTAACTTTAACTACTTATTCTAGATTCAATGCTCATCAATGCCATGTTTCTTTTCCTACCCAACCATCATTTCTTGTTCTCAACTAATAGGCTTCACATCCCACTTAGATCAAAAGGACTTTAAAAGCTTCTAATGTTAGGCCACGGTTCAAGGTGAGAAAATTTGGAAAGAGTGACTTTAAGTCTAGAGGTGTTGTCTCCCTTGTTCTACCCTTGAATTTATTTCACTTTTCTTCCTATAATCCTTTTTTTTTTTACAATTTGTTAGTACTATCACACTTGGCTAAATCCCCAACAAACAATGTGGAAATTAGCTTTATTCCACACATGCCTATTCTTTTTTTTTCTTTTTTTTCTCTTTTTTTTTTCAGGCCAAAATGCCTATCTTTTCTTTTCTCTTCTTTTTTTTTAAAACAAGAGTAACAAGGTAACACTTCGGCTCGAAGTGACACCCCCCCAAACTTGAAACACAACATTGTCCTCAATGTTAGATTAGAACTAGATCGGAACAACCCTCTAGACTAGGACGTGTATGGACTGTGGCTAATCATGAAGTAGGTAAAAACAAGAAAAAGGCTCAAGCTCAAATCTAGGTGCAAAGGGAAATTCAATCATAGCAAATAAATCTTCTGAAGGCACAAAGATCAAGCAACTGCCTTAATCATCTCTAAGTAGTGCGCTTAGACCTAATTCATATCGACCAAGAGTGAACTTAGGGTAGATGACATTTCACAAAATGAAATTCCAGATGTAGTACCAGCTAAGCTCAAGCTCATGTCTAGCATACCAGGTTTATTCAAAAACAATGATGTGGTCAAACTTTGTTTCGTAGATCCTGATATTATGTACAAAGTTAAACAACGAAAGTAAACGAGGATTGACTCTCAGCAATCACCATCACAACCACACATGCAGAAGAAAGAATGAAGAAACAAAATTCGAGGCATCACCAGGCAGAAGGAGAATGAACTACTAGTCTTAGAACATAATATTATAAAACCAAAAGAACTATCATGCTTTAACATAAAACAAGCATGAAATTCTAGAAACCGATTCATCAAAAACTAACACCCAACAACTAAAAACAGAAATAACATAACCATACTAAAATTAAAGTTGTTTTTGCATAACAAAGATAAAGGTGAGAAGGGACCCTATCATCATGTTGAGCTTCCAGCAACTCCAGCCTTCTTTCCACGGCCACCTTTCCTTTTCATCAGCCGGCTGGTTTGAGTCTTGATCTTCAGGATCACATTGTGCATCATTCGAAATCTTTTCAGCAACTTCGCCTGTTTTGCCTTGATCACAGACAGCTCCTTCTGCAAAGCTTCCATTGCATCACCATCCGCAGCAGTTGCTTCCCCTTGAGCACGAGCCTGGGCTTGAGCATGCCTTTTCGTCAAGTAAGGTATGTTAAAGTAGCTCTTCGCAATACTCCGCAGCTCATCCAAGTGAAAAGGAACCCCTGCACGCTTGCAGAGTTCAGAAATTAGCGAGTGGCAGAAGAGTGGCCCCGCTTTCTTTGAAGCTTGAGCTATGATGGAATCAATGATGAATGGTGCAATGTCTATAGGATCTCCCTTCACAATAGCCGCCACCATCAGAATTCTTTCTTGTCCAACCAGAGTGTTATGAGTTGTGGAACTAATCCGGTTCCTCAAGAAGTGGATCCAAGTGTTTGCCTCGGTTGTGAGAAAGCTGGCTAGGGCATACAGGTTGTCTTTGGTTTCATCCACCCATCGAGCTCCTGGTACAGACACCACACCAAGAGCTTCATCTAGTTGCTCCCTTGTCACTGAGTTCAGCAGATCCATAAAGGTATCGGGCTGCAGCGGATGTGTTCCATAAACTGCGTGAACCGTTCTTGGGTTCAGTATTACCTCCTTCCCTCGAACGATTGCCCTAAGCTCATAATCCACCCCTGTTGACTGCTCACAATTAGCATAGAACTCTCGGACGAGAGCAATAACTGGCGCAGGCTGCATCCCCATGAATGGTTCCCAGCCTTGTTGTTCAACACTTCGAAGCACGTCTGCAGGTAGTTTAGACAGATCCTTAAATCCCCTTTCCAGATTAAACTTGCAGCTCGCAAGCTCTTGCATTCTTTTCTGATGGAGCTTTGATGAAAATTTCGGGATTCTATCAATCTCTTCTGCAGACAACTCTACAACCTTGGCCTTGCCACGCTTAATCTCTTTCTTCCTTGTGTTGTCGGACTTCTTCACGGAGCTGCCCCCCACTTCCTTGACAACAACTTGCTTCACACGCTTTCCAGTATTCTTACTCCTCAAAATCCCCTTGTCATCTTCAATAATTTCTACCCGCTTCCTCTTCTTGGGTGTTGGCTTCTTCTCAGGGACAGGTTTCTTCCCTTTTGTAGTTGGTTTTCCTCCAGATTTGACTGCTTGCTCTTGCAATGTTGTAGCATTGACTGCTTCAACGTCCTCTTCAACTTCGATGCTCTCACTCACTTCCTTTTCTTCAGGAAGAGACTGATCCTGGGTCTCCAAACTTTTCTGAGCACTGGGCTCACTCTCCGTTGCAGGCTCTTCAGACTGGCCTGCCTCTGTTTCCTTTGTACTATTAGCATCACCCTCTGATTTCTCTGACTCGTGCTCGCTTTCTGGCTCTTCAGACTGGCCATCAGCATTGTCCCCTGCCTCTGTTTCCACATCTTAGTCTCCGGTTGTTCTAATTCATGTCCTGCTTCTGGCTCCTCAGACTGGCCATCCACACTTTTCTCTCCTTCGGATTCCGCATCTTCAGATTGTGCATCGTCCTTGTCTTTAGCAACAGCTTCCTTTGCGGGGTTCTTTACAGTTTCCAGTTCAAGTTTTGAGGTGGCTGCGTCAACCAAATCCATGAGGTTCCCTTGCTTAGGCTTGGTACCCGCAGTCTTAGGCTTCTTAACTGGTTCATCAGGAATCTCCACTGGATTCTCTGCACTGGTAGGTGGTAACTTCGCGTTCCTCTGAGCCATGATTGAGACAGCAGCCCTGCTTGACCTCCTCAATGGTGGAGTGGGCTCCGGCCTCTTAGCCTTCTTGGTAGTCTTGGGTTTTGATGAAGTTGGTCTCGCCTTTTCAGGAGTCGTCACAGGGGACTCAACTTCCATCCCTGGTCTCTTCTTCCCGCTTTGCTTCGTCCTCATGTTCAAATCTACAAAATGCAAATTTTAGACCCTAATTTCCAAGAGCAACATATGGCATTCAATTGCTTAAAATTTCTTTTCAAATCAACATGTTCACCCCCAAACTTTGAGTTCACTCAAAGTTTCATGCAACAGATCAAACACCAGTTGAAAATCTAAAAAAAAACATCACAAGCCCTACCATAAACCTGTCAGACTATCCTGTCAAAACTATTGCATGTGAATCGCAATGATCACAGAAGCCAAGATAAGTATTTCAAATTCTTTTCAACTTCAGGGGTTCGATAATAATGCAAACATGAAGCATCAATTCATACCCAAGATAATAAAGTAGCACAAACATCAAACCCAAACATACCCGCCATTACAAGTTACGAAATCAAATAAGAACAGGGAAAACTGCATTCGGAAGAGAGATGGAACACCCCTAAAAGCAAAGCAGTGAAAATAAAGAAGAGTTCGTACCTGTTGCTTTCCGAAAACTTCCTTAAGTATGCACAGGACTTTCCAAGTTCTTTCACCCAATTTACTAAAGATGGAGTGATTTTTGTAGATTTTCAACAATATCAATCGGGTATAAATAACTCTACTTTAAGCAAAACTCGGCACAAGAAATAAGGAAACCCCTTCAACTTCCCTTGATTAGACACAACTTTTCCTTTCAACTCAAAAAGTAAATTTCCAAAACTGTCATTCCTAGGAATAACCGCATCCTCTCTCCTCAACGGCTAGTTGTTTAATCTCTATTCACAAGTTTTTTTTTATTTTACTGTTTATCTTGGCATATATTTTTTTTCTTTTTTTATTTATACTAAAAGCATAAAATACCTAAACACTTATCACGAAACAAAATACTTAAAATATTCTACCTACTGAAATCAACTATACTAAACACCCATGTTACTCACAGGCTGTAGCATCTACTATCCTAAGGTTAATTTGCAACAGATTTAAATTTAACTAGGCAGGAAAAATAAATGCAGAATTAAAATATGAATCCTAAGCTATCATCACATGCTTCATCTATTCCTCATGATAGCTTAGGTTACCTCAGCCTCAAGTCTCTGCCAAATTGATAGAGGCCTTCTGATTCCCCCAACCTTTGTCATGATATTGCTTTACCCTTTGCCCATTAACCTTGAAGGTGCTTCCTGTGCTTTCATCTCCCAAATCCACAGCTCCATGAGGATAAATCTTCACCAAAGTAAAAGGTCCTGACCACCTGGACTTGAGTTTTCCAGGAAACAGCCTCAGCCTAGCATTGAAAAGCAACACCTGCTGTCCTTCCTCCAAATTTTTGTTTGCTATCTTGTTGTCATGCCATCTTTTCACTTTTTCTTTGTATATCTTTGCATTCTCATAGCTCTGCATCCGCAAATCTTCTAACTCGGCCAACTGTAACATCCACTTCTCTCCACATGACTTAGGATCCAGGTTCAGTTTCCTGGTGGCCCAGAATGCTTTATGCTCCATTTCTAAAGGTAAATGGACAATCCTATAAGGAGACATCCCCAAAGGTGTTTTATAGGCTTTCCTGGAAGCCCACAACGAATCATCCAGATGTTTAGACCAGTCTTTCCTTGTAGTGTTCACCACCTTTTCCAAAACACTTTTCACCACTCTGTTTGACAATTCAGCTAATCCATTGTTCTGTGGATGATACGCAGTTGAAACCTTGTGGTTAATGTTGTACTTGGCTAGGAGAGCAGCCAAACTCTTATTAATGAAATGTGTTCCTTCATCACTGATGATTGCCCTTGGTGTTCCAAACCTTGTAAAAATGTTTTTGTGCAGAAATTTTATTACAGTGGCAGCATCATTGTGAGCACAAGCACAAGCCTCTACCCACCGAGAAACGTAATCGACAGCTAACAGAATATATTCATTTCCAAAAGAAGATGGAAATGGCCCCATGAAGTCCATTCCCCACACATCAAACAGCTTTACTTCTATTATGTTGTTCAGAGGCATAGCATTCTTGGCTGGTAAATTTCCTACCCTTTGGCATCTGTCACAGTTCTTTACTAACTCAAAAGCATCCTTGAAAACTCTTGGCCAATAAAATCCTGACTGCAGCACTTTAGCAGCTGTTCACTGTCCCCCAAAATGCCCCCCATATGCTGAAGCATGGCATTCATTCAAAATTTCTGGAATTTTATAATCTGGGACACATCTTCTGAAAATTTGATCAGGACCCAACCTATACAAGGTTGGATCATCCCAATAATAGAACCTTGCATCGTGTAAAAACCTTTTCAACTGTTGTCCATGTAAGCCATATGGCTTTCAGCCTGTAGCAAGATAATTTGCAATGTCTGCAAGCATCTTCCTTGCATGCCATGAGTTGTTCATCTGGAAAAACATCATTAATTTGTACTGTGTCATCCACTCCAAACGGATTTTCTAGTCTTGACAAATGATCAGCAACTTGATTCTCTGTTCCTTTTCTATCCTTGATTTCCAAATCGAATTCTTGCATGAGAAGTATCCATCTAATGAGTCTTGGCTTTGCATCCTTCTTAGCCATTAAGTACTTGATTGTTGAATGATCAGTGAACACTATTACCTTGGCTCCAACTAGATAGGACCTGAACTTGTCAAAGGCAAATACCATTGCCAACAACTCTTTCTCTGTAGTTGTATAATTCCTCTGTGCACCATCCATTGTTTTGCTCGCATAATAAATTGACCAGAAAATTTTATCTTTTCTCTGTCCTAGCACTGCCCCAACTGCATAATTGCTTGCATCGCACATCAGCTCGAAAGGTTCATCCCAATTTGGTGGTTGCATTACAGGGGCTGTGACAAGTGCAGCTTTCAACTTGGTAAATGCCTTCATACAATCACTGCTGAAATCAAACTTTTTGTCTTGTTCTAGCAGTTCAGATAATGCTTTTGCTATCTTGGAGAAATCCTAAATGAACCTTGTATAAAAACCAGCATGGCCCAAGAAGCTTCTAACTGTTTTCACTGAACTTGGAATTGGCATTCTGTCTATTACTTCAATCTTTGCAGGATCCAATTCAATGCCTTTGTTTGAAATCTTGTGCCCTAAAACTACCCCTTGCTGCACCATGAAACAGCATTTTTCCCAGTTCAAAACGAACTGTGACTTCACACACAATTCCAGCACTCTCTTAAGATTTCCTAGACATGAATTAAAATCTTTCCCAAAGACTGAGAAGTCATCCATGAACACTTCTAAACCATTATCAATCATTTTAGAAAAAATAGAGATCATGCAGTGCTGGAAAGTTGTTGGAGCATTGCAAAGACCAAATGGCATTCTTCTGAATGCAAATGTTCCACAAGGGCAGGTAAATGTAGTCAAGCTCTGATGTTCAGGAGCTATTGCAATCTGATGATACCCCGAATACCCATCCATGAAACAGTAGTAATCTTGTCCAGCCAATCTGTTAACATCTGATCTACAAATGGCAGTGGAAAGTGATCCTTTCTGGTGGCATCATTCAACTTTCTGTAATCTATACAGATCCTCCAACCTGAAACTGTTCTTGTGGTTATCATCTCATTTTTCTCATTGTGCACCACAGTTACCCCTCCTTTCTTGGGTACGCATTGCACTGGACTAACCCAAGAACTGTCTGAAACAGGAAAAATGATTCCTGCATCTAACCATTTAATAATTTCTTTCTTCACAACTTCCTTCATGTTGGGATTGAGCCTTCTCTATAGCTGAACTGAATTCTTGATTCCATCTTCCAACAGTATCTTATGCATGCAAATTGTAGGACTAATTCCCTTAATATCTGAGATGGTCCACCCAATTGCCTGTTTATGTTTCCTCAGCATGTGCATCAACTTCTGTTCATACTCATCTCCTAAATTAGAAGCAATTATCACATGTAGAGTATCTGCTTCTCCCAAATATACATACTTCAGGTGATTTGACAAGGGCTTGAGTATCAATTCAGGGGGCTCCTCTAGGGACGACTTTGGTTCTTTCTGTTCCCTATTCATAAGGTCCAATGATTCAAAATTAGCTTTGTACCCCCCAAACTTTGCACCATGCTCAACCCATGCTACAACATTTTCCTCTGCAATTACTTATTTCTCACATTCTTTCTGTTGCAGTTCTTTCACATGCTCAGCTATCACTGATTCCAGAATTCCAATGGTGAAACAATCTTCTGATTCATCTGGCAGCTTCATGGTATTGTACAGGTTAAAAATAGCCTGCTCTTCATGAACTCTCATAATCAATTCCCCTTTTTCCACAGCAATCAACGTTCTTCCTGTGGCTAAGAATGGTCTCCCCTGGATGATGGGTATTTCTCTATCAGCTTCATAATCTAAAATTATAAAGTCTGCGGAAAAATGAACTTATCAACTCTAACCAATACATCTTCAATATTTCCCTCTGGGTGAACAGTTGATCTGTTTGCAAGCTGTAAAGTAATGGTTGTTCGTCTTGCCCCTCCTATACCCAGCTTCTTAAAGATTGAAAGTGGCATCAAGTTCACACTAGCTCCCAGATCACATAATGCTCTTCCTACATCCCTTCCCCCAATTGAACAGGGAATGGTGAAGCTCCCTGGATCCTTTAGTTTGGCTGGAATTTGCCTCCTGAAAGGTCCACTAACCTCCTCAAACAAAGACACAGTCTCAAACTCCTTCAGCCTTTTCTTTTTAGTTAAAATGTCCTTCAGAAATTTCACATAAGTAGGCATTTGTTCCAGAGCTTCCGCCAAAGGTACATTGATGTGAATTTGCTTTAGCATGTCCAGGAACTTTTTGAACTGCTCCTCTTCTTTCTGCTTTTTGAATCTGACAGGGTATGGTGGTTGAGGTAGATTGTGATCATCTTCCACTGATTTCCTTTTAGTGTTAAACACGTTTCCCCTAGGGGTTTCAACAGACTTTTCTTGATTCACTAGCTCTTCATTGATTACTAGATAAGACTCCTTAAAAGGAGCTTTTCCTTCTCTCTGTGTTTTAATTCCAACTTGTTCCTTCTTTTTGAATGACCCCTCCTCTTGTTGCTGTGCTTCTGCAGGTCTTTCATCAATCTGTCTCCTGCTCCTTAAATGTTACCACCTTACACTGCTCATTTCCCCCTCTGGGGTTCTCTGTATTACTAGGTAAACTCCCTTGTGGTCTGTTCCTGATATCATTGGCTAACTGCCCCATTTGTACTTCAAGATTTCTCAATGATGAAGCCTGACTTTGTATCAGAGCATCTTGGCTTTTCAATCTCACCTTATTCTTAGCCATAAATTCCTTCATCATTTCTTCCATGGATTTCTCAGATTTTTGAGGAGGTGCTTCCAAACTTGGCTACTATCCACCCTGCTGCTAATTATACTGATGGTGTTGATTATAGCCACCTTTGTTAAAATTATAATGCTGGTCTCGTGCTCCAGCATTTTGATTTTCCTGTCCAGACCAGGAGAGATTAGGATGATTCCTCCATCCTACGTTATAGGTATTCGAATATGGATTATTGTTCCCTTGATACTGATGCTGTCTATTTCCCATGTAACACAAAGAAGCTGGATTAGAAGGACATTCCTCAAACTGGTGTCCTTCACCACAGTAAATACAGCTCACAACCATTGCAGTTTCTGTTGGCATGGCAGAGGTCATAGTCTGACTGGTATTCTTTTCAATATTCTTCATAGTAGCTTCCAAAGCTTCCATCTGTGCTGTAAGAGCCTGTATAGGATCAACATTCAGAACTCCTGCAACTTTTGGAGTAGTTACAGCTGCTGCTCTAGAAGTAGCCCACAGATAATTGTTTGCAGCTACCTTGTCCAAGATTTCACAAGCTTCATTATAGGTTTTATCCAGCAGGGCTCCCCCTGCAGTGGCATCAATCATCATCCGGGAATTTCCAAGCAGCCCATTATAGAAACTTTCTATCTGAATACCATAAGAGATTCCATGATTTGGACACCTTCTTAATAGTTCTTTATACCTTTCCCACGCTTCACTGACTGATTCATCACATTCCTGTTTAAATGACATGATTGCATTTCTACATCTGACATTTCTAGTAGGAGGAAAATACTTCATCAGAAAAGTTTCAGCTAGCTCATTCCAGGTTGTGACAGAACCTGGTGTCAGGTTTGTGAGCCAAGTCTTAGCACTATCCCTCAAAGAGAAGGGAAACAGGCGCATCCTCAATGCCTCAGGTGTTACTCCTTGCAATTTGAAATTATCACAGATCTCCCGGAATGACCTCAAGGGAAGATGGGGATCCTCTGTAGCTTGCCCACTGAATTGCCCCAGACTTTGTAACATCTGAAATATGACTGGCTTTAGCACAAAATGTTGTACCTGAACTTCAGGTCTCACCACCCCAGGATCAAAATCAGCAAACTTTGGTGCCATAAAGGTCCAGAGAATTCTATCCTTATCATCAATGTTCCTCTCTGGTTGTTCGTCAGCCATCTTCCTAATTTTCTGTCTCCTTCTGTTTCTTCTGAAAGTCCTCTCGATTTCCGGATCAAATGAGAATAATTCTTTCTCAATTCTTTCACTCATACACTACTGATCTACCTGCATCCTGAAAATGGTTAGTTTCCAAAATCAAGCAGACCATATATTATAATATTCAAACAATTCAGAAGCATTCAGATTTAAATTTAGCCACTCCCCGGCAACGGCACCAAAAACTTGTTGTGTTCTATAGTGATACTACAGGACTAATGTGCAAGTATACACAAATCACAAGTAATATAGTCAAGAGAGACCAGATATCGTACCCAAGGGAGTGGGTTTCTAAATCGTGCACTATGAATTGTTTGCAATTTGAGAAGAAAGTTTTATCTAAGTCTATTCAAAACATAAAATGTGCAACAATTATAATTCCAAACAAAGCTAAGATCAGTAATATT
>JAPKLW010000167.1:489924-532382 GCA_026898455.1 Plectranthus barbatus
ATAAAGGTTATGGTAAGTTTCACAAATACTAGAAAGCACACTCGGGTTATGGAATACAACTCACCACTGCTATCCTATATGCTAGAGTTTATGTCTCGCAAACCCCTGAACCTTAGAACTTTTTCTAATCTTGCCTAGTGAACTGTCGTCCTACTAGATCTACACCCTCTCACTAGAATTTATATGTCTATGCCTTTCTTAGTGATCAGACGATGACAAAATAAAACTAAGCTCGATTAAGTTACATTGTCTCACATGTCTATGAAAGAAACACAATTATCTAAAATCCCCTCGGCCTACTTCTCCTTTCGGTTTCCATAGGTGATGAGTTTCTATTCACTGTCGTGCTCAAGAAACAGTTGAAAAACAGGATCAAAGATAAGTTCAGTTATGCGAAACTCAATTCTAATATATATTCAAGCAGATGGTGTTTTGCCCCACAACCCAAGTGTTAAATAGAGTTAGCTCATATTCGAAAATAAAGGAAATAAAATCATAAGATCATTCGTCATCCCAATACAACTTGAAAATCTATCAACAAACTATAGACGATGATCCCTTGTGTGCTCCGATTACTTCCTCTCCAAGCTCGATCTCCAAGCACATCTGCTCTCCGTTCGTGTGTTGTTGTAATTGTCTCTCTCTCAAAAAGTGCCGAGCCTCTTTGTTGATATTCTCTTTCCCTCAGCCGTTGATCTCCTTCTCTCTTCCAAGATACATCCACGTGTACAAATGGCACTGTTTCCTTCAGACAAAGGATCGGCTTCCTTTAGTGCCACCTGTTTCCCCAGCAGACAAGATCAAAAAGGACCTTTATCCTTGTCTCTGAGTGGTCCCGGAGAGAGAAAGTCTTCAGTCTACTTGTTCATGTATTTCCTATGCTCAAGCATATCTCTCAACCAGCATGCTGCATGTAAACTCCAGCATTCCGAACCTGGTCAAGACTTCACCAAATGCTTGCAAAAACTTATTAAAACTTGCACAATTTAAAATACTTTGACTAAATTGCAAATAAGCATAAACAAGCAAAAAGGACTTTGATTACTAACCATCTTATTTAAAACAACATCTAAAGTTCATGAAAAGAGATCAAAGGATAACTCTTTATGAGAGTTATCACTTGGTCCTCTCTTTCTTCTTCGGTTTCTTCCTCTTCCTCTTCAAAATCCTCAATGGATGTGATCCTAAAGCACTTGGATTGTTGTTGGCTTCTGTTGAGCTTGAATGTGATCTTCTCTTCATTAGCTCGAAGCGTAATCTCCCCACCATGGCAATCGATCAAGGCAGCACTAGTATCCAGGAAATCCCTTCCCAAGATGAGGGGTGTGCTCCATCTTCCTTCATATCCAAGACCACAAAATTCGCAGGAAAGATAAGGTGACAAACACAAATAAGCACATCTTCAAGGATACCTTTCGGGCGAGACACAGAGCGGTCTGCCATCTGCAACGTGATAGTGGTCAGCCTCAACTCTCCAATCTTGAGGCGTTGGAAGATGGAAAAAGGCATCAGGTTGATGATGGCACCAGCGTCGCACATCACCTTCTCAAACTCGATCCCTTCAATCTTGACTAGGATTATGAAGCATCCTGGGTCACTCCTTTTGATTGGGATATTCTTTCAGGAGGAGGTTGCATTGCTCATGAAGCTTGACTGTCGAGTTCTCCACAAATTTCTTCTTCTCGCTCATCAGCTTGCGGAGATACTTCATGTAACCTGGAATTTCACGTAAAGCTTCAATTAGTGGCAAATTAATACTCACCTTCTTCAAGTTCTCAACAAAGCGAGAGAACTTGGAATCCTCCTTCTGCTTGGCAAAGCGTTGAGGAATGGGCATCGGAGGTGGTCTGGCAGCTTTGGAACTTGAATTGCTGAGTTGAGGAGTCTTTTGTGTCGGTTGGGCAGTATTTGTGTCGATCTGTCCTCAGTGTCGACCGACAGGGGGCATGTCGGTCGAAATCTCCTCATCGCTCGACATGGCATCTTCCTTCTGGCCTCTATGTCGATCGACACAGGGGGTGTCGATCGAAACAGAGGACGATTCCACAACCTGCTCCTCCCTTCTCCACCAAACTTGCTTTGGGGCATGCTCGGACCTGTATAGCTGGTTTTGGATCTCAGTTTAATGGCCTTGCAGTCCTTTTGGTTCTTGGGGTTGATTTCGGTGGTGCTCAGCATCTTTCCCGGCATGTGTTGTGCCCCGATTGTGGTAGCAATTTGACTCACTTAAGTCTCTATGATTTGCACATGCTTCCCGAGCAGCTCCACCTTGTTGTTGACCCCTTTCACCTCCAATTCAATCTTTCCAACCCGGTAGTCGGAAGCCTTTATGAACTTCTGTAGCACCTCGTCGAGGCTCTCCTTTTTCTTATCCACGACCTCACCATTCTGCATATCCTGGTGGAGGATGTTCGGCACCTTCCGGCTGAGCATAGGAAAATCTGGGATGAGCTCTCGGGTTGTAATGCTAATATCCCCCTTGCCAGAATTAGTTCTGATAACTGCCTCGGTTCATGTAGTTCACCTCAGCTATGGGATCAACAGTGCAATAGAAACACAAGCAGCATTAGAAGTTAACTTTTCGACCTCCCCCTTGAGCTTTTCAATCTCCTTCTTCAAGGTATCATCTTCCTTCTTCTTCGCAGCTCAAACTTGTGGTCTCCTCGGATTAGCCCATTGTTGAGTGTGCACGACCATCTTCTTGAACAACTTGAGGGCCTTTTCAGGTGATAGAATCATCAGAGAACCTCCGGCTACATTATCAACAGACCCTTGGGTTCTTTCAGTCATCCCTCTGTAGAAAATGTGGGTCTGCTCCTCAGTATCCACTCCATGTCCCGGGCAGATCCCTAGAAATTCATTTAACTTGCTCCACACCTCGAATAAGGACTCGTCCATCTTCTGGTGGAACTGCAGGATCTCCATCTTTTTCTGAATGATCACTGATGGAGGTAAGAATGCGGCGAGGAACTCTGCTCGGTGATCTGCCCTAGTGCGGATGCTGATACAATCCAGGGCTATAAACTACGTCCGAGCCTGATCCCAAAGTGAGAAGGGAAACATGCACAGACGGATCACATCCTGGCTGACTCCGTTCTGCTTGATGATATCACACACCTCCACGAACATTCTGAGATGGGTGTACGGATCCTCCACTGCTCGGCCACCATATTTGTTCTGTTGAACCATTTGAATCAAGCTGGTCTTGAGTTCAAAGTTATTGGTAGTGATACCAATAACGAATCCCTCATGTCCGGGCTGTGGTCTGTACTTCCTCGCCATGGCATTCGGATCCCCATCATCGGAGTCCTCTTGGCGGCGCCTTTCTCTTTCCAGCTCTCTTTCTCTCCTTTGAGCCTCGAGCCTGTCTGCCTCTCTTTCATCCATGAGTTGCTTGATGATGTCCTTCATGTGGTTGACTTCTTGGACTAAAAGCAAGGCACTGCGTTTGACTCCTCCAATGGTGGCATGTCTGAGAAATCGTCTTCAGTTCTATGGGGTGGTGGATCCATGTTGGTGTTTGTGCCTTGATTTTCCTTGTTTTTCTTCCTCCGGACTGTGGCTTCCAATTCAGGGTCGAAGACTTCGAGTGGTTTGCCCTGAGCTTGCGTGTTCATCCAGACTGAGAAAAGAAGTGCAGAAAATCAGCCTCTGTATCGACCGACATGGGGCCTATCGATTGACATGCAGGTCGTTTATGGCTGTGTCGATCGACACGGGCTGTGTTGATCAAAACAGACGCAAAAACCTGAAAACCCACACAAACCCTAAAACACAAAATTAAACAGCAAAAACTAAAATAAACACAAAAATAAAATAAAAACTACAATAAAATACAACCTCAATCCATCAAAACTAAAATCAAACTAATATCTAGATAAATCTGACAGTCCCCGGCAACGATGCCAATTTGATAACTATATAAAGCAGCGAGCAAATAAATTTTACACCCTAAGGTGGTTGATCCCACAGGGACTGTGCAACGAAATACCAGAGTACTAGCTATAGTTTTCAAATCATAGAAGTTTGAGGAAATTGGAAAAGTTGGTTTTCAAATTGAAAGATGACAATTGCATAAAATTAAAGGTTCTGAAAAGACAATAATTAAAATTACAGATCCTAGGGCAGATGTTATAAACTTCAACATGCAAAATCATCAACTCAGCAATGGGGTAAATTAGATTCATATGGATTAAATTCCTTGGTCAGGCAATTAAAACCCCTAGATTGTTAAACTGTGATTATCTCCTCTTCGTCTCTAGAACACAAATTCAACCAATCTCAATAGTTATCTAATTAAATCCTACACATGATTCTTCCTTTTGAGACAGAAAAAAGTATATTTAATTTTCTCTTCCTATTATTAATCTTCTCCTCTTGGTCTCTCGATTAATAACTATAAACCTATATCTAAATTCATCTCTCGGTCCTTCTTTAAATCTAGATTCAATTGATTAAGTTCAGGAAATTAAACCATACTTAAGAGTTGATTTCATTCAAACATGCATCAGAAAAGAATATCAAAAGCCCTAGAACCTGCTAGAATTTCTAGCCACGTAAATCATGACTTGAAGAAAAGTAAACATATTATTAATTACCTAAGGAATCGAAGAGGAACCTTCAATGTCTTGTAAAAACTCCAATGTGTACAATATTCTTCACAAAATTCAAGCTTTTTTCGTGCCCTAATTGAGTTCTATATTTATAGAGAAACCAACCCATCAAAACTAGGTATTAGGCTAAAATAACAAAAATAACCAAAACAGGCAAAAATCCCTTCTTGGGCTTCTGTGTCGATCGACATGCACCATGCCGATCGAAACACAGGTAAGTGTGTCGACTTCCCCTTGTCCAGCCTCAGTGTCGATTGACACCGGGGGTGTCGATTGACTTGCCTGCAAGCCTATCGAGCTCTTCATCTGCCTTGCCCTCGATCGACATCCGACCTCTGTGCCGATCAACATGCACCACGTCGATCAACACAGAGGTAATGCTTTGGGGTTTTGGCTCGTCTTCCACCTTGGTCGACTTCCCGTGTGTTAATCGAAGCGGCAACTCTGTGTAACTCGGCTCTTCTCATCATTTGACCTTTTTTAGCTTTAAATACCTGCAAAACTCTACATCAAGAGCATAACAACCTATATAATAGATTCATGGATAAGTGAGTACAAATATGAACTTATCAAGGCCTAGGCCCAATTGAAGATTCAGCAGCCCAACTGCCCCAAAGCCAGCACGTCGCAAACCCACATGTAAACGGATGCACACCAAAGCGCCTAAGGCATAAGGTCGATGTCGACCCCATATTGTCCTCGATATAGACCACAGTCCAGCCTTGCTAACGAAGAGGAGGAACTTTGACCTAGGAGTTCGGCAGCGCACGACCGTTGTAAACCTTATTCGATCCCGAAAGCCTCGGGCGGTTCTGAGATTCGCCGCGGCCACGAGCTCGCCGATGGCTAGGGTTTAATTAGCATTCCCTTCCTTATTTTATCTATAAATAGGGGTAAAGACCCCATTTTTTGATCGATTTTTTTGCTATCAAGCTGTACTGAAACTCTGTCAAAATATATCTGGAATCGCTGTGTTTCTGCACTTACCCATCTGGTTTTTTTGTTTTAATTTCGCTCGCACTTTCGTTTACGTTCTTTTGTATTGTTGATTCTCGTGTTTCGTTATTATCGTCTACTGTCTTTCTCGTTGTTATTTGTTATATTGTAACGATTTCAAGAACTTCACTTATCCTGATAAATCGAACTTCAACACATACCATACAAAAAATGTATACTACTTTTATTTATTTTTATATTGTAAAATAATAAATTAAAAATAAAACTATAGTTTCCCTCTTCACTTATGTGTATAATTATTATTATTGATATAAATATAGTTTTTAACTAAATATCAGCAAAAAAATCCGTAAAAAACAAAGTATGTACAAAAATTTACGTGCAATAATGGTATACCACAATAATAATACAATAATAATATATAAATTATATCATATCAAAAATTTGGTATTTCGATGCATTGATTTTCTCATTCCATAAAATTACATCTACTCACGCCCGGCTCATTGGGCATTCATTTGGGTTCGACTTGAACTTTTTTTGTTTCTTTGAGCCTTCAAACCTATTGGGCCTCATCACTTTCTAGATTGGACCGAAATCTTGCTCAAAGACACAATCTAATAAAAACAATTTATTTTATATTTTATTTTTATTTTTAAATATCAAATATATTAAATAATAATTATATTATTTTATTTATGTAGATTCTATTTCTTGGTTGTAAGTTATATGATTAGACTATTAGTTCTTCCTCTAAGTAGGTCAGTTGTGGTTCTCTCTCTGTTTGTTTTTTTTTATAATTGTTAGTTAATTAATTATGGTTATCTTTAACTCGATCTTCTGTCTCCAATTTTAGGGCTCTTTAGTTTTTAATTCTCAACGAATCTAAATTATTATAACCTTCGATCCTATAAAAGATTTACATTCTAAGATTAGTTATAACTTTTTAGCTCTAATTAATTTTTAATAATTAAGTCATGCGGTTAATGATATTTGACATACCATTAAAACATATAATATTCCTTACAATACTAAATTAAGTGTCACATGATATTTAATAATCGAGTGTGGACAAATATCCTTTAAAAAAAATTAAGATATAATTTCCCACCATAAAAATCTAAAATATAATTTATCAGTTTGTAAATATTAAACATATTTTCCAATATTCCCAATTAAAACAAATAAACCAAAACTAAACATGGAATAATCTAGTCTAGTCTATTCCCAAACCTATTAATTGATGCAACCATGGGAATGAGTGGTAATTGAAACATCCACGCACATAATGGCCACGGACTTTGCTGTCTTAATATGGTTCTCTACATATTATTTCGGCTTTTAATAATTTAGAAATACAATTAATCAAATTGATCTTTTCCCATCTTTGATTAATATATATTTTCAATCGAATTCTATAATGTTTTTCTAAAGCTCAACTAACGCCTATAAATAATAAATATTTGGAGTATTCTCCTCTCTTAATAACAATATTGAGTGAGTCTTTTATGAGACTGTATTTTTGTGAGACAGTGTGAGATTTTAGATTACATTTTGATCAGAATTTCATGGTAAAGTCTCAGAAGAGACGGTCTCATCATTTTTATTGTGAGACGAATTTAATAAAATGATGTATTTCTTTATTGCAAATGATGTTTCACCATTTTTATTGTGATATGAGTTCAATGAAATGATGTATTTCTTTATTGCAAATGATGTATTTCTTTGTTGCAAATAATGTAATTCTTAAAAATGAAATGATGTATTTAACTTATTGAAATGATGTATTAATGTCCGTCTCACAATAAATAAATAATGAAACCGTCTCTCAGGAGACCAATTCGAATTTCATTTTACACTCAGAGAATTCCATTTAAAATCTAATATATATAATTTATTTAACTTAAATACATCCTCTATTATACTTAAATATATTGTTTTATTTTCGATCAACAAACATTCATTAAGAATGCAAGAGTATTTTACCATCTTACACAAAGCACAGTAAAATACAAGTTTTTGCCAAAAATATAAACAATCAAAGGAAGTACATAACATATTTCCATTCATTTTCTTTTGTTCGATTTTTTTTTTTTACAAATTTATGACAATGCATTTAGATTTTCTGGAATTAAATTATAAACAGGTTTTTGTTTACTCGAATTCCTAAACAAAATCAATGCTTTTCAAACCAGCTCGGCAACAAACTCGGATGAATTTTCAGTTATTTTGAAAGTTTTTCTAACTTGAATATTATTATATTGAAGTTATAAGTTATTACTAGTTTTTAAAAATAAATCGAAACTTTTAACTACTAAACATACGTTTAATTGATTTATGATTTGTGTGTTAGTTCTCTCACCACCAAAATAGAGTTAAAAATATTTCTATTCTATCGTCTCTTACTAAAGCTCATATCCTAATTAATTATTTATGATAAGAATTTATGAAATTGTATCTTAAAAGTTAAAATGATAGTAGTATTCAAACCAGAGATTGTTGTGAACATAATAACTTAAAAAATCCAATTATATGAAATAAATTAGTTTTAAAATGGAATATTTAACAACAAATTACAGAAACCGAACCGGACCGGCTAGGTGGGAACGAAACCCGATTTGAAGCTCATCTTCAAAATCTTCCAATTTTCATCTAAGTGTTCGCCGCCTTCGCTTAGGTTTTATTGAATATGCGAAGCTTCAACTTCTTAAATTCTGCCCAAAACCCATGTTTTAATCGTTAGCTGTTAACCGAGGCTTCTTCGCTAACTGATCAATCTATTTTAGTGCTGACTTTTTGTTAAAGGAATCGTTTTTGACTGTTATTTTCGGTGAAATATCTTGAATCTGCGAACGGTGTGTGATCCGTATGTTTGAACATTCATCGACCGGTATAAAATGCTCGTCGGCGGCGAAGATCAGTGGCGCACTTTAGTTACCGCCAGCTTTTACAATGTCGAGGTTCGTAACACGCACGTTTTTTTTTTTTGTTGCTCTACTACTTCAGCTCATTTATCTTTGGGTTTGCTGTTCGTTGAGGCGTGTTTAGTGCTAGAGTGTTTTTTTGAATTGATCTTAGACTTCGAATGCGTGTGCTATTATTGTATTGTGGTTTGAATGCAATGATTTGATCTAATTGGTATTTTGTCCCTATATTCGGAGTTGGGCCTGAAAAAAGAGTGGGTAGTTTATTGATTACATTGCTTATACGTGGTAGTTGGACTGCAGATTGTTAGTTGGAAACATTAGGAGAACGTTGCGATCTTTGCAGACAAAGCAAATTAGCATCTTTTCAGGAGGGTCGAGATATGGAGCCATTGTTCGAGCAGGGTTGTCTTCGCCTCAGTATAGATTGTCCTCACAGTATTTATTGCCTAGAGGGCATGCTTCAAATGCAGCACGTAAAATGGGAAGAGGTTTCTGCAATATTTGCATCAGGAATTATACATCCATTGGTCCTAGCCGAACTATAGCCTATAATGCTCAAGTTGCTTGGAAGAGGCTGGCACATACACCTGGACTTGATGGGCAGAAAACTCATCTCACCATTAATTGGATTGCTCAGGCAGTCAGCTTGGGTTTGAGCCGTTCTTACATCGTTGTTCCTGGTATATTTACTCTGTTGTGTGGCTCGCAGATGGCATTGGCACTGGCTATACCAGAAACTGATATTCACCCACCGAGGAATAATTTCTATTTGCAAGCTCAAGATAGCCATCTTTTCTTTGCCAGACTGATCTTTTCCGCTTTTGAGGCCCTTGTCTTGTTGCTGAGAGCTTTATATCTCAGTATTCTGTTTATGCCTAGCATTGCCATGGCTCCATTTGCAGATAGTTTTGGACCTGATTTCAGAAAATCATGGCTTCGGGTGGTTCATCATACTCTAGAAAGTGCAGGTCCAGCATTCATTAAATGGGGGCAGTGGGCAGCTACACGACCTGATCTTTTCCCTCGGGACTTGTGTGTTGAGCTATCAAAACTTCAGACAAAAGCACCTGAACATAGCTTTGCATACACGAAGAAGGTTATTGAGAAAGCTTTCGGTCGTAAAATATCTGAGATTTTTGATGATTTTGAGGAAGAACCTGTGGCCTCTGGAAGTATTGCTCAAGTGCATCGTGCTTCGTTGCGGTCTCGCTACCGTGGTCGCCAGGTTAAACCAATGCTAGTTGCAGTTAAGGTGAGACACCCAGGAGTTGGTGAGTCGATAAAAAGGGACTTTGAGATAATAAATACGGTGGCTAGAATGTCAAGGTTAATTCCTGCTCTGAATTGGCTGAGACTGGATGAAAGTGTCCAGCAGTTTGCAGTTTTCATGATGTCTCAAGTTGATCTAGCTCGAGAAGCTTCTCATTTGAGTCGCTTCATATATAATTTCCGTCGATGGAAAAATGTTTCTTTCCCGAAGCCTGTATATCCATTAGTGCATCCAGCTGTGTTGGTGGAAACTTTTGAGCATGGAGAAAGTGTTGCTCACTATGTTGATGAGCTTGAGGGTAATGATAGAACTAGAAGTGCTGTTGCTCACATTGGAACCCATGCACTGCTCAAGATGCTCCTGGTATCTTATTTGCTCATTTCTTTACTCTGTTTAATCTTTTCTTTGTTATAAGTTTGGTAATTTGAGTTGTGCTATCTCTCTCTTCTCTTATTTTTGCATGTGCATATAGATTTAAATTAGAATTACGAAGCCTATCGGACATTGATTTACTGTTCATGACTGTCTCAGTTTCACGTTTCTAATCATGCAACTGTCATATGTGCATATTGAGATGTTATAATAGATTTTCCATAAAATATTAATCCAAAGTACGACATGTTTGTTGCTTGATTAATGTAAACGAATGCAATCCTAGAGCACTATTTATTTTTCATTAGGCCAGTGGTAAATGAATCTCACAGAACTTGAGTCCTAGTGATAACCGCATGAAGCTGTTGAAATTGGTTTGCCTTGTAGTGATTAATTTTCACAATTTCAAATTGATAGTCTTAAGCAGCCATCCTTCTCACTCATGTCTATTGGGCTGTTTCTTTGATTTGTCGATGCCTTTCTTTCTCATAAGTTGCACTCTCAGGTGATTAGGGAATAGCTGATTAGAATTCATGTTAGTCTTTTGCTATTGGCAAGGCGCAATTCGTCTTTCTAAGACTTTTCATTCGCTAACCAGGTGGACAACTTTATTCATGCTGACATGCATCCTGGAAACATCCTTGTTCGTGTAGCTCAGAGCAAGCCATCTCACAAGAAGATCTTCAAAACTAAGCCGCACGTTATATTCCTTGATGTTGGAATGACCGCCGAGCTATCCAGAAATGACCGTGTAAATTTACTGGAGTTCTTTAAGGCAGTTGCTCGTAGAGATGGCCAAACTGCAGCAGAGTGCACACTGAAATTATCAAAGAAACAAAACTGCCCAAAACCCGAGGCTTTCATTCAGGTGATTAAGTGTTTGATTTGCATTAATTCATATGGTTGATTTCTAAGGAATTGCAAGCTCATTGCAATTATTTCTACCTTACATGCAACTCCTGCAGCCAGCCTGTCACACTTATGCCCCTCCGTGCAAAAATAAGCTCAATGAGAGTTTCATCATAGAACTTAGAGATGGAGACCTACATTGTCTCTCATTTTTATTGACATCTGACTCCTTTGCTTGAACAGGAAGTGAGAGAATCTTTTGATTTTTGGGGGACAAAAAAAGGAGATCTGGTCCATCCAGCTGAGTGCATGCAGCAATTGCTTGAGAAAGTTCGTCGTCATAAAGTTAACGTTGATGGGAATGTTACCACTGTGATGGTCACGGTTCTGGTGCTCGAGGTAATTATGTCTTAATTATTCATATCACAACTTATTCCAGCGTGTTTGGGATGCAGTCATCAACTAATTTTCGTCAGAGTTTCCTATATTTTCTTAGACATGTAGATGATTAAGTAGAGCTATGGATCTCCCAACTTGCAGGGCTGGCAGCGGAAGCTCGACCCGGATTACGATGTGATGCATACGCTGCAAACACTGCTTCTGAAATCTGACTGGGCAGCCACACTTTCTTATACAATCGAAGGCCTGATGGCACCATGAATGAATGGTCATCAGCTTTTTGAAAAAATATACTTCACTTGAGATAAAATTGTACATCACTTCAGCATAATCATACATTGTGTGTGCAGCCAAAATTTTGTATCTTGTACACTAATAAGCACCTGCTAGAAACTGTAATAGCTTCCCATTTTCATCACAAACTAGTCGTTTTGTATGAGTATTACTATGAGAGCTAATGAAGCATAAATATGCAATTTAGACGAATTGCCTATCTTTTTCTTTCTTCTCTACCTCTTCCAATCAACACTCAGATACAAGAGTGCATGCAGTTACTATCGAATTTTCACTGATAGCTATAGCCTAAATACAAATCTGAACGAATTGGCTTAGATCTAACATGGTAAAATTATTTATGTACCTCAATTTATAGAACAAGTTAGAGAAAAGAATAAAAATGGTTGAATTGTTGTTCTTCTATACATCCTTGAACGAAGAGGACTCCAGTTCACTGTAAGAGAATAGGCTAGGACTGGTGAAAGAATGCCTGCTTAATCTGTGTGAAATAAGAATCCGTAGCATTTGTCACTCATGTTGTAGTAAGAAATACGAACAGCTCGGTTCGAGAACGATAACACAAGTTTGGTTACCTGTTTCTTGGTGAAGATATAAGTGTAGACACACAAAAATTAAACGGCCAATTAAAACATGCCACGTAGATTTAAAATATTAAATATCAATTTATTTACATTTTAGGGATTTATTTAAATAGAATTCCTAAATTAAATAAATAAAAAGGGATATTTAATATATATATATAAGCAATTGTCCAATGAATGGTCGACACGTGGCAAACTCACCCAAAATGAGATGCATGGGATCATCACTTACTCAACCAAACAAATATTGCCACTTAAGCCCTATATCTCTCAAATTTGCCTATGAATACAAGGCATAAATTGAAGAAAAATAAGTGAAGTGAAGTGAAGAAGGCAAAATTGAAGAGCTCAAGACTTGAAGGAAGCATTCTCTCCGAGATTCAACGCATTCCTTTGAAGATTTGAAGGCGTTCTTCGTCATCTTCAACGCGTTCTTCATCAAAGTCAAGAAATTCCTAAGTTTGATTCGGAATCAAGGCTCATAGTCCCCGAAGAAACGTTAGCAACCTTCAAAAGTGTTGAAGAAAAGGATCAAAGACTAAAATCAAGAAGAATAAGAAGGTCAAGCTTCAAGAACACGAAGAACAAGGTCGAAGATCTTCGAGAAATCATTCAAACATGACGTTTAATCCAAAAACAAGGTGCAAACCCTTTGGATTAACGTTATAAAATGTCAAGATCAAGTTTAAGAGGATCGACGGAGCCAAATTCTGTTAAAGACCTCGAAGAACATTCAAGCATCAAGTTCGAAGTGAAGAATCAAAGGAAGAATAGAGATAGAATCCACAAAATGTATTTTGATCCAAATTGAAATTGAATTGTAACCAAATTTCGTGTTTATTCAATTGAATACAATTTTCGTGATTACAATAAGGTTTATTCAGTTTGGAAGGAGACATCTCAAGCTTGATACCTTCAGGAAATGTGTTGCTGTTACTTACTGCAACAGAAATGATCAACTATTAATGAATAAGCAATAATTTAGATATCAATATAAATTGTACAATATAGTAGAAACTCTATAAATTAATACTCGATTAATTAATAAACTCTTTAAAATAATAATTTTTGTCGGTCCCGACTCGGGGATAGGGTGCTAAATTAATAATTCGCTAAAATTATAAGATAATACATTTTTTATAATTTCTATAGGTCCCATATAAAATATAAATTAATAATTTCATAAATGCGTACCTATTACATGAATAATTTATGTACACTTCTTGAAAAATGACTCAATTGTCGTTTGTTTTTTGTTGAAATCAATTTCAACTTGAATCTCATCTCTAATTTTTCTTATCATTGTAAGAACTTCTGGTGTTGTCTTCTCATAACTCAGCAAGAAATTATTCAATGTGATTGCTGCTCTAATTGCCTCATTTCGTGAAGGAGGCTCCATGGTAGAACTTTCAGCATCTTCTTTATCAGTTCCAATAATGCTCTCAATAATTTCTTCATCAGTCCACAATTGTGCAACTACATTTTCTAGTGGGTGGTTCAGGACATCTTCGACATCCATTGCATTGTGATAACCCAACTCTTTAATCAAATTCCCGAGTTCTTGGGTGCTTTCACCTCCTACCTGTTCATCAGAGTTCTCAAAAGCCATGTTATCTATTGATCGAAGTTTACAATGACAAGCAGTTTGCAATTGTATTTGCATGAACATCTATAGTCCATGCTGCAATTGCAAGATTAATTGCATCTAACACATTTATTTTTGCTGGATTTGGAACCCCAAATTCATAACCCTCCAAAAGACTTCTATAAAATCGACGACGATAATGCATCTTAAAAGCTCGTATAATCCCAGCATCACAAGGTTGAATTTTTGAAGTTGTGTTTGGTGGCAAATAAAACAATTCAACACTCTGTAATCCTTCAATGGCTTTTGGATGAGCAGGGCAATTATCCACAATCAAAAGAATTTTTCTTCCAACCATTTTTTTATCAAGTTGGCGAACATATTCTTCAAATAAAGCCCCAGTCATCCAAGCACGTTTGTTAGCACGGTACTCACAGTTCAAACTGTTCAAATTTACATTCTTGAAGCACCTTGGTTTAGCATACTTCCCAATTATCCATAAAGGAACTTTCTCGGAGCCGTCCTCATTACAACAAATAACAACAGTTAGCCTTTCTTTGTCTTGTTTTTTCCCTTCAAGTTGCATTGTTGCAAGGGAATGGTCCGGTTGAAGTCTAAAAAATAGACCTGCTTAAGATTAAAACATGTTACATCACTAAAGTATAAAATAAAAAATAATAAAACAATATAAAACAAACCCGTTTCATCCATATTGAAGATGTCTTTCATTTCAAACTGATCAACCTTATCTCTTATGATTTTTAATTTATCCTCCATGCCCTCCATTTCAACAGATCCACTCTCTCCGAAACGTCGAAAATTCTTAATTCCATATCTTGCTTTAAACTTTCCAAGCCAACCTATGGAAAAAGTAAAATCTGGAGTATCTATAGGATACATATCTTTCATAAGCTTTTTCGCCTTCTCGATGATCAGCTCACCAGTCATATTCACATGTTCTTGATATTGAATAATCCATTCATAGAGAGATTTCTCTAGATCAAGATACTTTGCCGATTTGTGTCGCTTAACATCACCTCTTTTGGAAGCAAGTGAGAGATAATCTGAAGAACGCTTGATTGTATTAGAGATTGTACCTTGACTCACGTGCAAACCATAGTTACTAAGCACCCATTCTTGCAATTGCTTTTGAGTGAGACTTGAATTATCCTTGGCGTGCTTGCATAATGCTCTTCGAATCTCATCGATCATTGTTGTTTTCTTTACATCTTTAAGATGGGGAGCCATTTGTGTATGATTTGTTTATGGTGATATACATATTTTATCTTGCATTTATATACATAATATTTTTTAATGTCCATAAATTGAGACATTGAACATTAAGAATATAATTATATGAGAGATTGAAGGACTCTTCCAAATTAGGTCCTCATTTGATGTACAAAAATTAAATAGAAGTTTGAAAGGTAAGTGAATTGAATATTTTATTATAAATTAATAAAATATTAATTAATGTATAAATTAATAATTAATAATTTATAATTTAATTAATAACTCTTTTAATTAATAAATTCTTGAGTTCCCAAGAGTATTAGTTTATAGAGTTTATACTGGTATCTGTATGACTGTATTTAGATATCGTAAGTTGTGGGGGAGAATGCCACAACCACAGAGAAGAAAATCGGATTTCAACGAAAGGTAATCGCATTGGCGCCGGTGAACTGATATTACTACTAACACCACACGTGTGTTTGTTGATCGTACCTCCATCACTTTCAGTTGAATGCAATGAATAGCATTTTCTGGTTAGATAAACTCCACCACAACACTGACACATGACTGAAAAAGTGAAATAGCTGCAATTGATTGAATAGAAGAGAAAAAGATATGAGCTAGCAGGCTGGAAAAGGAAGTGTCCAATACAAGACAATTTTTGTACCAACAAAGCTAATATGAGGGTGTTTGGTTCCCAAAGATACCTTGATCTTTCTAATCTGATACGGACACCCAGCAGGAAAGGTCCATGGTTAAATATCTGAAAGCAGTGAAGAACAAGCTCAGTTTTAGCAGGTATGCTCTACTTTAAGAAACTATAGCATCTTACCATACTCCTCTTTCAGTCTCAATTTGTGATATGCATCAAGGAAGAAGTTTTGATCAAGAACGGAATGAACCTGTTAGATATACAGAAAGGCATAATTTCACTTACATTGCAGTTTGCAATAGAGAATTTCTTTAGAAAACACCATACATGTTTAGGATATTTGGTAAGGGAAAGCTCATTTGAATGTTTACTTAGGTACTCCAGAAGTTTAGGCACCACAACAATCAGCTTTTTGCTTATCTTCACTGGAACAAGAGCTTTCTATATCTTCCTCAAGAATATTCTCATCAAAGTCTTCAGAGTTTTCAAAACTTCCACAGCAAACAATTGATGCATCATCATCATATTCACTGTCATCAGACAAGTTTCCATTTTCATCACAAGGTGCCTGACCTTTAAGTGGATTGCTGGAGTAAAAAGGTACATTTTCAATTCCATCAGGTGGCATTATCTTTTCTCCATTGTCCAGGCCTGATTCACCAGTGTCTTCAGTCTGCAAAGATGATTTTCCTTTCTGGTCACTGGAATTACTAAATGACTGTGCAAGACTATGGTCACCACCCTTGAATTTTTTCATCAAGTACTCAATTTTATCAATCTGCTCAGGGGATATCGCAGCATCTGTAGCATAAGCAAGAATATTTACCTGAGATTAAACACAAATAGAGTATGTTATATCCATATTCTAACATCAAAACATTTCCTCAAATGCACCAACTATAAATAAGAATAGCTCAGAGCAGAAGTATCTGTTGATGCCAAAAAAAAAAAGAAGAGAAATTTTACATATTTTACCAACTCCTACTGTATCATGTGATTCATAACATAGTTTTGACAAACAATCAGCCTGCATAAGTTCTTCCGGACCACCATATGAAAAATAGATACAGGGACCTAAGTCATGCTTTGACAAATCCTTAGGCAACTTCACACTGACATTCAAAAGGCCAGACACTGGATTGACGTACTCTGGAAGGGGTAAGACACTTAGAATCTCATTGTAATGGAGAGGGAAATGCTTTTGAAACAATTGGGAAGACAGCCAAGCTTTGAATTTTAGAACTTTCTGTTGTATGCTTGCATGTGTCCTCTTCTCCAATGACCCCATAAATATCCGCTTACGATCAATTTCTACCTGCAAAGCCAAATTGACAGTATTTATAGCAAGAATAACTGCAAAAGTATATTTATCTCATCATAACTAGATCCCAAAAGGAGGAAAATGAAAAGGAAGCATATGGAGTTCTTATTCATACTAAAGCAAGTTAGCAGTGTTTGGCATTTAGGTATACTGAAATGGCTGGATACAGTTAGCCAAGGTGAATGTCATGATTTTAACAACATTTTGCTGTTAGGTAGGGTAGACCAAGAATCAGTCAGAGATGGGGAAAGCATAAACATGGTGTGGAAAAGATCTGGAGAGAATATCAATTTCTGCTCAATGATGAATGAATCATCACATCATTGCGATCAAAATATCATATTCTTTCTCTATTTCCATCAGATGCTACATTTATTTAACCATCACAGAGTCACACATTCAAGTGGCGCAAAGAGTGCAAGAGAATGTGAAAGAGACTCAATACTGACCTCACACCAATCCAAGCAGTTTGACGCTTTCATGTTACCTTCTTCGCAAGATCCTGAGCTCTTCTCTTCCAAATACAAACAAAACATGATAAATGGATCCCAGCACAAGCCTGCATTTCTCCTAAGCACATTTCGAACTATAACAGGTGGCCCTTACTCCAGTGACTCTGGAAATGGTCAAGAGTCTCTTGATGAAGATCCTTTATGGTTGGAGTATATACATAGATATCGCTAAAACCTATATTCTTAGATGGTTCTTTCTGCAGCTTAAGCTCACTATTGTCTTTACCAGAGTCATAGCACAGAGAACAACATTGAGAAGTATGTACAGTTGGAGAGTGATAGCTGCACAGCATTTCTTCAGCTTTAACTTCCAGATCTCTCGTCCAGTTAAATGGAAATATACATCTCAGATCAAGAAGGCTGCCACCACAACCACCAATTTCCGTAGGTGGGCAGGGGATACTGCCATCTTCACTAGTTTCCCAGTTATGTGAGGTCGTAATGCATCGATTGGAAGGCTCACCAGAGTTGGGCCTTGATGAATTCTGCTTAGATTTTACGCCATCAACAGATGAATGGATTCTCCTTTTCTTGCAACTTCTGAGCATAAAACTTCCCGAAGAGCTACATTGAGAAAGCTCCTGGCAACAACTTAAGCAAAGATTGTATGAACACTTTGGGCAGGTTCTGTGGTAGTCAACAATCGATGTATTACATTTATTGCTGCAAAGCAAGATGAATAATTAGGAAAGTTACTAAGAAAGATTCATGTATGAATATGTAGCAATAAGGAACGTACCAGTAAAATGATATGTGAATACCTAACTTAGTCTGCGGAATACAAATTTCAGACAGTTCTTTTCCTGTTGCAAGTAATAACTTCAGAGCACACTTTCATGATCAAAGAAAAAAAAAACTATGCTAATGCTTCTATGGGATGAGGTAAAATATCTCATACCTTCAGCCTCAGATTTTGTCTCAACCGCAATGCTATGATCACAATTTACTTTTTTCAGTACAGGAAAAAACTTGAAGATCAAATACAGAAGCATTTGTTTCCTATCGAACCTCCATACGAATCCTATGGAGCAGAGTTGCACAAAACATAGAAACTCAATTTTATATCTTCATTCAAGAACTTTATAAATCAAAACTCAACCTCATGTCAAACCTTGAGAATATTGGGCCTGATTTTCAGTTTGCAGCCACATATCCCGCGTCAGGGAGGACATTCTGCCTTCACTTCTTGCTTCTCATAAAACCTAAATAAAATTCAAGATTGTAAGAGCTAATTCAAATTGGCCTTTAAGCATGATCTCCTTCATCAATTAAACCATCCAGTTCGAGAGGTTAAGTTAATTGTAGAAGCTTTAAAATTTGTGTGTGTGTGTGTGTTTTGCAAAATTATCATCTTTAGAGTGATATGTCTTGCTATGCATCTAAAAATTATCATTAGAGAAAGGACTAGAACAGCATACCTCTGTTCAATACATTCGAGGCAGAAGAAACGTTTCCTGCAAGTCAAGCACTTAATCAAGCAGCGGCATTTACTTCCCCTGCACCAATGCCATTTCTTTATTTTATTGGCTTTCACATTCCCCAACAATGGAAAAACCTAGATCAAACACAGAATCAGAATATGTAGGAATAACTTAGGAACAACATCTTAGAGGGCCAATCAAATGATGAATCTAAGGAAGCAAGAAATCCAATCTGCATTGTACTAATTGGTAAAGGTTCAACATTTTTGGACCGAAAGTGCCTCTGCAACAACGAATTAGCATTAGAATCTCCTCCTATTTTCGCATCAAAAACTTCATTTTCCTGAAAGCTCTGTGCACTCGCATGTGATTGGGAAATCGCCATAACTCCACAAGGTAACACTCTCGTCTCATCCGCTGTCGAGCTCTCCTTCAGCTGTCTTCTCCACCTGCCTCTGCAGAAACACTCTGATCAACTCTAAATGCAAGTCACCCTTGTTCAACTTCATCCTCTTCAAAGCCTCATCCAACGCCTCTGACATACACTTCCTCCGCCGCCGTCATCACCACCGGCTTCTTCGTCAATTTCTGAACCCTACGACTGCATTCACCATTACTATTTTCTCTCTTCTTACTCACACTCCTCTCCAGCTTTAGGGAGTCCGGCCCTTTCTGCCTGTTCTGACGGTGTTTCCCTTGTAAATAGTGAATATCACAGAGAGTTAGCCCATCCACCGCTCGCCGCTTGCACCGGAATTCCAGCGGCGGATCATCGCCCCGCATTATTCGGAATAGATTTCTGGATAAAACTGGAGAAGTTTCTGTTGGGTAGCAAACCAACCCATCCCACATCGGCTATACAAGGAAAAAATTCCTTGTATAAAATAGAGTCCAATAACTCTATTAATATGAGGCCTTTTGGGAAATGCCCAAAAACAAATCCGTGCGGGCTTGTGCTCGGTCCAAAGCGGACAATATCATACTAATATCGGAGTCTCGGTTCCTAACAGTGGTATCAGAGCCAGGTTCGGGCTGCGGAAGAGACCGAGTGTGTGGTGGACTATGGTGCATGTGGGAGCCCTCAATTGCCGAGTGGAGATCGTCCATGAGTGCCTTGTGTCGAAAGCTTCCTGACAGGTGGTCAGACGGCGGTGCAAGATGAAGTGACGGATCATGTAACTCGAGGGGAGGCCACGGATATGTGGGCCATTGGTTTGAGGGGAGGATTGTTGGGTAGCAAACCAACCCATCCCACATCGGCTATACAAGGAAAAAATTCCTTGTATAAAATAGAGTCCAATAACTCCATTAGTATGAGGCCTTTTGGGAGATGCCCAAAAACAAATCCGTGCGGGCTTGTGCTCGGCCCAAAGCGGACAATATCATACTAATGTCGGAGTCTCGGTTCCTAACAGTTTCCTCCGTCAAATAATGAGCGAAAATAATGACACTGCCACTTTATTGCTGTATTGGTTCCATCTCAAAGTGCAAGTAATTAATCAATTGATTATAAGTATGAGTTCGTGTTGAAATATTTTTTCTATTTAAATAATGTATCACATTTAAAAAACAATAGCTATGCAGAATCTCAACATGATCTATCTATACACGACATGTTGTATGTATAGATTTATACACACGCAAAAATGTGTGATTACTGCGTTTTTGGTAAAAAGAAAAAGATGGGCAATTAAGAGAAGATTGTCTTGCTGTTTGAATCAGATAAAAATGTTAATTGTTTCTGCTTATTTTTGCTGTTTTCTGACTAAAAATGTGTGATTACTGCGATTTTGGTAAAAAAGAAAAAGATGGGCAATTATTATAAGAGAAGAGTTTTTCCGTGATAATTTAATTTGTAATCAATTGGTTATAAGTAAAACGCAAAAATATCTTATAAAAGTTAAGCAATCTACGCCATTCAGTCCATGCATGCATCAGAGTTTGAACTTGAATATTTCATTTCATTTTTTTTTTTTTTGAGATGAAACCATAAATTTCATTAAGAAGAAGTTTGACGTTCTACATCCAGAATGCGATAGATCGCATCTGACAAAGAAGCATGACAATCAAAAGTGGAGCGTTAATTTCTAACAAGCACTGCAATCTCGTGAGCAGCACAGTTCGGGGATCTAGGAACCCACTTAAACCTAGCCTCAATCTCTTGGCCAAAAAGAAGAATATAAGAGATAACTGATCCAAGAGGCGTTCTGGGGATGACACGATTCTGAATCTTGTCGAAGAGGGGGTGATTGTCCATCTCAAAGATCACAGCAGACAAACCTTCCTTTCGAGCCGAGATGACACCATTCCGACAAGCGAGAGCTTCAGCCAATTCAACATCCGAACAAGAAACTAAGACCTCTGAAGAGAAAAAAAGCAGTGTGCCCAGATGATCTCTGAAAACCCCTCCCAATCCAGTAAAACCATGTGAGTCCATGGATGCATCCGAGTTGAACTTGATCCATCCCGCCTCCGGAGGTTGCCAGCGAGGTTGAGAATTAGCAAGCTGCGGAGGGGGGGAGGGGTTGGGCTGGATCGCCTCTTGGTATCCCAATCGTAATCCAAGTGCCAAAGAGAAGCAGTCTTGAAAGGAGAGGGAGCGTCTCTAAAATTCCAACAAGTTTCGTGCTCTCCAGATAGTCCAAAGCAAAGAGATAAAAGAATCCACAAAAACAGCATCCCGATCTTTGATGACCAGGAGGATCCAGTCTTGAAGAGAGAGACCCTGGGTGAGAGGTGGTTGAAGCCGAAGAACACAAGTCTGCCAGAAGAGAGCCACCCAAGAGCAGTCTCGCAAAGCATGAGTCCCCGATTCCTCTGCCATTCCGCACCGCGAGCACATGGGATCCAAAACCATACCACACGAGAGGAGCTTTATCTTTGTTGGGATAATTCCCCAAAGGCAGCGCCAAGCGAACATCCTCATTTTTGGGGGGAGAGCAAGCTTCCAGACCCACCTCCAGTTGCTTGGGTTATTGGTCAACGAAGAGGGCATCGATGAAGAGGCATCTTTCAATCTCTTCGCCGTCCAATAGCCCGATTTAACGGTGTAGGATCCAGTCTTAGTATATCTCCAATGCAAACAGTCGTCCTGTGGTGAGGAACAGATGGGGATAGAGAGCGCAGCCTGGGCCGCGTCCCGGGGGAGGAGAAGTTGGATCAGCTGAGAGTTCCACGAGGTGCCATCCTCCGTCAAAAGGTCTCTGACTGAAGAGAAATCCTGCAAAGAAAAATTCATGAGGGAGGGAGGCGTTAGTGACCGAAATCCTGGGATCCAATGATCATTCCAGATTGAGATGGATCTGCCATTGCGCACAGTCCACTGAACTCCATCAAGAAGGAGATGTTTCCCCGCCAAAATGCTACGCCAAGCAAAACTAGGAGCATATCCTGGGTTAGCCAGGAGAAAGGAATTTCTTGGGAAGTATCGGGCCTTCAAACTCTTCGCCAGAGGAGAGTCGGGATTTGTAATAAGTCTCCACCCTTGTTTCGCCAGAAATGCGCGATTAAAGCAATCAAGATCGCGAAAGCCAATTCCCCCAAGATTCTTGGACGCACACAAAGAGTCCCAAGAGCACCAATGAATCTTTCGTTCAGAGTTTTTTTGCCCCCACCAAAAGTTTGCGATGATCTGATTGAGCTTGTGGATCACAGACTGAGGAATAAGAAAACAACTCATCAAATAGGAAGGGATTGACTGAGCAACAACTTTAATAAGAATCATCTTTCCAGCTTGAGAGAGGGTTCTCGTTTTCCAGTTTTTGAGTTTTTTGAGAACTCGATCTTCAATGGCACAAAAGATGTCTTTTTTTTTTCCTACCAATTGAAGCCGGCAGCCCCAGGTAGCATCTGTGTTTCTCAACGACCGGAATACCCCAAAGTGGACCCAAGGTGGTCAAACGCTCGGCAGGGATGCATCAACTAAAAGCCACTTCTGATTTTTGGAAATTAACTCGCTGTCCCGACGCCTGTGTATACTTGTCAATAACATCTTTGATCAACAAAATTTCCTCTTCCTTCGCTCGGCCAAAAATGATACTATCGTCAGCAAAGAAAAGGTGAGAGACTGCAGGAGCATATCTACAAACCTTTGCCCCGTGAAGAGAACCATTAAGTTCAGCCTGATGGATAAGCGCTGAGAAAGCCTCGGCACAGAGCAGGAAAAGATAAGGAGAGAGTGGGTCTCCCTGTCTTAGGCTTCGTGAAGGGGTAAACCGGCTAGTGGGGTTACCATTAACAATAACAGAGTAGGAAACTGTTGAGATGCATCTCAAGATAGAGTCGATGAAGGGGCGACAGAAGCCCAGCCGAACCATGATCTTTTCCAAGAAACCCCATTCAACTCTGTCATATGCTTTTGACATATCCAATTTGAGGGCAAAGCTCGCAAGACGCCGAGATTTGTTTGTCTTCATAGTGTGGAAGATTTCAAACGCCAGAAGGGCATTATCTGTGATCAAGCGGCCTGGGACAAAGGCTGATTGGGCTTGGTTAATGATCCGAGGAAGGAGAGGTTTGAGGCGATTGGCGATGCATTTGGTAACCAGTTTCATGACCACGTTACAGAGGCTAATGGGGCGGAAATCCTGGGGTGAATCTGGAGATTTGGTTTTAGGGATGAGGATAATATTTGTGTGGTTAATTGGTTCAGGGGAGTGGCCTTTGTTGAGGATATCCAGAACCACAGAGACCAAATCAGACTTGACGGTAGGCCAAAATTTGGCAAAGAAGAGGGCCGGAAGGCCATCCGGTCCGGGGGCCTTGAGGGGATGCATTTGATTAAGAGCAGACACCACGTCTGATTCATGAAAAGGGGCTGCCAAGGACTCGTTCATCTCAGCTGAGACCTTCGTCTGAATAGCCTCCAGAACCTCTTCCTCACGAGTAGCCGGTTCCGATGTGAAGATAGTATAGAAGTAGTGTGAGAAGAAAGATCCCATAGCTTGCTCATCTTCGATCCACTTGCCCTCAGAATCTTTGATGCGACCAATATGATTTCTTTTCCGATGGCCATTAGCTGTGCGGTGGAAGAATTCGGTATTTTTATCCCCATGACTTATCCAGTTTGTACGAGCGCGCTGGAGCCACATCATCTCTTCCTTGTTCAAAAGTGATTTCAGTTCAGCTTCAAGATGTCTGGTCTTCGTCAAACTATCTGGGGAGGGAAGCTCGGTCTGGGTTTTTTCAAGTCTCTGTCTCACGTCGCAAATCTGGCTAGAGATATGGCCAAAGTGATCTCTTTCCCACCCTTTAAGGATGCAGCCAACCTGGTCAATTTTGCTTCTGAAATTTGCAGCCGAGGGAACAATATGGTGTGAAAGCCAAGCTTCCTCAACCACCCTCTTGCAGGACCGTCTTGCAGCCACATAGCTTCAAATCGGAAGGATTTCTTGCGCCGCTTGTTCTTCGCTTCGCCCTTGGCCCATGAGACTACAATGGGACAATGGTCAGAATGACACCTCACCAGATGCTCGACTTTAAACTGATCGAATCTTTGGCACCACAAAGAGTTTCCCAGGCATCTGTCGAGCCTCTCCTGAATGTTGGTAGCCACCTCTTGTCCATTTGTCCAAGTGAAGTGTTGTCCCGAGTAGCCAAGGTCCTCAAAGCCGCATTCTTCAATAATAGCGCGAAAGGCTCCCATTTTCGATGACTCACGAGTAATGCCTCCAAGCTTCTCGTGTGCAAACAGAATCTCATTGAAGTCCCCAAAACACATCCAAGGGATGTTGTCCATCTTGTTCAGCTCTGCGAGAAGCTGCCACGATTTGTGTTTGTGGTTTTCCTCAGGCCAACCATAGAAACCTGTGATCCTCCAGTCGATGTTACCTGGAGTAGAGAGAACAGCAGCATCAATGTGATGATGAGATTTGGATAAAATTTGGATATTAAGGCTATCATTCCACAACAAACAAAGGCCTCCCCTACGCCCACCGCAGGAAAAATCGCAGTCCTCAACCTCCATACTGTCAAAACCACATTTGCCAACAATTGAGTCAAGCTCTGATCGAATGAGTTTTGTTTCCATAACAAAAACAAAAACGGGCTTCTTCTGGTTAATAATCCTTATCAGCTCCCGAACTGTCGATTGGTTCCCAAGCCCTCGACAGTTCCAACTTATGCCACTCATTGGATTCGGCGGGGTTGCTCCTTTGCAACCTCCGCCGTTGAGTCATCCAAATTGAAAGGGATTTGAGACGCTTCGCCTCAGGAAGAGTCGTAGGTGAATTATCAGCACCTTGTGGTAGATAGCGTTTCTTGCCGACATTGGTGTTTTTTTTCTCCACTGGGAGTTGCACAGAGATTTCTCTAGCAAGTTTTTTCCATGATTTTTTCTGGCTTGGGTCCTTACAATTTGGGGTGGGAAGGGTCAGAAGGGAGGTGTTCTGTATTTCATGGACATTTGGGTTGCTAAGAAGTGTATCAGAGTTTTCATCTGGGCATGGGAGGGTAGGAACTTCAATCAGTGAATCTAGCTCCATTGTTTCCATATTGTCGTTGGGGGATATTGGAACCTTGGTTTCGGGTTGGAATACAGGTTGTTTCAGGGACGGAACAGGATGGTCAAGAGTTAATGTTGAGGGGGGCGGTTTACTGGCTGGGGGTTGGGGGCTTGGTATGTCTAGGCCAGAGTAGGACAATTTGACTCTTGGTTTTGGATGAGCATTACCACCAGATTTATCAGGGTCGAGTTTAGCTGGCCAGGAGCGTTGTTTTTTAAGGGGAGAGGCTTTGATCTTAGGTCCAAAAGGGAGATCCAGGGGGTCTAGATCATCTTGGCCTACCGCTGATTCACAGTACTTGAAGGTATGCCCCAGCAACCCACAATTGTAGCAGTAAATGGGTAGTGCTTCGTATTTAATCGGGAGCCATAAAGTTTCCCCACCAACTCGAACATTTATACCACTTTTCAGAGGTATATTCACATTAATCTCTGCTTTTACTCGGATGTATTTTCCAAACGGATCGATGGCAAGATCCACATATATTAGCTTTCCTACTTTGTTTCCCAGGGCTCGGGCACAAAGTTGATTCATACATATTATCGGGGCATCATAAAATCTTACCCATAGTTGGGCCGTCGTGATCTGGACTTTAGACGGTTGTTCCTGTTCTTCAAGGGGACGGACAAGGAAGAGGTTCCCATCGAAGTGCCATGGTTGATTCTTTATAACCCATTCCATTTCAGCAGCATCTTCAAAGCGGAAGAGGAAGAGATTGTTCGACCAATCTCGGGCCTCCATTCCTTTTTTTGATTTCCAGGCTTTCTTCATAATGTCCATCACAACATAGTTGTTTGCAGGTTTATCCGACAAGAGTTTGCCCACTAGGCATTTTGGCTTCACCCCTTTTGGGGGTAGGCTCGATTGTCCACATATGTCGTCAATATCAACCAGATCTGTACCAAAGGGGCTAGTAGAGTCCATGGGGGGGAAGGATTAGGGAGTGAATAGAGTAGACGGCGGAAGGGTATGGTAGGAATGGCCACGCCTCACATGGAGGGGAAAAAACCCTAGCACAAGGGTAACCAGACTCCTCTCAAGGGGGAAAAAAAACGAATATTTCATTTCAATCTCGTATTTTATGGTTGAGTGTTGTGTTTCTGATGCAGTTGTCTGAAACTGAAAGCATTGCTGCAACTCAGAAAACTAATACATTCTTGGAATTTCATTCTTTATTTCAATAACATAAATGAAATAAAGTTAATTTTATGCATGTTTTCATAATTAGCATTCACTTCAAATATTAAAATGCTTCTCATCACCATTAATTCTTAATTTGAAGCAAATGCATTCAATCAGTATTCATTTTGTATTTGAAAATAAAATAAATCAAATCCTCATTTATTGCAGCATCATATTTACGTTAGTTTTTTTACTGGGTAAATAGGCAAAAATACCATAAACTATTGATGTTTTCGAAAAAATACCTTAATCTATTATCATAAGTTAAAAATACCTCAATCTTTACTTTTATTTACTAATTATACCCTGATCTATTATTATTTTGGGAAAATACCCTATTGTATTATTATTAGTTAAAAATACCCTGATCTTTAATTTCGTTTATGAATTATACCAAAACGAGAAATATTATTAGCTCACACAAAGATGACAGTCAAAACTACTATCTTCGTCCGTATTAAATTTAATGTATTAGACAATCAATATTTTTTATATATTCTGAAAAGTATTTAAACTTCATGTTCTACTCTTTTTTTTTGTTTCCTTCGGTTGGTGTAGCGTCCAATGCAGACGAAGGTGCATACATTTCGATATAAGATCACACGTCAAAATACGCAAGAAAAAATAAGGAATTCAAGCAACCGAAGGAAAAAAAAAAGAGCAGACATGAAGTTTTAAATACTTTTTAGAAGATAAATGCATTTGAATATATAGCAAATATTGATTGTTTAGTACATTAAATTTAACACGGACGATGATAGTTGTTTTGATTACCATCTTTGTGTCAGCCATAATATTTCTCGTTTTGGTATAATTCATAAACGAAATTAAAGATTGTGATATTTTTAACTAATAATAATACATTGGGATGTTTTTCCAAAATATCAATAAATTAGGGTATAATTCATAAATAAAAGTAAAGATTAGAGTATTTTTAACTAATGAAAATAGATTGATGTATTTTTCCAAAAATGTCAATAGTTTAGGGTATTTTCCCATATTTACCCTTTTTTATTTGCATCATTTATAGAATTTGTTGATGAATAAAATTCAAGAGAATAATAAAAGCAAAGAAACAATAGAAAATAATGAAGTTTTTTATTTTATGCTTGTGAGGAGAAAAATTGATCATTGTTACAACAATGATGCACATATTTATAGGGAATGAACCTTTGATTTTTTTACAAGGAAAATAATTCTATGTATTCAAATCTTTTTATACCATGAATCAATTGTTTCATGTGATAGTCACAGCTTTGAAGTATTTTATGGTTTAAGGATATATGATAGGGCACAACACGCAGCCTCCTTCTCTGAAAATTAGGAGCTTTTAAGTTCTTTTAAGAACTCTTCGAACTTGTGGCAATACGCCCGTGATAGTCACAACTTGGAGATAGCTGGAACTACTGTGATCTTTCTCAGAGAGAAAGAGCACCAATGATAAAACTCAAGCTGAGAAGCTATGAGTCTCGTGTCAGAGTTTGGAATACGGTAAGCTATTACAAATAGCCTCAAATAGGAAAAGTGAACTCTGAGAGTCTTTGTTTGGAGAATACTATTGTTACTAGTGAGCTTTGAACCCTCGTATGTTTGTTCTGCTTCTGTTCATGTGAATGTAATCATCTTTGCTTCGTAACACGTCTGTGCGTAACCTTTTCCTTGAGATTGTTTTGGTCTATTTATAGGCGAAGCAAGGAAGGGTTAGACAAAAGAGTCGTTTAAAGACAATCCAGATTTTGAACTATCCGTTGGGTCTCTAATCTGACATTTTTCTGCTCTGCCTCATCTGCTTCGTCCTTTCCTGACGCTGGGTGTCGACATCCTGCAATGTGTCAGAACGGCTCGCCAGTCTGAGAAATTCTGAACTGGATGTTTGAATTTCAGACATTACGAAATCTCATTTTCCTTAAGTCTGAGTCTTTGCGATTCCTCTTTCTTGTCTTCTTTGTCTCTACTCATCAGATAAACTTAACTTGACAAACTGGTGATTATCTAAGCTGCTGATATTTATCTGAATGGTAAGCTTCAGGTTGAAGTAATCGTCAGACTGCTAGTTAGTGCCTGAGTCCGAGTCTCTTCCTGTCTTCACGATGACCAAACTGGTGACTTTGATCACAAGCACAATTTGCCTTGATAAGCTTCTTTATAACTCGATAAACATCTTAAGTGGACATTACAAGTTTGTATCGACTAAGCTAATTTAGAGACACTTCATAAGGTGGTTTTTTATACATGTTTGACACATCAAAACATAAAAACTAAGAGAATCTCTAATCTAAATTTCCAACATAATACATTATAATAATATTATTATTAAATTAATCTTTTATTTTGTATCTTGCTTTTAAATTTTATAAATTAAATAAGAAGATAAATAAATTATTTATTTAATTATTTTTAATATGATTTTATTATCTTAATTTCTTATTATTAAAATAATTATTATTTATATAATATTTTAATTCTTCTCTAAATATATAAATTTAAAAACTCAATTATCAAAATTGAAAATAATTATCAAATACATCTTATAAACCAAACATCAAAATTGAGATTAATTCCTAAATTCAGTCATACTCATTTTATTTATTACTCCCTCCGTCCTGTGACAATAGTCACCTTTCTTTTCGTCATGAGAATTAAAAGTTATATGTGTAGAATGAGTTAATGAGATTACTATTTTATTGCTGGGTGTGAAAAAGTTGTCATTTTTTAAAATAAGATAATTCAGTTGAGACACCCAATTTAATAAGTGTGATAATTTAAGTGGAATGGAAGGAGTATCAAATTTATAAGTGGCAGGTGCCACGTGTATGTGTGAGGGCAGAAGGAGAATTGGGCAACCAAGAGTACTTAAAAAATTGATTTGTTTTATCTTGTGACTAGAGGTGGTGGAAATGAGTCAGATTAGGCTTTGGCGCGGTAGGCCTGAGCCCACCTAAAATTTTATAGGCCTTAATTTGACCTATTAATCTTAATAGACTTTTAGAAAGGTCCAGACCTGACTTATTTAGTTATGAAGGACGAATTTTTGGCGCCTATTTCAGCCTATATAATAATTTTATATATATATTTTTTATTTTTACATTATAAATAAATATATAATTTTAAATATTAAATTTATCTTATTATTTAATGCTGACAAGTCTTATTTTTTAGTGAGTCTAGACCATAAAAAATTATTGATATGCTAAATAATTAAGCGATTTATTAATGTATTATTTTTATTTTGAAGTTTGTAATTAATATATTAAATAATTTACATATTTATTTATGGTTAATATCATATAATGCTTTACGGCCCATCTAATATATATGTGTAGTTAATAATACATTTTTAAAGCACAACAAATTGTTTAATAATTTAACAATTAATTTAATTTGTTATTTTTAATTATAATATTATATTTAATGTTAAATAATTAAAATATTAATAATTTATACAATATATTATTTAAATAGGTCGGCCTGTTAAGTTTAAAAAATTTAATTTGCAACTTGGGCGTGAGCATATGTATGTATGTAGATTTTTAAAAAAATCCAAGTCTAGCCTATTTGTAAAACCAAATCAAAAACCTTTATCGGGTAACCTACTTATTCACATCCCTACTTGTGACTAGCAAAGCTGGTTACCCATGCACATAGCCTTAGGTGTGGCCGGGTTTGTCTTTAAACTACTCCCTCTGTCCCAAGAGAATTGTCCCTTTGGGACATGACACAATAACCAATGTAGTAGAATGTGGTAGAGATAGATAAAATTATTATTTTATTAGTTAGTGTGTAAAAACTTTCTATTTTAGGTAAGGGGACAATTCGTGTGGGACGGACAAAAAAGGAAAGAGGGATAATTCGTGTGGGACGGAGGGAGTATTATTTTAATTGATTGTTAAATTATTAAACAATTTGTTGGGTCACCTATTATTTTAATAAGAAAAGTTCAAATTTGTTTTCAAACTATTATTTTAATGGTAAAAGATCTTAATCAGGTTTAGGTCACCTATATTCTTAATAGAGTATTCTATTAAATTTTACCAAAAAAAATATTCAATAGGTCAGGCTAAATATTACTGCCCATCCTTCCCATCCCCACTCCAAAAATATTAAAGCCATTGAATCTGAGAGTCTCGATTATTCTGCAAGGAAAATATGATTGATTTTTAAATCTTAAATTTTATGTGTGCATTTTTTATTATTGAAATACTCTTTTGGAGTAATTTAAGTGTCACAACTTGACTATTATGTGTTGTACCACTCCCTTGGATTTATCTGAAGTCAGAATAGTCCAATATTGTTTTCACACCATTATTTTAATGGGAAAAGTCTAAATTTGTTTTCACACTATTATTTTAATCGAAAACTATCATAATTAGATTTTGTTCACATTTTCTTAATGGAGGTATGACTATGAGAGTGGAGTCCACCTTTTTAAAGTGTTGTAAATATATTTATCAAATGGAGTAATTATTATTTGGTTGATATTCATCATATCATTTTAAAATTTTTATATATCATAAAATTTAATTCTTATACATATATATATTATTAAATTATTATTATTTTGTTGATATCCATCATATCTTTCTAAGATTTTTATAGATCGTAAACTATAATTCTTATATAATAACAATGATATTATAAATTTGATGCATCAATTCATCATAATATTCAATTTGGGAAAGAAAAAAAAAAGATTTTGGCATTCAATTAGTAAACCATTAAGAAATGGAAATAAGGATAACAATTGCTAACCGATCCACCAATTAAGTGAAAAATCTCATCAAATTTCTTCTTTTAGATTCAAAGAAAGTGAGAGTATGTAACTATACCTTGTTAAGTATTTTGCGTATAATTAATTAATGGGAAGGTTTCTGATCAGACACGCCTAAATCATTTAGACGAGTTTTATCCATTAACCCAACTCAAACTCATTTAATATCCTATAATTGGAGATTAATAAATCTTATTTGGAATGAGTGAACCCATTTGGGTATAACCGTTTAGGCTTGCCTAACGCAAATTTTTATCTTAATTAATTATGATTTCAAATAATGCCAAAGATACCCTCCTTTTATTTAAAGAGTGTACACAAACTTAAAAAAATAAAAATAAAAAATGGAAGACAATAGTTGTGGTGTATACATCGAGTGAAGCCAACTACTTCATTTTTTCTTTTCACATATCAAAAGGAACCATTACCAATGATCCACAGCCAGTCGAGAGCAACGCCTGCAAAGATCCCTCCAAGAAGGAACACCACCAGCAAGTTCCCCAACGCATTCTGCTCCGGTGCCTGCATTATTTCACCGACATTATAGTAGAGCGAAGACGAATATCAAGCAAGCATCACACGTGTCGAATCGAGCTCACCTTATAGCCCCTGGGGGCGACCGTGAGGACACAGACAGTAAGATAGCCGTTGGTCAGCCCCAGGAACGACACCAGGAATATCATCCATCCCTGGTCGCCGTACTTGGCCGTGAAATAGAAGCACGGGATGAGCAAGAAGCGCGACAGACACGCCATCAGCAGACCCTTCCGCGACTCCAGCCTGATGGACTCGATCAGAGGAATGTACCTCGCCACCAGGTCCCATACATTGTACATTGCTATCAGGACAACAGGGTACCTGCGTGATAACCAGAATTACTCGAACTAGACTCAGCTCGTGATAAAGACAATGGCTTTGTCCAAGTGGCTTACCAGGAGCCTAGCTTGTGATTGTTTCCGGTGTTTTCGTATAAAAATCCAGGGAAAATCGACAGTGTGAGCACGTAGATGATGAAAAGGTCCAAGACATAGTCCACATTTTGGAGTAACAACTGCTTGTTGCTCAGACGATCATGTTTAGCATCGGTGTCTACCTGTAACAAAGGCTAAGCCTAGATTTTCAAGAATTCAAACAGGAAAGTTGAAACTCCACCAAACTAGCTTACATTTTCACCGGCGTCTGTTGTCTTGATCCCGGCAGCAGCTAGATCAGCAGAAACTGTTTTCGACCCCTCGGATGCTGCCTTCTTACGGAAGTGCTTCACTATTGGCAGCTTTGCAAACACAAACGAGTATAACAAGATGCACAGAAACTCAGAGAATGTTGAGATGGCCAGAAACAACACTGCACACAACAGAAAAACATGCCTAATGAGTAATGATCAACAGTTTTGAGATTATGATGTGGAGAGAGAGAGAGAGAGAGACATACTGACTCCCTTTCGAAGGCCATTATCAGTTTTATCAAAAGCTGCTTTAGTGACAAGCCTCAAGCCAGAAGTCAAAGCCCCAGAAGCAGCCAAACCGGCGAAGAAAGACTGCATGATTTAGAGCAACACACATTCATTAAAATTTCATGAATCAACAAAGGGAAATGCAATTTGAGAAAAAAGTAGACCTGCATGAACTCAGGGCACATGAAAGATAGGTCTCCAACCATTCCACCTTGAACATGAGCATCTGCAACCCCAAATGCAGCCACAAAGCTACACACTCCTATGTAATTCCCAATCCCTCCTTTCCCTGATGTCCCTAGATCGATCTGGCAAAACATATACACACACATACATATAGATACATATTCAAACAAGGAGAGTGGGGGGAAATTGGCCAAGTTTTTGAGCAAGAACTTACAAGGAGAAGTCCAAAAGTACTCAAGCAGAAGAGGGAGTAACCAAATATGTTTCTCTTCCTTGTATCAATCTTGGCCTCATTGTAAGCAAGAATGGCCATTGTTCCAAGGGCAAATGGTTGATAGACAAGAGTGAGAACTCTGGCAGGGTGGTAATCCTGCATAGGAGGGGAGGTGGTGATTAGAGGCAAATTGAAGAGAAAAAAAAAAGTTGGGATTATGGAATTATTGAGGGCAAAAAAAATGGGCTGAGACTCACTGGAAAAATCTGATAATAATAATCTCCAATTGTTAACATACTATTCCATGAAACAAGAGATCCAAGCCCAAGAAAAAAACAGACCACCATCGCCTGAAACTTCCCCTGCAATTATCCGCCACCATCATATTGGGTCATATCAAAATCAAGAATGCATCAACGAAGGTAATCGATGGAAACAAACCTCAACCCTTGTCGGAGTTGAACCGGGGTTTGACCCTCCATTACTCATGGCTGCTCCTCTTTAAACAAACTGAAACTGATCAGAGAGAGAAAGAGAAAGAGAAAGAGAGAAGATATATAAGCAAGAAACTAGTACTGGTATGAATGGAAAATATGACACCCGCAAATTCACTACAGAAAATAAAAACTCTTTAAGAAAACATGGGAGATTCGATTAGTATTTATTCAAACAAGATCCTTGAACAGGAAAAAGGTCAACTCTTGAACAGCTGTCATATCATATGGGAAAGAAATCAAGAATCAGAATGAAATTTCAGAATTACTCGAACCTGAAGTGGGCGATTATTGGGAGTGAAAAGGTCTGGACCGTGTTGGTCTAGGAATGCATCAAAAAACAGTAAATAGGGAAAGAAACAACCATTTTCATAATTCATATCATTTTCCCTTTATACATATGAAGGAATCTTTACTTTTTTTTTTGAGAACAAAGGAATCTTTACTTTGGTAGTGTCCAGCATTCCCATTTGTTCATTGGGGTGTGTGGGGGAGAAATTTATAGAATATTCAGAATTCAATGTGGTCCAAGGCAAGTTGCTTATACGCCAATAAAGAAGACTTTTAATTCATGTCGATTCGGAAATATGGTGATAAAAAAGGAAATAAATTTTAAATATTTATCCCTGCAATTTATGAAAAAAAGTGTGTAAATGCATAATAAAGTCAAATCATTTTTTGATTCATCGTCTTATACTTTAAACGGTCAAATATTGGACTATATAATCTCAAATATATTAATTGCTAATAAATTAGAAATATTTAAAATAATTAAAATTAATATCATTTTCAATATAAAGTTTGTCTTCTGAGAGACGGTCTCACCATTTTTTTTATTGTGAGACGTATTTTAATACATCATTTCAATAAGTTAAATACATCATTCATTTTTTAAAATTACTTTCTCCATCCCAATTAAATAGGCCCTCTTCTTTTCGGCACGAGAATTAAGACTGTGAGTGTAAGTGAAATTAATATTTTATTATTGGGTGTGAAAAATTGCCATTTTTGGAAAGAGTCCAATTTAGTTGTCATTTCAATAAGTTAAATACATCATTTGCAATAAAGAAACACATCATTTCATTAAATTCGCCTCACAATAAAAATGGTGAGACATTATTTACAATAAATACACACATTATTTTGTTAAATTCGTCTCACAATAAAAATGATGAGACCGTCTCATCTGAGAATTTGCCATATTATATTTCTCCATTAGTTTATGAACACATTAACACGTATATATAGTAGATATTGGAGTGTTTCTATAGCATACAGTTATAGAAAATAATACTCCCTCCGTCCCATTCCAATTGACATGTTTCTTTTCGGCACGAAAATTAAGAGTTGTGAGTGTAAAATGAGTTAGTGGGATTAATATTTTATTGTTGAGTGTGAAAAAGTTGCCATTTATATATATTATTGGTAAGTATGCCAATTGGAGTGGGACGGAGGGAGTATTATATATGCAAATTTATACTAAACTGATGAATAAGAATAATAAGACTTAATGCCTTTTTTAAAAACTGAGATAAAGTTTTTTTTTGCTCTACTTTCTTTATCTCTCTCCTAATAAAATTATATTATAGAATATTTATAAAGCTTACTTAATATAAATTTATTTTTTGCAGAGTATATATTAATTTAAAGAAGTTTTTATGCTATTTCAGATTCAAGATTCACACCAGAATACAGACACTATTTCTGAAAATGATATATAGTTAATATATTAAAAAATACTAATGATTCGACATGGTGTTATTTATGATTCATTAACATATTATTTTACCATCCAAAAATATGAAGTAAAAGTCATCGAAAAATCTATGGTTCAAATTAATTTATAATTTATTTACTGAAGATATTTTTTATACAAAATATTTGGACTATATATGCCAAAATAGAGTGCCAACTATATATTTGGACTAGTTTTTGAATCAGGCTATTAAATTTTGATAACCGAGAGAATTTTTTTTTTCAATTTTACTTAATTTTATATATTTTTTTCCTTTAGAATTTAAAAGAGTTTCCATACAAGAAATTCTTAAATTCGACACTGCATACAAAAATATTGAGAAACCTAGACAAACGGGAGCAGAGAAACAGGTTTATAGTTTGTTTCTGACCTTGGAATACAATGGTTATATTATTTTGTTTATGTTATGATTAATCGGTCTTGTGTTCGAGAACAAGAGGAGACATGGCATCCTTCTCTACTTAAATTGTGTACACAATTTGAGAAGGAAAAAGAAAAATTAAAATGCCTTAATACGGAAGTAAATGAAAACAAAGTCAAATGAATTAATGACCTTTTATTACGAGAAAGATTTGGAAATACACATTAAGCTTTATTCACATTGCAAATATATATAATTTTTATAAGACAATGCAAATATACTCAAAAACACATTTCAATGCTATTTTGCATGTTTTTATGTATCCTTTTTTAGAAAAAAAAAAAATAATTGAATTAATTTTAAAATGTATATGATTTAAAAAAAATTCTTCCACCGGTTCTAAATCCGCAAAATTTAGTTCGGATGCGAATTTAAAATAAAGTGATAATAAAAAATGAAAATATAAAACGAACCGGATCAGACCCGGTTTGAGTAATGAATAAATGGTGATGACCGAGTTGGATCCGTCCAATTATGACTGGAACTGACCAAGATCGACCCGTTAACAATAACTAATAAAATATTAAAAATTGCTTCGGACGCAAGTTCAAACTCGGGTCATAATCAAAAGTACGATTCTGACCCGAGACCGACAACGATTCCGACCTGAATTCATTTAAAACCCTAAATTTGTGTTGTGGATTCAAAATCATCACATTGTCAACGTCATTTCTCTCTCTGGTTCCCCCTCCTTCACAATTGGTCGGCATCGATGGCACACTCAAATGAGGTAATTAACATATTTTAATTATTTTATAGTATATGAGTCCAATTTGTATGAATGGTTATCCATTTGTTGTGCGATTTTTTCCCATATTGCTGACAATATTTGTGCAAATGAATTGTGTTGAATTATGTTAAAATCAACAATCTCTAATTGAATTATTTGATAAAACCAACAAATTTTTTAGAATGAAAAACATACCAACAAATTTGCCGACAGCTTTTGAGAATGAATTGTGTCAAATTATTGTGATTATGTGTGATTGTGACTGATCCACTGTAACATTACAGATAAATTATAATATAGTGGTCAAATAAATTTATAAAACCCTAAGATTGTCGAACCCATATAGACTGTATACCGAGACTATTCCATGTACTTGCTATAGTTTCCATAGTCTATTTCAATCCACTCAAACATCATGCAAGTGTACGTTTCAATTCAATCCTATCATGCGACATTCTACATTCATAGGCAATTAACCTCAATCAAAATCCATTCAAACTCATCATCAATCGATTTCAAACTCACACTCAGTTCAAATTGGTTCAAAACCCAACAATTATCTTCACACAATATCCATATTTTTTTTCTAGGCATAAATTTTAATGACAGAAAGCATTTAGGCATAAATTCAAATGACAGAAAGCATATTAAATAAAATGATAGAAAGTTCGAATTTTAATGACAGAACCCATATAAACTCGGAGAGTAGAAAATTTTTGAAAATCAGACAAGAATAGGAACTGTACCTGATAGTTTATTTCAGACATCAACTTTTTATCCTCCGGAGGATTTAGAATTGCTCGACATGGACTTGGTGGCTGTTAGCACTCTATGTCGATCGACGGGTGGCATGTCGGTCAACACAGAGCCTTCTTGTCGACCCCGTCTTTCGGTCGAAGTGTGCCCCGTTGATACCTAAGTGTCGATCGATATCAGACATGTCGATCGATATAGAGGTAATACTCGATTTTTTTACGAATAAATAGAACTCGAAAATAAAAACAATAATTGGAAAGAAAGCATGTAAAGGTTGGGTTATCTCCCGACAAGTGCTTTGGTTGACGTTGTAGCTCGACGGTACCTCAGTTCTCAAGCCCGTGGAGGTCGGGTCCAGACTCGTCTCCCTCGTGCATCAACCATGTAGACCATTCTGTCTTGAATGACAGCAGTGAGCTTAGGATGAGATGGTGTAATTGGCAATTTTTCCATCTCATTCCCTCGCTCCCATTCAATGGCAGCTCGGTCTTCATTTTCTTCCCCATGTTGTTCAACTTCATCATCAGAGTGTTCAATGGATGTGATCCGATTGCAATCGGATTGCTGTTGGCTTTTGTCGAGCACGAATGTGATCTTTTCATCGTTCACTTGAAGTGTGATTTCTCCTCCTCGATAGTCAATCAATGCAACACTAGTGTCTAGAAACTCTCGTCCCAAAATTAGGGGCATATTGCAGTCCTCCTTCATGTCAAGCACTACAAAATCTGTAGGAAAGATTAGATAACCACGCGAATGAGAACATCCTCAAGTATACCTTTGGGGCGAGACACATATCGGTCTGCCATTTGTAGAGTAATTATAGTTGGCCTCATCTCTCCGATGTTGAGGTGTTGGTCCCGGTTTATCAGAGTACAATGTAAATATGCAACGGAAAATAATATTTGTTCCGTTAAATATCTTTTACTTATCCAAGCCGAGAGTGATGATTCAACTTGGTCTGTTTGAAAGAAACTCAAGTGTAGTGCGTTTACTCTAGCTTAACTGTGAGTATTCAAAATATACTCCAACACTTGAGAATTGAGTTTCAAAGCAAGATAAACCTATACTGACAAATAAAGTAAATAAAGCAACAAATGACAAATAATTTATAGTGGTTCGGACTAAACCATCCTACGTCCACTCTTCATAAACAATTTATAGTATTTTTGCGGGCAAAGCATGAGATCGACCGAGCTGCTATAGGCTCGGTCTATCTGGATCGAGCAGACTCAATTTTTGGCGAACAGACCGTCAGATTGGTCGATCCACCCTTGGATCGATCGATCCCTGCGCAGATTTAAAAGCAAATCTAGGGCTCATTTCACCCCATCTCTTTTTCTGTCGAAATTTCTCTTCTAAAATCCTTTCTTGTGATTTCTTTCTCTGAATTGACAAGTTTTCACTCTTTGATTTTTATCATGGCCAGCAAGAAAGCAAAGGGGAGTTCTTCTTCTTCAATTTGGCGCCCAAAGGGATTTGATGACACAGAGTTTGAGAGGTACAAGAGTTTGGTGGATAGGCAGATTGTGGGTACTAAATACCTATGCCAGGAGACCTTAGAAGCGCTGGGGTGGAATGGTGATATTTGGAGTCTTTTCATCGGCATCGGATGGAGGAAACTGCTCATTGGGAATTGGCCGGCTTACATAAGAATGATGAAGGAATTCTCGGCTTCAATTAGAGTTACAAAGGGCAGTGATGGTATTCCTACGACTGTGAGGTTCAAACTCAAAGGTCAGACTATCTTTTTGAGTAGGTGAGAAATTGATGGAATTTTCGTGTGTCATAAGGAGTTTGTGTTTATGTTTAAAGAACTTGACGCAGCTAAATTTTGGGAGTCTATTTCAGGAATTAAACCTGTGAATGCTTTCGACATTAAGTCTTGTAAGTCATCTTTGATTAAAAACTCTATTATTCGGTATGTTCATCAAGTGATAGGGGGATGGTCTTGTGGAAGTGATGGGTCTGGTGTTTGTGATATTTCCGAACTCCATTTTCTGTATGCTTTGTTGCTTGGAAAGAAGTTTTCCATTGGAGGTTTGTTGAAGGATAGCTGGAGCAAAGCATTTAATTTGGAATCTTCACTTATTTGTGGTGGTGTCTTGATAACTCCTATTTTAGAGCTCTTTGGTGTTGATTTGTCTGGTGTTTTTGCTCCTGGACGGCTTTTTAATACTACTGCTTTGGTAGCTAATGCATTTCTGGTTCCTTCTCGATTTGGAGAATGTTATTAGTATAAATTTGGGGAGAAGGTAATCGAATTGCCTAATTGTGAACTAACTGAAATTGATAATTTGAAGGATCGATCTAATTGGTTGATGGATTCTGAGAAGCACTTGGATGTTTTGAGATTGATTGTTGATCAGAGAATGGACGAGGTTCAGGGGGATGTGCATGAGTTTCTGCACCGTGTTCCGGTGCCATACCTTTGCCGCCGCCGTGACCGATCACCATAGGGTGATGCCGCACCGTCTTCCATTTTTGCAAACTTAGTCTCACTTGACTATGTTTGGGAGGATGTGCCGGTTGCCGGTGTTTTGGTTCATTCTTCTCCTCTCTTCTCCTATCTTATCCTGCACTTAGTTTAGTTTGTTTGTAGGATGATTTCTATCATCGATAGGGTTGTATAATGATTGAATTGATTTACTTTGGATGTGGATTTGGATTTGGATGGATTCATGGTATTTATTGTTGATATTTGTTTTGGATGGAATGATTGATGAGTTGGTATGAATGACTATTTCCTATTTTGTTTGGTTTGTGGATATGATGAATGGATTGGTTTGAATGGTTGTGCTAGTGGATAATGACTTATATTTCTTGATTATTGGTTTGTGGTATGATTGGTGGAAATGAGAATTTAATGGTATGAATTATGCTCAAATTTGGTGGGGTTTTGTGTTTATGTGAGTAGGTACATAAGACATTGGAGAAGCGGTTTGATCGTGGCTACCGATGGGTAACACATTTTATCGTTTTCTCTTGCCATTTAGATTTGTTACATGTAGTTGATGTTGTTAGGATTGTTTGTGTGCTTCTGTGTGTGTGATGAACCCAAATTAGGCTTGAGATTGGACCATGATTTACTAGGTGAAATTTGATTTTTACCTCAACCTATGATAGAGCGGAATCTTGTTGTCAAAGCATGTTTAAGTCTAACTTTTGAATTGCCGAGTTTTGTGTTTGGTTAATGCATTGGACTTGACAAAAAGCTGTGAGTGTTGAGCCGTGATATTGTCATATCTATTTTGTTTGAGAGAGGCAAGATTGAGAGCGAAAAATCTAGAACTTGCATCTATTCTTGATCTATTAGCATGAGTATGTGACTAAAAAATGATATTAGGCCATCGGTTCTTAGTCCTACCTTACACATCGGGAGTATAAGGTGTTTACTTTGATTATTATTTGCCTTTCATATCTTTGACCCCCGTGATTGAGCTTTATTGGAGAATTTCTTTGAGATTATTAGGACAAAGTTTGGGGGGAAAGAGAGAATGAGGGTGAAAACGGTTATGTGAGCTCGGGTTGGGAATTGTTTGGTATTTGATATGGCAATTGATGAGGCACGAAAGGAAGGAAATAAAGAGGATTGGTGCAAGGAATAGAAAATTGGGCACCTACAAAAATTGTGAAAAAAAAATGGTGCAAGTCGTGGAAAAAATATGCACCCACAAGAAAAAAGAAGAAGAAGAAAAAATATGCACCCACAAAAAAATTGTTTAGTATAATGTTTTTGGGGGGTTCTTGGGAAATTGAGAAGTTTAGTAACTTTGGCCCAAAATCACCTACCTTTTAGTTAGCCACGTTATAACCAAAGTAAAGACCTTCTTGATTCTAGCAGCTAACTCATTGTAGTATAGTGGTGAGAATGGATGCAAGCCTATGGAAACTGAGCTCGATATCTTGTGTTTGAGTGATTTTCATCGTCCCTAAACACGTGAGGGAGTGATTTCATTTCTTTTATCCATATTTGATGAGTGGTTTGAGTCCTTAGCATTAACCATGTCACAAAGTTAGGTGATAATCTCGTTTGACTAGGACATGCTAAGATATACAAAGATGAGCTATGAGGTATTGCACGAGGTCGAATGATTGCTTTACGTTGTTTTGATTGAGGACAATCAAAGGTTTAAGTTTGGGAGATTATGATATGTGCGTAAAATGACCTATATTTCGATGTTTGTGCATGCATATTTGCACTCATTTTACTCCCATATCATATGCTTTTTTATTCTTCTTGTTGTGTTTTTGTGTTTTGTGTGTTTCGGATGGTGTAGGTTAGGTTTTGGGCATAATTCAACATTTTCAGCTAAGTTTTGGAGGAAAATCGCCCGATCTGAGAGTCAAAGGACATTTGGATCGATCGAGAAGGCAGGAAAAGCATCAGGATGGATTTCAGAGATGAATTTCGGTCAATTAATTCTTGGTTCGACCGATCTGAGCAGTTCATAGGCCAGGCTCGACCGATCTGAACAGTTCATAGGCCAGGTTCGACCGACCATGCAGAGATTGGCCGATCTGGGCACTTCAGAGGCATATCCCGGGTGATCCAGCAGAGCTCAACCGATCTGTCACTTCAGAGGCAGATTTTGGTTGAGCCATCTCCATCCCGGCCGATCCGTTGCAGGCTGTTTTGGCAGTTTCTCTATTTCAAGCCATCTCGGGCGATTCGAGGCTCTGCCAGCTCGTTATAAAAAGGGGAAATTCAGATTTTATGAGAACTTTTGTCACTTTACACGAAAAATTAGATAGATTCTCTCTACATTTCCATCTTCCATCTTGTCCCAAACCTAATCCAAGGTGTCAAAGAGCTAATCCAACCTCACTTGGTGAGGATTTGAAGAGTCCAAGGGTAGATCAAGATCAAAATACTCAATTTGGGGAAGAAATCTCTCTAGATCTATGATAAGCTCATAATTATACTCACTTATCTATATTTTTCTCCATTGTTTCAAGTACATTTTGTTATGTTTTTACTTATTATTGTGCATGAGTCTATTTTGGAG
>JAPKLW010000167.1:532392-556034 GCA_026898455.1 Plectranthus barbatus
GGATTTACATTGATACATTGGAGTTTTTCAAGACATTGAAGGTTCCTTTTTTATTGTAAGTCAATTAATTAAATGTTTCTTTACTTTCTAGTCATGATTTGTGGCTAGAACCCTAAACAGGTTCTAGGGTTATGATTTCTTTTCTGATGCATGTTTAATTGATATCAACTCATATAGCATGGATTAATTCTCTGATTTAATTTAATAATCTAGATTAAAAGAAGGACCGAGAGGTGAATTGAGATCTAGGTTTATAGTTAATAATTGATGGATCGAGAGATGAAAATTATTAACAGGAAGAGAGAATTAATTGTGTTTGTTTTCTGTCTCAAAAGGAAGAAACTTGCATAGGAATTAATTAGATAATTATGAGATTGATTAATTTGGTTTTCTTGAGACCGAGAGGAGATAGTCACTAATTAATAATCTAGGATTTAATTGCCTGACCAAGGAATTTAATCCACAAAAATCTATGTTTTCCCCATTGCTGAGTTGATTGATATTGCATGTTGATGATTAGATTATCTGCCCTAGGATCTGTGCTTCCTTTAATTGTTTTCAAAACCCTTTATTTTATTGCATTGTCATCTTTAAATTCCAAAACAAAACCCCTTTTCAAATTCCTCAAACTTCTATGTCCTAGAAATTATAACTAGTACTTTGGATTTTTCATTGCACATTCCCTATGGGATCGACCACCCTTGGGTGTAAAAGAATATTATTTGCTCGCTGCTTTCTGCAGTTATCAATCTACCAATTGTAATGGTTTGTTTTCAATTCAACATTGTAATGATCCAATTGATAGGTATGGTGTTATAAACTTCTTTTGGATGTTGATTTGAATAAAGATGTGTGATGATTAGGTTGAATTGTGCATGTTTACCTCCCTCTATGAGATTGAATCATGCTAGATCTTATTCTTATTCACCTAGGTGTAGGTAAGGAGCCAACTTAGGTGAAAATTGACGTGAATATTGCAGCCAATACGCGGATAGGAGCATCGTGATTAGCATGTTTTCTTGTGTTCCTCGATCCAATCCATGTGCGGAGGAAGGGCATAGGATGAAGAGTTACGTGCCATAAGGAGTGAGTTAGAAGCCAATAATGTAGCGGTTTTTGGTTTCTAACATCATCTACGGTCAATTCGTCGTGATAGGGGGTTGGCTATGATAGTGTAATAGTCCATCCATTTAGGGATTATATCGTGTTTGCATCTAAGTTCAACTTAATTGGAGCACATCCGCATTCTTATCAACAGCATGCTATCTCTCTTGAGTATTTGTGAATCTTATTCTACCAAGCTTTTGAAGAATTGGAAATATTGTTTTCAATTACAAGTTGTTGAATAATGTTTTGTGGTTATTGTTTTCAATTTGTTCTAGTTTAGTTTACATACAAGCCTAGATTGTTAGAAATCAACTCAATGACTTTTGATTTTCCTAGCTATAAAACTCCACACGATTAGATAGTATTCCATAGGGTGAAAAGAGATTGGGACCTGGATTGATATTATTACTTGGTAGCATTGAAATTGAGCAATCATTTTATTGCACCATCAAGTTTTTGGCGCCGTTGCCGTGGAACTCCATTAGTAGGTCTTTAGATATTGTTGAAAGTGTGGATATTGTAGGCTAGGTGTTTGATAAATTGTCTCTTAGATTGTTAGCTATTGTTTGTTAATAGATTTTACCTTGTTGTTAGATTTGTGTCTTTTGGTTGAAGTTTGTTTGTTGGAATTGTAGGTGTTGTATGTTAACAAGGTCAAAGGCTCGTTTGAGAGAGGAACAAAAGTTTCAACAAAGGAGTGAAGGAATAGAAGTAGAAGTCGAAATGGAAAACCGGCAAGAGACGGAAAGGATTGAGGAATTGGAAAGGCAATTGGAACTCATGAAGGCTATGATGAATGAATGAAATGAACCGAGAAGGCCACTACAAAATCTATTTAGACCACAAGGGAGCAAGCAACCGGTGGGTTCTGCTTGGGAGTGAACGCTACTTAATTCAAGATCAAACTGTAATTGGTCTAAATGATCCAGAATAATCAGTTTTGGGGACATGCTACGGAAGATCCGAATGTTCATATCTCAAGATTTTTGGAGATAACGGATACGATTAAGATCAATCAACTGCCACAGGACCAAATCCTGTTGAGGTTGTTTTCTTTCTCCATGCGTGATGGTGCTAGACATTGGTTTGAGGGGATAGATAAATCAAACATAGCCACATGAAAGTATTCAATCACCAAGTATACGAGACAAATAATGAAACCTGTGATCACAATAAATAATGAATAACATTATTATCCAAGAAATTCGATGGAACATATGGTTTGGATCTGAAAATAATAGCTAAATACAAGATGACAAGATACAATTGAAGGAGCATGAGAAATTCAAAGAACTAATATGAACTAAGTTCAGGCATATGAAATGAATCACGACATTGAATCGACATCAGTTCATTATCAAGGAAGAGGGTCAGCTCAATAACAAATCAACAACTCTAAAAAATATGGATATCAAAAGTGAAGTTATGTATGAAGACATGGCTCATGGCTCAATACCCAAAAGAATCAACAAGAATACATGGAAGAAAGGAATAACAAATAGATACATTTTACAAGTATAACAACAATTGTTAAAAGCTTCAAAAAAAACTCGGAAGAACCCCCACGCTGTAACACCTCTTGCTCCATCACCAGCAACCTGCACATTTGAAATATGTGGAGGGCTGAGTACATTGATTGCACTCAGTGGACACATGCCCAAATCATACAATAATATATGTTACGTCAGTATATTCACATAGCAAACACAAGGATTTTAGAGAAATACTAGTGATTGCCAAATAAATTTTTCCTCACCGGGCATGCCCAACTCATTCATGGTACAAAACATCAATTCTTATCAACTTTCATCCAAGTGATATGGGAGTGGCCACTCGCCGTTCACTGTTACAAGTGGGAGTCCCAACTGGCCCAAAAGTGCACTAGGTCCTGCATCCTTCGCAGAGGAATATATCGACCTCGATCGTTATATCAAATTTCCCAATATAACATACATGTTATGGTACCAAAACCATTTTTACTAACATACCACTTTTATCAAAGCAAAACAAATATCATGCTTTCATTTAAAAAGACTTTCCGAAAAGTGATCATGCTTTTGAATTTTATATAGTAAGAAAGCCCACCTTATGTCAAGTAGGATCAAATGTTATTTAGTTCCACTCGTGGATGCTCCTTTGACGTTCTCGTCAAGTCCTATAAGGAAAATAGTTTCGATTTACTACGGCGTCGATGCATCGTTCTAGCAAGTTGCTAACTCTAGAATCGATACTTAGAATACATAAAATTATCACATAATTCAATATCATAGGATCAACAATAAACCCAGATAAACGGACTCACGGATTGAATGGTTCAATCAGATTGAGATTCAAAGACATACACAAGGTGGATTAAATTCGTTTGTTTTACTAAAAGCTGGCAGCTTGGTATGTTGAGAGGAAATTGTGCATTAAACATAGTTTTGGTGTTCGGACTAGGCTCATTTCCAGAAGACATGGTGCTAACATGCTAGGGAACATATATGTGGAGAGAATTAAGCCTAGTCATATATCAATAGTCGCAACAAACTCATTAATTAGGCATACGTACATAATTTTCAAATTTGACATCAAATGTTCGCCGATCTACCACGGATATCACCTATGTCGTTAGGGGATGAGATTAATTCATAAACTCCCTAACCTTCATTATTTAATGTAGGAATGTTCTAAAATAATCAGACTTACGAGAGCCATGACTTATATGGTGCCAAACATACTATTCATGATCATAAACATGTAGAAATCCAACTATAAATGCTCTTATTCCACATCACCGAACGCAACCAAATTTTACAAAGACATTCTAAAAATACATATTAAGGTAAGAAATATGTCTCAAGGTATTTCGTTTTGGTTTGGTAGGTCATCGAGTTAAAGACAAGAATTGGTTAAAAGCTGCCCCAAAATGCATTTTCCATACTTAGACAAATTTTTAACATTTCGGCTGAAATGAGATCATTTTGTAAAATACATTAAAAATACAAGTAGAATGATTTTGGACTTCTACCTTTTTCAGTAAACAACTAGAAACTGATAAATAATGATACTATGTAATTAGATTTTACCAAAACACATCCAACCATTCATGACAACTATAAACTTATGATCAAAAACAGGGTTCACTCGAAACAAGGCTGAACGATGCATGATTTTACATAAATTCATGTTCAAAGATATGGACTTGATATTTTGTGTGATTTCTATTTTATATGTATAGTTTCCTAGGAAAAATCCATGAAAGCTAAATTGTTGGGTAAGTATGTTTTCAAGATATATCTTTACACTTCGACACAGATTTGACACATGAATTTCAAATGCACATAAATTTCGATGCACAACTCCTATTAATGCTCATGACCTATCAAAATGCTTCTAAAACAATTTAGTTTCTGAATATTTAGGTTTAATGATTTAATGAGGTCGGATAAATGTCTGAAAACTTAATAATGTCGAAGGGCTGGAAGCTGTCAAAAAGAGACTTGGTATTTAGCATGAATGACATGAGTTCTATTGCATCTCTAGCCTCTCAAACATCAATGTATCACTTCAATTCACATTTTCAGAGACTAAAAACATGTAAAAGAGGTATATTGATCAAGTTCTACCTAGGTTTTCAACCATTAAGCAATATGCTAGTAGCAAATCTTCAACACCACAACAAAATCACCACCAAATCAACACCAACCACTCCAATCTCCACCAACAAGCCCTTACTCCATCTAAAACTGGAATACAAGTTAATATATCACATACATACTAAAAACCTACTCATATTACACCAATAACAAAAAAAGAAAGGAAGTAGGGAGTGAGAGAAACACACACATTAGGTGCTGAAAAATTTCAGCACAAAGAGAAAAGAGGGTCGACGGGTTTCGGGCCTCTCCTTGGCTCCAATCTTCGATTTCCTTGTTTAATCGACCTTGTTGATGCTAATTTTTCCCATATTGAAGAGAGAAGGGGCTGTCATGGGTTGGTGATTTTTGAAATTTGGGGAAAATGAAATCTAGTCGGATAGCCTTGTAGAGGGAAACGAGGAGATGAATTTCGTTCTTTGAATGAACAAAAATCATTGGTGAAAGGGGAGATTCTCGAGCTTTTGGAGCTGCATCCACTCTTCAATGTGGAAATAGAGAAACGAATGGGAGATAGAGAAGCAACAAGATGTTAAATTTAAGAGATTCGCACGAAAATCTTGATTTTATATTCTACTGGTATATATTCTTCATTATATTTATGTTCAGGATAAAAAATGCATCAACTACGCATAAAAAATGTTCCTAAATATTTGCATTTTTTTTGCATCAAATAATGCATTCTTAACTTGAATAAGATGCATTTTTGTATTCATATTGAGTGCATTTTTTGTATTGATTATATGCTGCGGATTTATGCCCAAAACATTGCATTTTTTACATCGAACGTATGTGATATGTGTGTAAAATGACCTAATTTTCGATGTGTGAGCGTGCATGTTTGTGGCCATTTTACCCTCATATCATATGTTTTTGTTGTTCTTTTGTCGTGTTTTCTTGTTTTTGTGTTTTAAATGTTGTAGGACGTGTTTTGAGCATAAACTAGCACTTTTGGTTGTGTTTTGGAGGTAAATTGCCCGAGCCGAAGGTTAATAGGAAGTTGGATTGACCGAGCGGAGCAAAAGGAAGGAAAAAACCTGATTTCAGAGAGATTTCTCAGTCGAGCCAGGGCAGGCTCGACCGAGCCGTTGGAACTAAGGCCTGACTTGGCCGACCCTGCAGTGCTCAACTGAGCTTGTGCTTCAGAGGATCCGCTCGGCCGAGCCATTGCGGGTTTGGCGGTTTCTGGCAGTTTTCCACTTAGCTCGGGCGAGTAAAATTCAGCCCGAGCGATCTGAGGCCTTGTGAGTTCGTCTATAAAAGGGGGATCTTCGAATTTTAAAAGTATTTTTGGTCAGATTCCAAATAATCATCACGATAATTCTCTCCTAGTCTATCCTCAACCACTCCCCATCCACATTCAAGAGGATCTAGGCCACATTCCTCCAAATTTGGTGAAGATCAAGGAAGATTGTGAGGTAGATTGAGTCCAAGGAAGGCAATTGAGGTAGATCAACGCTAGACCTATCAATTTTGTAATGGATTTTATTACTTTCTCTATTGTATTGTACGGAATTGAAGGTATGAGGAACTAATTTTTGTTGTGAATGTTGATTGAATGGATAATGTGTTGAGATGAGATTGATTGATGATTGTTTACTTCCCTTTGAGAGCTTGAATTGCACTAGATCTTGTTCCTTGTCTCTTAGGTGTAGGTAATAGCCAACCTAGGAGGTAGTTGACGTGAATGCTGCAGCCAACACGCGGGCAGAATCATCGTGAATAGTGTAGATTCATATGATTTTAGTTCCAATCCCTGTGCGGTGCTAGGTCGTAGGGCGATAATTGACGTTCTATTTGGAGTGGTCTAGGGCTTAATAGCGTAGCTGTTTGCAAGTCTTAGTAGCATCAACCGTTAGCTCACCGTGACAAGGGGTTAACGAGTGTAGGGTCGATTGCTCAATCTCTTAGGGATAAAAATTGGTTTACATCACAATTTGATTAAATTTGCACACATTTGATATTCATTCAACATTCACTCTTATCTCATTGTTATACTTGGTACTTTTTCTACATATCTTAGTTGAATTGTTTGATTGTTTAGTCTTGAAAAGGATAATTGATTCGTGATGGTTATGTTTGATGAGTTCATTATTGTTTTAGGATAGATTACTATTTTGCCTAGTTAATAGAAACTCTCAATGACTTGTGTTTGCCTAGCTATAAAATTCTTCAAACGAGTAAATTATTTTCACTAGAGCGAATTGAAAGAACCTGGATTGATAAATTTAACGTGAGATAGTGTTGCAACTTCATCGTCATCACGTTTTTGGCATCGTTGTCGGGGAATTCTTTTAGTAGGTCTTGTGAAATTATTGGAAGTTTGAGGAATTGTATGCTAGGTGTTTGAGGAAATGTTTGTGTGAATATTGTTACTAACATTTGTTTGCTAATTGTTCTAGTTTGTTTAGTTGAATTGTTTTGTTTTGTAATTGGTTTTGTTGATTTTTCCTAGGTAGTTTATGATAACTCGATCAAAGGCTAGGGAGCTTGAGGCAAGGAAATTTCAAGAAAGAAGCGGAAATATAGAGATTGATTTTGATATAGCTAACCATGAAGAGGACACGGTTAGGATTGAAGAGTTAGAGAGACAACTTGAGTTGATGAAAGCTATGTTAAATGAGAGGAATGGTCCTCGTAGACCACTTCAAAACCTTTTTTGACCTCAAGAGGAACCGATAATGGGAGGTTTTCGGTTAGGAGTGAATGCCACACAATTTGAGATAAAGCCACAGTTGGTCCAAATGATTCAAAACAACCAATTTGGGGGACACGTAACCGAGGATCCAAATGTTCATATATCTCGATTCTTGGAGATTACGGATACTATAAAGATCAACCAAGTTCCCCAAGATCAAATACGGCTGCGATTATTCTCCTTTTCCTTGAGGGATGGAGCGAGAAATTGGTTTGAAGGTTTAGACAAATCAAACATTGCCACTTGGGAAGAGTTAAGAGAAACGTTTCTATTCAAGTTTTTTCCGCCAAGTTTGACTTTGAAGAGAAAGGCCGATATCACATCGTTTGGGCAAAGGTACGATGAACCTCTTTATGAAGCTTGAGATCGGTTCCGAGAGCTTCTACGCAAATGTCCTACACATGGTCTTTCTCGAAGTCAACAAATTTGCCAATTCTATGGGGGACTAAACTATGATACTAAAGTAATGATGGATGCTTCATCGGGGGGTGCGTTCCTCGATCAAGAAGAGGACGAAGCTTGGAAAACGATTGAGAAAATGGCTGAAAATAGTTTCCATTGGTCTAAAGAATGAAAAAATTATCGATCGGTAAAATTGGTCAACGAGGCTAAGGAAAGTGAGGAGTTTAAGGAGCAAATAGCGGCCATGCAAAGGAAGTTTGACGCATTGTCTACCTCAGGGAATAGAAATGAGGAAATGATGGTGGTTCGTCATGAAGAGTCATACCCGAAAAGTGTAACTTTTGTTAATCAAAGGATGGGATACGATGGTCGTCCCCAATACAATCTGCCAGGTAATATGTACTACCATCCGTCTAGACGGTTTCACCCCAATTTCTCCTATGCAAACCCGAACAATGCTCTTAATCCTCCGTTACAACTTGAAGGGGGAGGTAGTAGCCAAGGGGGATATGCTGGGGGAAATAGTAGATATGCTACCCAAGAGCCGAGGAGGAATCCAAGTGAAGAAGTAGATAAGAGATTTGAGAAATACGATGGCGTGTTCGCAGAAATTCAACTTCAAATTTCTTCAATTGCTAAACAATTGAGTGGGAAGCATCAAGCTGGGAAATTCCCGAGTGATACCGAAGTGGTACAAAAGAAAGGATGTAATATGGTTGAAGGTGAAAGTAGGATGGAGGAAAAATTGGAAGTGATGACTCCTAAGGTTGAAATGGTGGAAAGTGAAGAAGAGTCGAGTTTGGTTGTTGAAGAAGAGAAGGAGGTTGAAAAGGTGGAAGAAAAGAATGATTAGCAAACCGAGAATGTGCATTTCTTTGATTATGTACGGAAAGGAGACAATTAAATGCCGCTACCGGAAGAGATTGAACGAGTGCCTATGTTGGATGAACTTGTTGGAGTGGAAATATTCCCGGATGATGAGCCATATGATGTGAGGAATAATGAACAAGAAAAGAAGAGCATAACTAGCAAGAAGGAGGATCCGGGGGGCTTTGTGATTGGATGTGCAATTGGAGATGTTAATGTCGAGAAAGCCTTATGTGACTCTGGAGCTAGTGTGAATGTGATGTCGTGGGACTTGTACAAGGACTTGGATATTGGAGAACTCAAACCTACGAGTCAAGTCTTACAAGTGGCGAATCATACTTTAATTTGTCCACGGGGGATAGTTGAAGATGTTCATGTGGAAGTATTGACATTTACATTCCCGGGAGATTTCCTTGTTGTGGATATGAAGAACAAGGGTAGCATTCAATTGATCTTCGGAAGGCCATTCTTACACACGGCCAATGCATTATTCGATATGAAACAAGGTGAGCTCACATTCCGATTGTGGCAAGGAAGTTGTGTTCACTTTACCTTCGAAGATTGTGAATGAGAGTGAAGTTGAGAAAGCTGGGAAAAAGAAACGGATGAAGGATGTGCTTGATCCGGGCTTAAAAATCATGAGTGAGGAAAATGAAGACAACGAAGATCCGGGGGATGAAGATAAGTTAGATCAAAGTAGAGTGAAGAAGGCTCGAGTAGATATGGATCCACCTAAGAGTGCAAGAAGGAAGCTTTTCTTCCCGGAGGATCATGTGACTATAGACCGAGGTATGAGTTCGGGATCATCACCCTTTGATCATGATTTATTGTGAGGTATGGTCGTCGAGCTATCGACGTTAAAAAAGAGCTTGTTGGGAGGCAACCCAATTGTTTTAAATTTTGTTAATTTGCATGTTTGAATAATTGTTAGTTTTTTATTTTGGTTGAATGATGTTGTTCGTTGATGTGAAGGATTCTTAATTGTTTGTGGTTCTACAATTTCAATTAGCAATGTGAATGAAGGTTGGAAATGTTGAAAGCGATGTGACCGAAATTATGCAGGAAAAGGGTGGAAAAATCGAGAACGGGGGTTTCGCTCGGCCGAGCAAGACAGGCTCGGTCGAGCTGGTTCGTGCATTGCGGACAGAGCCCTCGCTCCGCCGAGAGAGGCAGGCTCGGCCGAGCTCAATCGTGCTAGCCCAAAAATTGCGTGGACAGAGGCATCGCTCGGTCGAGCCATCTGTCGCTCGGCTGAGCCACTCGCAAAATTTAAATTTCGGGCGAGCCCTAGCTCGTCCCATTTGCATCTCGGTCAAAATTTCTCTTCTCAAATTTTCTTTTATATCCTAGTGCTTCGAATTGTTCTTATCTCACCCTTCAATTTTGATTATGGCTAGCAAACGAGCACGAGGCGAATCATCTTCTTCAAGTGGTCGCCCCAAAGGCTTTGACGATGAGGAATTTGCTAAATTCAAGTGTTTGGCGAATCGTCAAGTTGTTGGCACCAAATACTTATGCCGGGAGACGTTGAAGCATTGAAATTGAAGGATGATGTTTGGAGTCTCCTCAAAGGCATCAGTTAGAAGAAGTGGCTCTCGGCGAGTTGGCCCGGATACATGGAATTGTCACGAGAATTCTTGGCTTCGGTCACTATAATGAAAGGTGCGGGGGGAATCCCATTATCCATGAAGTTCAAACTCAAAGGTAAAGAATATTTCTATCAACGTGCTCAAGTTGACGAGATTTATGGGTGTGATCCTGATTCTGAGTTCTTGCATGAAAATGTTAATTTGGGGGATTTTTTGAAGGAGATCACTGGGATTGATTATGATAGGAAATTCAATACTCCCTCCGTCCCATAACATTAGTCTTGTTTCATTCTGGCACAGATACCAATGCGAGTAGAGATAGAGGAAATTAATATTTTATTAATGAGTGTGTATTAATTTTCCATTTTAGGAAAGAGGACTAATGTTTGGGACATATGAAAAAGGAAAACATGACTAATGTTATAGGACGAAGGGAGTATTAAGGATTGTAGAGCTACTTCAATTAGGAATCCAGAACGTTACATTCAGAAGTTTGTTGGTGGTTCTGTGTGCGGACGGTACGAGTCTAGCAATGTGATTACTGTTGAGTTATACATGTTTTATGCTTTGATGAATGAGATTAAATTTTCGTTGGGGGCTATGTTAATGGATGCTTGGAGTAGGGCTGCTAATATTCGTACTCCGTCTTTTTGTTGTGGCATGATTACGCCAATTTTTTAGCATCTTGAGTTGTCATTGTTTGGTCCTTCTGCTCCTGCTGTATATTTGGATACTTCTTCTTTGCTTGCTGGATGGTTTTTGGTTCTTGGGCAGTGGGGTGCTATTTACTACAAATTCGGGAAGTTTGCTTTGAGAATGCCTAATGAAGGATACACCACGGTATTGGATTTGAATGATCGATCTAATTGGTTGATGGACTCGGAGGATCATAAGAATGTGGTTGGTGTGTTGTCCACTGATGGGTATTTCTCAATCCTTCGTCATCTTTCGGCAGAGGAGTGGGCTGATCTCGAGGACGTTGGCCCGAGTACCCGCACACCTGCGCGGTCCCAGCAGGCCCCAGTCCAGGATTGGCAGCAGCAGATGATGTCGATGATGCAAAGAACTGCCGAAACTGTTGATTCTTTGTCTTTATCTTTGCAGGGCTTGGATGCGAGGATGACTACGATGCATGGTGATTTTTCTGCTGTCCATGAAGGCTACATTGCTAGATTCGATAGAGTTGATCAGCGGATGGATGAGATACAGGAGGATGTTCGTGAGCTGCAGCACCGTGTTCCTATACCGTATCAGTCCCGCAGAGCCCGCCAGCAGCAGCAGGATCCAATGGAGTGAGACCTCACCACCTACCTTTTCACAAACTTAGTCTCACTTGACTAAGTTTGGGGGAAGTGTCGGTAGTCAGTGATGTGATCTTCTCCTCCTCTATCTCTTTACTGCTTTCTAGTTTAGATTGGAGTTGAATGATTTGACTTTCGATTTGGTTGTATAATGATATTGATTTACCTTCACTTTGGATTTGAATTTAATTTTATTTGAATGGGTATGTTGATGGATTTTTAGCGAGCTTGCATGAGATTTAATTCTTTCTATTTGGTTTGGTTTGTGGATATGTTATATGGTTTGGTATGAATGGTGGAGCTAGTGGATATTGCTTTATTCTTTGTGATGATTGGTTTGTGGAAAGTCGGTGGAAATGAGAACTTAATTGGCTTGTTTATGCTCAATAGTTTGGTGGTGTTTGTGTTGATTTGTAGTAGGTACAAATAAGGTATGGAGAGCGGTTTGATCATGTGTGCCGATGGGTAATGCTTTCTATCGTTTCTTCTACCAATTAGTTTCATTACAAATTGTTTCATGGCATGTAGATTGTTGTTAGGATGTTGTGTGTTTGTGTGTGTGTGATGAACCCAAACGAGAGCTTGAGGTTTGAATCATGATTTACTTAGTAAGCTTGATATTTACCTTGACCAATGATAGAGCGGAATCTAGTTGTCAAGGCATGCTTTAGTTGAACTTTTGAGTTGCCGAGTTTTGTGTGTGGTTAATGCATAGGACTTGACAAAAAGCTGTGAGATTTGAGCCATGATATTGTCATATCTTTATCGGTTGTGAGTGGCAAGATTGAGAGCACAAGATCTAGAACTTGCATTTATTATCTATATATTTGGCATGAGTTTGGTAACTAAAAAATGATATTAGGCCATCGATTCTTAGTCCTACCTTTCACTACGGGAGTATAAGGTGGTTGTTATCATAATTTTGCCTTTCATATCTTTGACCCCGTGATTGTGCTTTAATGGAGGATTTGCTTTGAAATTATTAGGACAAATTTTGGGGGGAAAGAGTGTATGAGGGTGAATACGGTGATGAGAGTTGGGTTGGGAATTTTTTGGCATCCTTGTATTACTAGTGTTGAGGCATGAAAGGTGTGAAATAAAGGATTGATGTGAATCCTAAAAAAATGAAGCACCAACAAAAATTATGGGTGCTTGAGAAAAAAAAAACAAAGAAAGAGAAGCACCATGAAATGAATGAATGATGGTGTTGGAAAAATATGAAAAGAAAAAGAAAAAAAAAGAGAAAAGAAAAAAAGGGGGAGAAAATGTTGTGAATGAAAAAGCCTCAGGTTTGAAGTGGATTGAAGAGAATAAGTTGGGGGTTTTGGGAAATTGAGGAGTTTAGTCACTTTGGCCCAAAACCACCTACCCTTTAGTAAGCCACGTTATAACCGAAAACAAAGACCTTTTTTTATTTTAGGAGCCAACTCGTTGTAGTATAGTGGTGAGAATAGTTTCAAGCCTATGGAAATTGTGCTCAATATCTTGTGAATGAGTGATGCTCATCGTCCCTAAACACGTAAGTGAATGTTTTTATTTCTTTATCCTAAAATTGATAAGTGGTTCAAGTCCTTAGCATTAACCGTGTCACAAAGTTAGGTGATGATCTCGATTGATTGGGGCATGCCAAGATAACTAAGATGAGCTGTGAGGTTGTCTCATGAGGTTCATGGATTGCTTTACTTTGTTTTGATTGAGGACAATCAAAGGTTAAAGTTTGGGGGATTAATATGTGTGTAAAATGACCTAATTTTCGATGTGTGAGCTTGCATGTTTGTGGCCATTTTACCCTCATATCATATGTTTTTGTTGTTCTTTTGTCGTGTTTTCGTGTTTTTGTGTTTTGAATGTTGTAGGACGTGTTTTGAGCATAAACTAGCACTTTTGGTTGAGTTTTGGAGGTAAATAGCCCGAGCCGAAGGTTAAAAGGAAGTTGGATCGACCGAGCGAAGCAAAAGGAAGGAAGAAACATGATTTCAGAGAGATTTCTCGGCCGAGCTAGGGCAGGCTCGACCGAGCCGTTAGAACTGAGGCCTGGCTCGGCCAACCCTGCAGTGCTCGACCGAGCTTGTGCTTCAGAGGATCCGTTCGGCCGAGCCATTGTGGGTTTGGCGGTTTCTGACAGTTTTCCACTTAGCTCGGGCGAGCCAAATTTGGCCTGGGCGATTCGAGGTCCTGTGAGCTCGTCTATAAAAGGGGGATCTTCAAATTTTAAAGGAACTTTTGGTCAGATTCCAAATAACCGTCATGAGAATTCTCTCCTAATCCATCCTCAACCACTCCCCATCCACATTCAAGAGGATTTAGGCCACATTCCTCCAAATTTGGTGAAGATCAAGGAAGATTGTGAGGTAGATTGAGTCCAAGGAAGGCAATTGAGGAAGATCAACGCTAGACCTATCAATTTTGTAATGGATTCTATTACTTTCTCTATTGTATTGTACGGAATTGAAGGTATGAGGAACTAATTTCTGTTGTGAATGTTGATTGAATGGACAATGTGTTGAGATGAGATTGATTGATGATTGTTTACTTCCCTTTGAGAGCTTGAATAGCACTAGATCTTGTTCCTTATCTCTTAGGTGTAGGTAATAGCCAACCTAGGAGGTAGTTGACGTGAACGCTGCAGCCAACACGCGGGCGGAATCGTCGTGAATAGTGTAGATTCATACGATTTTAGTTCCAATCCCTGTGCGGTGCTAGGTCGTAGGGCGATAATTGACGTTCTATTTGGAGTGGTCTAGGGCTTAATAGCGTAGCATCAACCGTTAGCTCACCGTGACAAGGGGTTAACGAGTGTAGGGTCGATTGCTCAATCTCATAGGGATTAAAATTGGTTTACATCACAATTTGATCAAATTTGCACACATTTGATATTCATTCAACATTCACTCTTATCTCATTGTTATACTTGGTACTTTTTCTACCTATCTTGGTTGAATTGTTTGATTGTTTCGTCTTGAAAAGGATAATTGATTCGTGATGGTTATGTTTGATGTGTTCATTATTTTTTTTATGATAGATTACTATTTTGCCTAGTTAATAGAAACTCTCAGCGACTTGTGTTTGCCTAGCTATAAAATCCTTCAAACGAGTAAATGATTTTCACTAGAGCGAATTGAAAGAACCTGGATTGATAAATTTAACGTGAGACTGTGTTGCAACTTCACCGTCATCAGTATGCATATTATGTTTTATGAACGGGACGAAATGAAATTCTTGAATATGTATTTTTTACATTTTTGTCCTTGAATGCTAGATGGTAACACAAATAATGCACCGAAATTGGGACAAATTTAAATTGATCATCTGCGTTGATTTTGATCTTTAATGGTCCAAATTTATTCTCATTTAGCAGCGAAAATATTTTTATCACCTAATATGAGAAAATATTTTTATCACCTAATATTTGCAAATGAACATTAGTATGAGAAATGAGAATAAATCTCAGCCTTTGATCTTGTCATTTCAACGCTCAAGATGTATTTAATTCCGTGTGCAGTTTTGGTCGATTATCATGTATTAAAGGACAATATATTTACAATGAATGATAATTTTAAAGTCTGCATTTTAACTAAGATTTTGTTCATTTTAAGGGCAATATTCTGCATTAACATTACTTTGCGAAATAAAATGCTCTATATGTTGGTCCTAAAATATCAGAGTCGTCGTGTTGATAACTTAACACGAAATGCAGCGGAATAGTTTAAAGTCTCTTGCACTTAATGTTATTTTCACAAAAATAATTTAGCTCAAGCTGTGATTTAAGTTAGTGTTCAGATATACACTAGCAACTCCGTTGCTAGGTTTTAAATTGATCTTTGAACAGTAAACTAATAAAACAGTAAATGGACGCAAGATTTATAGTGGTTCGATCAAATAGATCTACATCCACTCCTTAGCCGTAACGCTAAGAATTTCACTAGAAAAGTATACAGATTACAAGGAATCGCCTTTCCAGTTAAGTAGGCAGTGAGCTTTCGGCCTAGCTACTTGACAGCTATCCTCTGTGAGTCTGCACTTCTCTGATCACAGCTCCGGTCAAGTCAAGGGCACACCTTCGTAAAACTTGTCCTTCGCAAATGAGGCTTTTATAGTTTGCCTCTTAACTTAACAAGTATGCAGCTAACGCCCGTCTGAGTCAATCCTTTTCAAGACTGACTGTTGGATACTCCTAGTAAAGAGATTATCCCAATGATTGAAGATTCTTATCAAAGATTCAAGAATCTTCAAGGCTGAGTGTCAGATATTGAATGTGAAGACACTCTTGGTTGTTGAGGGCTTTGAATGTGCTTTTTATCACGAGCTCTCAATTGACTACTTTTTCTTGTTCACTTTGTCAAAGGAATCTCACACTTGAATGGAATGTGATTGAAGCGGTTATCAAGGTAGTAAAAGCAGCAGTCGATCCAGTCCTGGAATCTGCCTTTTATAGTTGGAGATTCAAAACTTGAATCTCCATACCCGTTAGACACAACGGCTTCTTTGTCCCAGAATGGATTAACTCGTTAGAACACTTTTTAAAGTAGAGATGTACTTTCCAAACTACTTAGGGAAAGTCTCGTCCCTTGTGTGTCCTTTTTGTCAGAGTGGCAGTCTGTCTTCAGCTTTTGAATTTCGCCCTTGTTATGCTAGGAGTTGCTGAAGCCTTTTACTGCCTTCGATCCTTTGACTTCTTTTGTTTCAGACTTTTTACTTCGTTGCTGAAAGGTCCGAATGCTAACACCTTAGCATTCTGTCTGGCTTGCTTTCAGCCATTTGCTAGTGATCTTTTGTTGGCTTGTTTCTCTAGCAGATTGCGAGTAGACTACTGACATCAACTGCTTTATGTCTGCTAGGAAGTCTTCTCAGCATACTAGTCTATTACAACTCAATGTATAACTTATACAGGACTTTACAAGTTGTGTTAGACTCTCTAGATTTCAGCAAATGATCGACCAACTAAATAAGGTTTGATCCAACAAAACCTTTTACAAATAAGTCCTAAGGAAGATTTTAGGAATAATTCCCAACACTATATCTCTACTTACGACATTTTATCTTCAATATTGTGCATTTTTATCTTAGCAATTATGCATTTTATCTAAGGAAACGTGCATTATATCTCATTACGAAAAAAGTTATTTCTCTAATAAGGAAATATTGTATGTATCAAAATCTGGATATCCATATCTAATCTGATATGGAAATATTATTATCAATAATAAAGATTATTTGGTTTTCAAAATTGAAATATATATATCCTTAATTTATTTGAATATTCTTACCATATCTACTAAAAAGAATCATAATCTTATTTGTGCATCATCGAAATAATTCAAGTTCATATTAAAAGTTAAAGTGTAAATTTTGAATTTTTTCTGAGTCGTGACGATCATTCATAGATCGAAATAAGCAACGGAATAATTTGAATCTCACTATGTTACATAAATAAAATGTATGTTGATGTAATTTATCTTAAAATAAGTTTATTATATATATATATATATATATTTATCAAATATGCATTCTAATATTATTGCATTGAATAAAAAAAAATATTCTCACCTTGTTTTATCTTAAAATTTGTTAATTTTTTTCTTAAAGTTGCTCATTATATCTCTATATAATATGTACTTTCTGAAGAAATATGATGCATTTTATGCATCATATTGTGCATTTTAGGTATCTTTTCGTGCATTTTACGAAAATCAATGTGCTGTTACGAGATTTATGTATAGAATCACTATTTTTTTCATTAAGGTTTTCGTCCTCTAAATTTATCTAATAAGGATTTTGTTTGAAAGATAATTAAATTATCTTTAATTTAATATATAATACATGAAAAATGAATTTCAATTGAGTGAATTATGATCATTTAAAGTTTTTAGAATTTTAATTAGAGGATACAGATAAAAAATTAAATTATCCTTAAAATCGAATAATGCACAATATATTACAAAAAATGAACACGGAATTTTTTATATCTTGAGCGTTGATATGCAAAGATAGAGAGCTGGGATTTATTCTCATTTCTCACACTAAAAACTATTCTCATATGATCACCACTATATATATATATATACAAAAGAGAAAATACAATTCTACTCCAGTTAATTTGATTTCATGTTCCCAACAAGTAAATTTCATTCACGAACAATAAATCATAACATGAAGAATTATATCAAGTATGCCCCAAATAATATAATTCATGGATTAAAACACCTCAAATAAATATAAAATAAATTTTGATTTGTTTCCCCAATATTTAAAATCGAGATTTATATCTCCCAATCACAAGGTATTCAACCCCTAATCTTCAAATCTCTCAAATCAAGTTTAGTTAAATAATCGCATGATAAAAGAATATTTTGTCTCATTCGAGAATGATGCATGCTCAATTTTGAACTCAATTAAATATAAGTGAAGTATTTAAATTACAACACTTACTCAATCTTAATCATTAAGGTCAAGCTAGACATAAATATTAGTTTATGAGATTTCTATGGAGTTGCCTCGAAATAAATATGTAAGCTGGGAAAATCCTATTATTAAATATTGATTCTAAGGCTCTAGATAACCTTTTACAAATTAAAGTGGCACTGCGAGCATGCAACTAATTAAAATATAAATAAAAATATATTAATAGTGGGTGTTACAAACTTACAACACGTGCTTTCCAAGTCGGTCCACCTTAGTATTGACCCTTACCACTTCTTGCTCAATTTTTCCAACCCGGTAGCTTTGATGAACTTTGATAGCACCTCGTCGAGGTTGTCCTTCTTTTTCTCTACGATCTCCTCATTTTTGAACATCGAAACCAGGTGGAGGATGTTCGGCACCTTCAGGCTGAGCATAAGAAAATCCTGGATGAGCTCTCGGTGGATAATGTTGGTATCCCCTTGCCGATACTAATTTTGGAAGCCTCCTCGATTCATGTAGTTCACGTCGGCTATGGGATTAATCTGTGCAACAGAAACAGTAGAAGCATTAGTATTAGCTTCTCCATCTTCCCCTTGAGCTTTTCTATCTTCTACATGAGGGTGTCATCATCTTCTTTCTTTTCCACCGCCTTCACTTGAGGTCTCCTCAAATTTTCCCACTTTTGAGTTTGAAATACCATTTTCTTGAACAGTTTGAGGGCTTTGTCGGCGGACTTGCTCATCACAGAACCTCCGACCGCATTGTCTACTGATTCTTAGGTTCTTTCATTCATTACTCGATAGAAGATATGAGCTTTCTCTTTGGTGTCGACTCCATGACCGGGACAACTTCTCAACAGTTCATTGAATTTGCTCCACTCCTCAAACAAGGTCTCATCAATCATTTGGTGGAATTAGAGAATCTCCATCTTCTTCAAAATGATCACAGAAGGTGGGAAGAAGGTGGTAAGGAACTATGCTCGGAGATCATCCCAAGTATGGATGCTGCTGCAATCCAGAGTTGTAAACCACGTCCGAGCCTGATCCCGAAGTGAGAAGGGGAAAAGGCGTAGACGGATCACATCCTGGCTGACTCCATTTTGCTTGATAGTCTCACACACCTCCACAAACATCCGGAGGTTTGTGTATGGATCCTCCACTGCTCGGCCACCAAATTGGTTATGTTCAACCATCTGAATAAGATCGGTTTTGAGTTCAAATTTATTGGCATTGATACCAATAATGAATCCCTCATTACTGGGCTGCGGTCTATACCTCCTTGCCATGACATTGGGATCATCATTTTTGGAGTCCTCTCGGCGCAGTCTTTCTCGTTCGAGCTCTCTTTCTCTCCTTGCATTCTCAACTCTTTCTGCTTCTCTTTCTACCATCAATTGCTTGATCAACTCTCTCATTTGATTCACCTCTTGGACCAGCATAAGAGCATTCCTAGTGGTGAGTTGAGTGTCCGGATCCTCCAAAGGTGGCATGTTTGGATCATCTTCCTCATTCTGATTGTGCGGGCGCTCCATGTTGATGATTGTACTACTCTTTTCCTTGATTTTTCTTCTCCGAATTGTGGCCTCGATTTCAGGGTCGAAGGCTTCGAGTGGTTTGCCCTGAGCCCTCGTGTTCATGCAACCTGAGAACATATAAGGAAAAATAAGTTGTGTTGATCAACACGTAGGGTGTCGATCGACATGAGTGACCTGGTTGTGTCGATCGACACGGAGGGTGTCGATTGATACAAAGGTCAAATTAGAAACCAACGCACGCTTACAATACACAAAACAGTAATCAAAAAATAAAAAATAAAAAAACTCAATCCAATATATTCAAAAACAAATTAATAACAAAGTAGAATCTAACAGTCCCCAGCAACGATGCCAATTTTGCTCCACTGTAAAATTACAGATAAATTATAATATAGTGGTCAAATAAATTTATAAGACCCTAAGGTTGTCGAACCCACATGGACTGTATAACGAGACTATTCCATGTACTAGCTATAGCTTCTAAATTAAAATTGTTTGAACAATTTGAAAATAGGGTTTGGTCTTGGAATTGAAAGATGACAAAACAGAATTTAAAAGATTTTGAAAACAAAAATTAAAAAGAAAGATTACAGAGCAGATAATCAAACTATCAACATGTTAAAATTATCAACTCAACAATGGGGAAAAAATAGATTCAAAAGGATTAAATTCCTTGTTTGGAAATTTAAACCTAGATTACTATTGTGTGACTATCTCTCGGTCTCAAGAACACATCATTAATCAATCTCGATAATTGTCTAATTCAAACCTACAATTGAATTTTCTTTTTAAGACAGAAAACATATGCATTTAACTCCCTCTTCCTATTACCAATTTTTACCTTTTGGTCCTTCAATTAATAACTACAAATTTAGATCAATTTCATCTCTCGATCTTTCATTAATTCTAGACTTGATAAAATTAAAATCGGGAATTAAACCATGCTATTGAGTTGAATCAATTAAACATGCATCAAGATGATTATCAAAGCCCTAGAATCTGCTAGGATTTCTAGCCACTAAACATTAATTGAAATAAAGAAAACATATTATTAAAACTCATTAATTAACTCACAAGGAAAATAAGAACCTTGAAGTCTTGAAAACACTAATGCTAAATTTGTTCTAAGTAATAAAAGAGATATATTTTCGACCCTAATGAGAGGTATTTATAGAGGAGAAAATAAATCTCAACAAGGTATTGGGCTAAAATATCAAAATCTTCCAATCTGGGCGAATTTGCCTTCTCGGGCCTCGGTGTCGATCAACAGGCGGCGTGTCGATCGACATAGCCGTCATGTGTCGATCTCTTCCTTGTCTTCAATCTCGATCGTCATTCGTCGTCCATGTCGATCGACATCCTGTATGGCGATCGACATGGGGTCTACACTTCGAGTCCTTCTTTGGTCCTGCCTTCGGTCGACATCAACCTTCTGTGTCGATCGACATGCACCACATCGATTGACATGGAGGGTTTTGCTCAGGTTTTCGGCTTGTCTTTCACGTCGGTCGACATCCCGTGTGTCGATCAAAATATCAGCTTTGTCATTCCAGCTCTTTTCACCACTTGACCACTTTTTAGCCTCAAAACCTACAAAAACTCACCATTGCAAGGATAATATTCTCTATAATACACTCATGCAAGAAAATAACTAATCCTAAATGCACTAAAACAATGGAGAAAAATATGAATAAGCGAGTATAAATACGAGCTTATCAGTGACCGATTTTATATTTGTGCAATTTTTGTGCCCATTTATCTTGCCAAGAAATTGTAAAATTATGTTAATCTTATTTAATTGTTGGCGTTAAATTGTGAAATTATGTTAAATCTTATTTAATTGTTGGATTGATTTTATGATATATTTTGAATTTTTTGAACAGAAATGTTGAATTTATTATTTGTGCAGCCTCAGTGAATTAGAGTTGTTTTTCGTGGTGCAATATTAGAGTAAATTTATACACTAGAGTGACGATTTTGCAAACCATTCATGTGACTTTAAGTTCAATAGGGGGTCACGGGTTGATTAACCAATTCATTACAATTCTTACACTTCGACTTTGGGAGTATAATAGATATTATACTCACCTTGAATATTTTTTGCATCGAGAATCAACTGGATGTTGCTTCTTAGTGCATGCATGGAGTTATAGGTTGTTGGTATGCAAACCAACCTTTCTTGTCCACCAACTTAGTTGAACGATTCATCTAATTGCCCATTATAGTGAACAAATAAATTGCACCAGTTCTCCATTTTAAAAAAGACAAGAAATAAGATATAGTGAAGATGAGGAAGATGGAGAGTCGGAGGAATGAAGATATAGTGAATGTGTATTCTACTTTGCATATTAATTCGATTATATAAAGTAACCAATCTCAATTATTTTCATGACTTGATTGGATTGATCAATACAGTAAATGTTATCCACTCATCTACATTTCATTGTACGAGCAATTTGCATTCACTCATCCAGTCAAAAAGTATATCGATTGTCATGCATGTGCTCATGTCAATATACTTTATAGCTTAGTTTGACCATATTGCAAGTGGAAAAGAAGAAATATAGCACATCGAATAAATTTTTCAAATTTTGAAAAAAAATCATATTTAAATATCCCGGTTCAGATTCAGAATCGACCGATTCAAGCCGGATTCCAACCCGTGTCGGAATCACATGAGATGGCCTGATTAAATCAGACACCGATCCGAATTGGGTCAGTGTCTTGATCCGATTCAGACCAAGAACCAACAGGATTCAAACTCGTTGTCTAAACCAATTCAAACCCAATTGATTGACCTAGACCGACACAAAACCGACCCAATTCAGAACAAGACCGACCTAATTAAATAAAGCCGATTCCTAACAATACATATTTTCTGTTTATTTTTATTGGTCTGCTTAAAATGTTTCTTATAAAATTGATCAAATATATATTTTGGGTAATGATCCCATCATCATAATACCAATAATTGAATCAGTTTCCACTTAAAATAAATCTCCGTGTACAAAATTGTATTTTTGGATATTTTTACAATGAGTTATAGAATATGGATATTTTCATGATATATAATAACAAAATGAGTATTTGAAAATATTTCCACTTTTGTTATTTACCTCCAACTAGGGGTGACAATTTTTGATCCGATCCGATAATCCGACACGAATCCGCACGATAATAGCGGATACGGATTGAGACTTATTGGATATGGATCATTATCGGATCGACACGATAAGGACACGAAAATTTCGGATCGGATTCGGATTGAATACGGATCGGATACGGATATCCGTTAATAAATTAATAAAAATGATTTATTTATTCAATATAATAATTCATTAATTGATTTTGATATATTAATATAGATTTAAATTTCTTTCAAAAACTCAAATCTCTTGGTTCTTAATTGTTCATGTCCCATTTTATTAATTCACCACTAAAAATATATTTATTTATCTATTAATTATATTTTTAAATATTTATTTTCTTCTACTATCAAAATTTAATAACTTTCTTTTTTTTCTCAACTTTAAGTTTTCAATTAAGTTATATCACAACGGATTAACTAAAAGGTGAGATCTTAAATTTTAATGTTGATGAAAATATTGTAGATTCTCATTAATTGTCTCAACTTTTTTAATTTCACCATGATAGATTAAAAGTATTTATTATAATTTATTTTATTTGTTATAAATCTTAAAATTTTAATTAATATTTTTCTCCCTTAAAATTGTAAGTGGAGTATTGACGACTAAGGTGAAAGATTGATCAGTATTTAGAAATGAGCATGTTTGACCACTAGAATTGGAATTTAAGATTTATCTATGTATCTTCGGATATTTGATTGAGGATTTTAGTTTCAAATAAAGTTGCAGCTTTATTTATTTATCAAACACGTTATTTGAACAATCAAATATGAATATTTTGTATTATCTTATCAAATTTTTATTGGATTATAATTGTGTTTATTAAATGGATTCTTATTGAATTAATCCAATTTGGATTCTTATCGGATCTTTATTAGATCGGATACATAACGGATCATTCGGATTGGATATGTTGGGAAATCTGGCTAAGTTTCCTTTCCCTCAGTAGCACTCATAG